>JANIJI010000004.1:1672500-2272500 GCA_024500535.1 Leptonema lineaticorne | reverse complement strand
TTTTAGTCATTTTCCAGATTGAATTGTCTTTAGTTGAAAGAGACTTGATCTTATCCCAGTTCTCATTGTGAATATGGAGTAGTTTCTTGCGGATTGTGTTTGAGTGAATTTGCATGTCTTTTTTAACCGATTATGTATCAGAATCTACTCATCAATGTTTGATGGAGAGCGGAGTTGAATCGCGAAGATAATGGTTATATTTTTGGAGAGTTGTGTGAAATACGGCCATACCATACTTTTGTTAGTTAATTGGGTGAAGAAAATCTGGAAATTGAATGTCGAAGATTATTGGATTGTGATCATAAGAAAGGTCAGCAATCATCCAAGTTTCAATTTGATGTGAGGGCGAAATCTGTAGTCGAGGGATTATCTCAATTTCTGAAGGTGGAAACACTAGGGGCTAGCACTGACCAATTCGTGTCACACCAGAGCCTGTAACGTTATACCCCGTCTGCAATTCCTGACGTAACACCAATTTACGATCTTCAGGATAGTTTTCCATTTTTTTTAAATAATCCCCCATACAGTCATAAGTTCTTAATGGAAATTAAAAATTCTTTTCTGAAAAATAACTACAGAATTGCAAACCATCCTTAACATTTGCAGTAAAAATAGCAAAATTTATAATTGGATGAAGTTGTTTATATCATATGAAAAAAATATTAGTTTTGGTAATTTATTTTGTCTCAATAAAAGATAGGAAATATTTCATTTTTAGGATTAATTTCACGATTTCCCTAGAGGCAAAAATATTTAACGCGATAACATTTTCTTATATTTCATAACCTTTAAATGCAAATACTATGTGATATTTATGAAATAATTAAAGTAAATATATATAAATGACTAATTACAATTTACAAAAAATTCACATTTTCAAATGTCATGTAATTTTTATTTTGTAAATTTGTAGAAAGTATTTAGTTCCAAATGAAAAATCCGAAATCGATCATACAAAGTCAAAATATTTGTTGGCCCTGAAAAGGGCCGTTTGAGATCTTGTGAAACGAAAGTGCGATGTTTAAATTTACTTTGAGCTGGTGTATTTGGTGACGGCTTTGGTGCCTTCAGAGACTGCGTGCTTGGCTAATTCACCGGGAAGCAACAACCTGACAGCCGTCTGAATCTCCCTGGAAGTAATGGTCGAACGTTTGTTGTAGTGGGCCAAACGCGACGCTTCAGCGGCGATCCGTTCAAAAATGTCGTTCACGAAACTGTTCATGATGCTCATGGCTTTACTCGAAATTCCAGTATCGGGATGGACTTGTTTCAATACTTTGTAAATGTACACGGCGTAGCTTTCCTTGCGCTTGCGCTTGTGCTTCTTCTTGTCGGTTTTAGAGATGTTTTTCTGGGCTTTACCAGATTTTTTAGCCGCCTTTCCACTAGTTTTAGGCGCCATTTTACAACATCGAGAAGTCAGCCGTACGAAAGTCTACAGACGACTGTGCCGTGGCGGGGTAAAAATTTCGCTTTTGTCACGAAACCTGTCGTATTGAGCGCACTTTGAACATCAGCGCAAGCGAACTCAAAGTGTATAAATATCCCCTCCCCCTTTCGACGACCAATCAACGCACACAGTGGCGCGTGCTACGCGGTTGTATACGGACGTATTCGTTAATATACGGCCAAGAATTCTCGTCAAACGCCCGCTCAGGCATTTTCGAGTCAAAGTGTGGTGAATGCGCTTGTTTAAACGCACTACTTCATTTATTAGTGCTCGTTAAAGTGATCCACTAGGTGGAACACGTAAACAATTGAGAATGGCCCAAGGGCCAATACTTAAAAACACCCTAACGGGCGAAGCCCTCACCCAGGGGGACATCGACCGCCTCTTCATGAGACTGGACAAGTACAGACAGATCTTAATGAAGATCAGCCGCGATCTGTGCATCCAGATCGACCTGGAGGACCCATCTGCTCACTCTTCTACTGTCTCAAACGACGAGACAGCCCAGGCGACCAAAGATGACTTCATCCCCGCGATGACCAAGAAAAAGGTCATCAAAAAAAGGAAGTACAGAACTCCGAGTGCAAACAACCCAACACTGGCCCCCTCGCCCCTCGCTCGTCAACTCTGACAAAGAGATTGCATCATCTGAGTCCGAGGCCGAGACGAAATCAACCGCAGTTCAAGCGGACTTCCCCCCTAAACCCACACCGGCTAACTCAAAAAGCACCACCCCGCATGCCCGATCACCCCCCCCCCCATCCACGTCAAGTCCACGGTCAATTACTCTGACCTAATAAAAACCTTGAAACACAAGGTGAATATTAAAGAAACAAAAGTCTCCGGAGACTTTATCAAGATAGTGGTCCATTCTTCTGACGATTACAGAAGATGCACAACATTACTGAACTCTTACGGAGTTCAGTATTTCACTCATCTTCTTAAAGAAGATAAAGACGTCAAATGCGTCATCCGAGGCGTGCCAATTAACGCACCCTGCGAAGACATCAAGTCCGAGCTCACAGAACTCGGCTTCGTGATTAAGGAAGTCCTGCGCATGAAAAGCAGGACAAATAAAAAAGACATCCCACTAGTTCTGGTCCGCCTAACAAATGACAAATCCAAGGAGATCTTCAGGATCTCTCACTTAAATTATATTAAAGTTTCGGTCGAAAGCTACAACAACAGATCGAAACATATCAATCAATGTCACCGATGCCAAGGTTTTGGCCATTCTTCAGCCGCTTGCACACTGGATCACACCTGCGTGAAATGCGCAGGCGCACACGCCACAAACGTGTGCAAAAAAAAACCATATGCTACTCCAAAATGCTGCAACTGCGGCGGAGAACACCCAGTCAATTACAGAGGCTGCCCGAAATCCGAAAAACCGAGTCCGGGCCGAGACGCTGGTGTGCTCTTGGTTTGAGCGCCCGGAGGCACCACTCTTCCACTCAGAATCATCAGCAATCGGTCGCCCACGAATGAAGCAGACAGCAGTTATAAGAACTCCCGATCGATGGTCACGGGCGCGCCAACATCGGCCTCTACAAGTTTCCAGTTGGTACGACTTCAACCGGGGAACATGGAGGCCAACGGGCGCCGTCTAGATCCACCGATGCAGGTGCAGCATCCGTGTGCAACGGCAACTGCGGATGTGAGTGTTCTTCTGTGTTGGAGGAGAAGACCACCCCTTTGTCTTCCCCCCCAGCCTGTTGGTCCGCGGGAGCTATTTTATTTCACTCCTACCCTCCAGGAGTCACTGACGAGCATTCCCCTATCCGCCACCTGGGGACGCGCTCTCTAGGGGACAGGCTCCCCTGAGAGAACCTAGACGTAATCCTTGTCTGCGAAACCCACCTAACAGCTGGACGAACCCTCAAATTGGTCGACTGCCGTAGCGGGGTAAAAATTTCGCTTTTGTCACGAAACCTGTCGTATTGAGCGCACTTTGAACATCTGCGCAAGCGAACTCAAAGTGTATAAATATCCCCTCCCCCTTTCGGCGACCATTCATTCGTTCGTGTTTCGTAGCGCGGTGTTGACGCTTCTCGCTTTTGACAATGTCTGGACGTGGCAAAGGTGGAAAAGTTAAGGGAAAGGCGAAGTCTCGCTCTAATAGAGCGGGTTTACAGTTTCCCGTCGGACGTATTCATAGATTATTGCGCAAAGGGAATTACGCCGAAAGAGTGGGCGCCGGTGCTCCCGTTTACTTGGCCGCCGTCATGGAATATTTAGCTGCCGAAGTATTGGAATTGGCCGGTAATGCGGCGCGCGACAATAAGAAAACCAGAATTATTCCGAGACATCTACAATTGGCCATCCGCAATGACGAGGAATTGAACAAATTACTATCCGGAGTCACCATTGCTCAGGGTGGTGTTTTGCCTAATATTCAAGCCGTACTCTTGCCCAAGAAAACTGAAAAGAAAGCATAAATCGACAATCTACAAAAAAATAAAAACGGCCCTTTTTAGGGCCACCACTAATTTTTTTTCGGTTCATTGAACGATTATTTTCTATATAAATTTTGAATGTTAAACCTTTTAGTCCACATTTATTCAGGCAAATTTTCCCATATAATCCGTGCCGAGTTGACGGGAAACAACTATCGCTTTCATAAAATTAATCTCTTCTGATAGTACGGTCAAATAAGATATTATTGGAAGAATATCGAAAGGGCAGTTTTTTTACGGAAATGTATACTAGACAATAAACTTAATAAATGCTATAGAGAGGGAACTTCCCTCCGAAATTCACGAAAAATCTCATAATTTGACCGTTTTTTAGTTTTAAGGATTTTTCTCCAAAACTATAATTCAAGTTGAAAAAGTGCCGAGAAATAAATTATTCCTCATTAAATTCTACAGTTAAAATGTACTATTCATTATTTGCGTAATTGTTATCAGTTTCTCGTAAAAAGCGCTCGAAAATAGGCCTGAAATGGACCTCTCGACCAAAAATTCTCGTCGCGCGGTTTTACCGACGATTATCTCAAAATGGATCAATTTTACGGGGATACTGAAGAGGAAAAAAATTGTAGAGCATATCCTCTTCTATTATAATCAGTTATTATATTTTATATTAATTGTTTCAGTTTTCTTAAAATTACAATAGCCGATTATTGATAGATTCAGAAATATTTATGGCGAACTCCAAAAGCACTTTTTTTGCTAACGCGACATCTCCTACTTTGAGGGCTTCATTAGAAAAAAATAACACAATTACGCAAATTATGAATAGAACATTTTTAATGCAGAATTTTAAGAGGAATTTTTCTTCTATAAACATATTTTTAGTCCGAGAGATAATTTTCGAGATATAAGCGAAAAACTGAAGATAAGTCAAATATTGAGAGGTTTTCGGTAAATGTGGGAGAAAGCTCCCTCTAAAGAGGATATTACTTTTCGGATTCTTATTTGTTTTAAAATTCTTTATATATTTACAAAAAATAATTTTACACTCTCGCTTTTTTTGTTCCCGAAAAATGCATTTGATTGTCGGAGTGAGTGACGTAAAAAATCGTCAGATCGAGTTCGATCAAATTTTGAGAGGTTTTTCGTGAATTTCGGAGGGAAGTTCCCTCTCTACAGATGCAACTTTTCAGCATTTATTAAGTTCATTGTCTAGTATACATTTCCGTAAAAAAACTCTGCCCTCTCGACATTCTTCCAAAAATATCTCATTTGACCGTACTATGAGTACATCTATGGAGTTAATCCCGACTTTCACCAATCAACTCACTAGTCAACTGATCATAACGCCGATTCAGCTTCGAAGGCTGAACCCAAACAATTCTATTTGATGTCTAATCCGAACTTGCAGAGTTTGGATTAGAAATCAAAGTCCTGCGTATGAAAAGCAGGATTCATAAAAAAGAAATCCCACTGGTGTTGGTTCGCCTCACCAGAAACGAAAAATCAACAGAAATCTTATCTCGCACATAAATTACATGAAATTCGCGGTAGAAGCTTACTACAATACCTCCAAACACCAGAACCAATGTCACCGTTGTCAGGGCTTCGGCCATTCGTCAACAGCTTTCACACTAGACTATGTGTATGTTAAATGTGCAGGCAATCACGTCACAAAAGTCTGCAAAAAAGACCCGAAAGAAATCATCCCGCTAGTTACAGAGGTTGTGAAAAATTCCCATGAAAACCAACCCAAAAAAAAACAACAGACCATCATCAATGCACAACAGGCATTCACCCCAACAACATCTAAGCTACCAAAATCATATGCTGCAGCAGCAGCCCCTGTACTAACCTCACCCCCTAACCCTTCTAAAAATATTCTGAATGCAAATTTCACATTCAAGCTGCTTCAAGACCTATTAACGGCCCCCTCTTTTCAAGATTGAATTTCGATCGTAATAAACGCATTGGCGTCACTATTAAATCCAAATGTCCATTAGAAATAAGCCTTCGCGGATGAGAATCGCGTCCTGGAATGCGAACGGCCTAGCGAAAAAAGTAAGAGGGCTTGACAACTTCATGTCATGATTGAACCTGGACGCGATTCTCGTATGCGAAACACGACAGCCGTTCGCACCCCCAAAATAAATGGATTTCAAACATATAGAAACGACAGATCAAACATGAGAGGCGGAAATACCGCAATATACATAAAACGAAACATCGCACACTACAATATACCAACACCTAAACTCAGCTCACTAGAAACGTCCCTAATCATCATATCCACATCGGCCGGAGACGTGAAAATTGGTTCGATATACCAACCACCGCGTAATGACAACCTGTCCAATGATATATCTTCATTAATCAACTCAAACGCTCCAACCATTCTGGCTAGAGATTTCAATGCACATCACATAAATTGGGGTTGCGTCAGGAACTGCTGACAGGGTATAACGTTGCAGGCTCTGTTTGTGTGACACGAACAACTGGTCGATACTGGCCCCCGACGATCCTACCTTCAGAAACTCGAAAGGCCACCCCTCGATCATAAACTTCGCCCTCACTTCAAATGTCCCTTACCAAATTGAAACCTGGACAATTGCCGACCTTTCTTCTGACCACAATCCAGTAATCTTCGACATTCAATTGCCAGACTCTCTCCATCCAACCAACCCCCATAAAAGTACAGTATGGCCGTACTATACACAATACTCCAAAAATTTAACCATTCAAACATAGACGAACAAATTCAAAACCTAACCCAATTCATCATCAACAATCTAGAAGCTAGCTTATCCCCACAATCTAGCAAAAGTGCATCACTTCATAGGAAGGAAAAAAATATATGTTATGCAGCAATTGTGACGAAATTTAAGTACAAAATTGTTTCTTTTACTTTTTGCACTGTATTTTTTCTATTGTTATTTTTTTCTTATTTATTTTCATTATATTGTTTTATTTTATATTGTATAATGTATCATACTATATTTTTCTGAATATTGTTCTGAACAAACTCAAAATTATACTTTTTGCGTATACATTTCGTTATTTTTATTTAATTATTATATTTATAAACTGTTTTGAACCATTGGTAAAATGAGCGTCCGTAACACCAGGTGCTAGTGATCGCAGTCGCGGCTATGCGTTCGGTTTGTGTGAACAGCGCCACATATTTGTCTTCTAGCAATTATAAATAAATTATCATTTTTTTTACTTTTTATTTATTTATAAACAATTGAATGATTAAACTATTAATACTATATTTTTTATTTTTTCTATCTTAAAAATTAATTTAAAAAAATGGGTAGTCGCTACATATCAGAGCGCGCGGAAGTGTTTTTAGCACCGTAGGATAAAGGTCATTAAAATCGCAGTTGTTACCTGTTATATAATTATAAAAATAAATATATATAGTTGTCTACACTTCATTGGCGATTCTAGAATATAATTTTCACGATAAATATTAAATTATAGAAGTGTTAACACAATTTTATTTAAGTTTTTTTTTTTCACAAGGCACTGGCAATAAATTTTATATATATATATATATATATGGAATATTTCGCTAATCAGACCGATTGAAGATTTAAATGGTGGCCCTGAAAAGGGCCTTTGTGTGTGTTGGGGGGTGAGAAATATTAACCGCCGAAACCGTAAAGTGTACGTCCTTGGCGTTTGAGAGCATAAACGACGTCCATGGCAGTAACCGTCTTCCTTTTGGCGTGTTCAGTATAAGTGACGGCATCCCTGATGACGTTTTCCAAGAAGACCTTCAATACGCCTCTGGTTTCCTCGTATATTAAGCCGGAAATACGCTTTACACCTCCACGACGAGCGAGGCGACGGATAGCCGGTTTGGTGATACCCTGGATGTTATCACGGAGTACCTTCCTATGACGCTTGGCGCCCCCTTTTCCCAAACCTTTTCCTCCTTTTCCTCTACCAGTCATTGTGACGAAGACTTGGAAGTATCAGAGAAACACAACCGATGCGCACGAAAGGCGAGTCGCTTCTAAAAAATGGCGCCGCGTTTACACCTTTATATACCCTATGAAAGGAGATAGCAAAACGCCGTCTATCATTCTGTCTCTTTCAGCTTTATTTTCGAAAGTTTATTGTGTTTTAAAAGTAAATATTAGAATTTGATAATTGATTAAGATAATTTAAGATAAGATATAATATAAATTATTCATATATTGCTTAATTTTTCGAATATTGCCGAATTATTTAATAAAATTCTCATATTTGTTCCCCCACTCTAAAATATTTCAAGTGAAATTCTCAAACATTCTGTGTTAAATCTTATTGATTCGTATTACAAAATTATTTAATATAAACTATTTTTATATATTAAAATTAAAAATATGTAATTAATTTTCTTTATATTAAGTATATATGTTCAATTAATTCGTAATTGTATAACACGATTAATATTTTTTAATATATCATTATATGTACTAAATATAAAATCGATATTTTAAATTTCATAAATTAGTAATAATAATTAACAAACGAATCGCATTATTCATAGTAGAAAGCGTAAATTACGAAATTTTACCTAAAATTAATTACGCATAGATTAATCACTAACTCGAAATAAATAAAATAATAATAATATTATAGAAAGTTTGAGAATAACTTTAAAAAACGGTTGGCGTTTGCCTCCAAAATAAACCAATAGCCTTTAAGCAACAAATAGTTATAAAGATTGTAACTTGTATCTTTTCCCTCCAAAATCGCCCAATAAAAATCGATATGTTATTTCCTTCTAAAATTAATCACCTTTTTTTTACAAAATTTTGTCCATTTAAAATTATATATTTACTATATTAATTAAAATTATAATTGAAATATATTTGAGATAGTTTATATATATATATATATATATATATATATATATATATATATATATATATATATCGACATACGAATTTAATTCATTCCGTAACCTTGCTCGTATTTCAAAGCAATTTTTCTCATTGAAATGCCATTAATCCGTTCCAGCTTCCAAAACACCACCTCAGTTGTTTTTGTTAAGTATTTTTGTATAAAAAACGATGTATTTACAAGAAGAAACATTTATTTATAAAAATCAAATACATATTCTATAAAAATATATAATAAAAGAAAAAGTGAAGTGCTTAATTTTTCGCCACTGATTTTCTCTTTTTTCGTCACACTTTGTTCATTTTCACCTATAGATCGTTTAAAAAAAGCTATCTAAGGAGGTTTATTTCTTCCTCCCTTTCAGGGTATTGCGGAAATGAGTTAAGCAAGTTTCGTTGAATAACTATGATGCACGACCAGTTACAAATTTGTCGAGATGATTTTTATCCACGAACTCTACAATTTTCTCCCACATTCTCAAGATCTCCTTTATATCTTATAGTACGGTAAAATTAGACATTTTGGGACGGATGTCGAGAGTGCAGAACTTTTTTCCAGAAATGTATTCTACATAATGAGGTTAATAAGAGGTTCTACTCGCCAGAGAGGGAGCTTCCCTCCAAAAATCACGAAAAACCTTAAAAAAATCGATCACTTTTTAGTTTTCCGGATTTATCTTCAAAAATATAGCTCGGATGGAAAAAGTGTCAATGAATAAAATAATCCTCATTAAATTATGCATATAAAAATGTATCGTTCATATTTTTTTTTAGAAACACATAAAAATTCTTTATTATGTAGAATACATTTCCGGAAAAAATTTCTGCACTCTCGACATCCGTCCCAAAATGTCTAATTTTACCGTACTATTATATAGAAATAACTTCCCCCATCTCTGGCTCCTCTTCAAAATTAATTTTTCATTGAATCACCGTATGCCGCTGCGAATATAGATTGTGTAACTCCTCGATTGTCAGCTCCTGAGACTTCCTCGATGAATTCGTTCACATCTCTCTCATCCATCCACTTCCAGACCCATAGATTTTCCCAGAGAAACAATCTTCTTTACCAATGACACTTCGGGTTCCAAACCCTTTCAACTATAGCCTCAGGCTACAGCTTTTTTTATGAAATAGGTTAAGATTGGGGTTGTGTGCGATTCCTCGTATCTCAAATCTTGCTCTCATCTCAAAGCAAAATATCGCTCGTTCGGCAGTTTATATTTCAAAATATTCTTATATTAGAACACTTGCATATCGAGGTACTACTGTATATACCATATATAAATCGATATTACAAATATAATTTTTATAAATAATAAAATAATATATTGAATTTATTGAAGTGTAAATTGTAACAATAATCTTAATACAATATTAAAGAATGATCGATTTTGTATGCAATTAAATCAAGTTTTATAAGAAATTAAATATTAGAAAAGTAGATGTTTTAAATTTATTAAAATGTTTAGAAATCAGTCAATGAAATTATATTTAATAATTGTAAAATATTATGAGTCAGTTTCCTTTTATTTTTGATTATATAAATATAATATTTAAATCAACTGCTTTACTTCATAATTATCATATTAGATTTAATGCTTTTTTTGGAGAAGAAATAAAGATATAATTTTTATATACGAATTCAATAAAATATTTTTTTTGAATTGATATTTAAATTGAATTATTTAAATAAGTCTAAAATCTTAAAAATATTGTGGGTTTAAAAAAATCATATAATTATAATTTTATTTTATGTATTTTAATATCTATACATTCCATTTATATATATTTAATGAATAATTATTTTGTTTAAAATTGATAAATTACACATTTTCATTACATACATAATTTTAATGTCTTATATTCGTTTTTTTTTTGTTTAAAAAGTATTATTAAATTGTTATTTATAGTAATATTTCATTTGCATTATATTTAAATACATTGAATATTATATTGAAAAAAATATATATTTAAAATCTATTAAATAATTTTTATTAATATTCAAAATTTATTTAGAAAAAAATCGTTCAATGAACCGAAAAAAATTAGTGGTGGCCCTAAAAAGGGCCGTTTTTATTTTTTTGTAGATTGTCGATTTATGCTTTCTTTTCAGTTTTCTTGGGCAAGAGTACGGCTTGAATATTAGGCAAAACACCACCCTGAGCAATGGTGACTCCGGATAGTAATTTGTTCAATTCCTCGTCATTGCGGATGGCCAATTGTAGATGTCTCGGAATAATTCTGGTTTTCTTATTGTCGCGCGCCGCATTACCGGCCAATTCCAATACTTCGGCAGCTAAATATTCCATGACGGCGGCCAAGTAAACGGGAGCACCGGCGCCCACTCTTTCGGCGTAATTCCCTTTGCGCAATAATCTATGAATACGTCCGACGGGAAACTGTAAACCCGCTCTATTAGAGCGAGACTTCGCCTTTCCCTTAACTTTTCCACCTTTGCCACGTCCAGACATTGTCAAAAGCGAGAAGCGTCAACACCGCGCTACGAAACACGAACGAATTAATGGTCGCCGAAAGGGGGAGGGGATATTTATACACTTTGAGTTCGCTTGCGCAGATGTTCAAAGTGCGCTCAATACGACAGGTTTCGTGACAAAAGCGAAATTTTTACCCCACCACGGCACAGTCGTCTGTAGACTTTCGCACGGTTGACTTCTCGCTGTTGCAAAATGGCGCCCAAAACTAGCGGAAAGGCGGCTAAAAAATCTGGTAAAGCCCAGAAAAACATCTCTAAAACCGACAAGAAGAAGCACAAGCGCAAGCGCAAGGAAAGCTACGCCGTGTACATTTACAAAGTATTGAAACAAGTCCATCCCGATACTGGAATTTCGAGTAAAGCCATGAGCATCATGAACAGTTTCGTGAATGACATCTTCGAACGGATCGCCGCTGAAGCGTCGCGTTTGGCCCACTACAACAAACGTTCGACCATTACTTCCAGGGAGATTCAGACGGCTGTCAGGTTGTTGCTTCCCGGTGAATTAGCCAAGCATGCAGTCTCTGAAGGCACCAAAGCCGTCACCAAATATACCAGTTCCAAGTAGAAAATGTGACGATTAAATCTTATTCAAAAACTTTTCTGATTCGATCTCAACGGCCCTTTTAAGGGCCACCAATATTTCTATATCGGTTGTTTTGAGTTAACATTATGTAGTATATTCATTACTTATAGTTTAATGTGTATATTAAAAATATATATATAGTAATATATATATATAGTCTTCCTTCAAATTAAAAAAAAAATATACTACCTACCAAATAGAATTTAGGCTTTAAAATTAAGTTACGTAAGGAAAAGCAAAATTAAGTTCTATTATACAACTGTTATTATGTAATTACAAATTTTGAAAATATTTGGTATAGAAAATCAAATTAAATGTATAATTATAACAATATGATATGAGAAATGTTATCATTGTTGATATAAATTTTTGCAATAGTCAAATTAGAATTTGGTTACAATTTTTATCAATCGAAAAATCCATTATGAACTCTTCGATTTTAAATCAAAAAATATATTTGATATATTTTTTGATTTTATAAAAATATATTTCTCAAAATATATTGTAGTGATTATAACTAATAACGACGAAGAACGCTTCAATACTACTCTAATTTATAGAAAATTATTCCACTATAGAAATGTCATTTTATTATATAAGAATTACCTTTGAATATTATATATATATATAGTAAATTATACAAAATTGATATAAGCGCTAAATTTTTTATCAAATACTTTTATACCCTCAAATAAAATATATAGAATTAATGTCATAACAGTAATAAAAAATATACATTTTTCATATTAATTCAAAATTAACGTTCATTCCTTAAATGGAAGCAGAATGAAGGAAAATTTAATATGGAAATTGATATACTACTGTCATAGATTTTGAAAAAGTAACTATTGAATTATAATACTTATAAAAGATTTATTGAAAATATTCATTGTAAACATTTAGTTTAATATTTAATAAATACGTAAAATAAAAATCTTATGAAATTCGTAAGTATATCATATACTGCACATATATATATATAAATTCTTTTCTGAAAATACCGATACAAAGACGTATATGTGGCCCTGAAAAGGGCCGTTTGATTTTTTTTTAGTCAAGAGTATAATTAAATTTAAGCTCTTTCTCCACGAATACGTCTGGCCAATTGGATATCTTTAGGCATGATGGTGACGCGTTTAGCATGAATTGCGCACAAGTTGGTATCTTCGAAGAGACCGACCAAATACGCTTCGCTGGCCTCCTGAAGAGCCATCACGGCCGAACTCTGGAAACGAAGATCGGTCTTAAAGTCCTGAGCGATTTCGCGGACCAATCGCTGGAATGGCAACTTGCGAATGAGAAGTTCGGTGCTTTTTTGATAGCGACGAATTTCGCGGAGAGCCACGGTTCCCGGTCGGTATCTGTGCGGCTTTTTGACTCCGCCCGTGGCCGGAGCGCTTTTGCGAGCAGCTTTCGTGGCTAATTGTTTGCGCGGAGCTTTTCCTCCGGTCGATTTGCGAGCGGTTTGCTTGGTACGAGCCATTTTTTGTCTCCGAGCGTTCCGACGCGCAGCACGAGGATCAATGTGTGTCGCTGCTAAGGGGGACGAGATATTTATAAGATTGCGATCGTTGCGTCATTGGTGCATTTTTTGCCGGGAAACGGTGGCGTCGTTCGTTCTCGTTCGCTATTGGTTTATTTTGGAGGGAATAGTTTATAACGTTTTTGATTGGTTGAACGGTGACGTCGTTCGTTCTCGTTCGCTATTAGTTAATTTTGATGGGAATAGTTTATAACGTTTGTGATTGGTTAAACGTTGCATTTGCAAACCTCAAACCGAAGTCCAATTCCTGCAGATATCTCGGCGTAATCCTCGATAAAAAACTGTCCTGGAGACACAACCATCGCCAACTCCAAACTATCCCGTACTAATAAGGTCCTCATCTATAAATCTATCATCCGCCCAGTTATCACCTATGGCTCCCCCATCTGGGGATACCACCTTTTTTTTTTTTTTTTTTTTTTTTTTTTTTTTTTTTTTCCTAAGGAGGGAATTTGCCGACCAAACAAAAGCGCCCGAGCAGACAGACGCTTATAGTGTGGGATTCACGCCAGAGATTTTACAATTACTCTGGGTGGGACCCACTAAAACCTCCTGTGTTCCCCGACCTAGCCAGAACCACCGTCAGGCATTGCTTTGTACTAGGTCGGTATGTTAGGCGTGTTACCACGGCCTATCGCAAGTCTAGGCATCTGCCTGCCTATACTCGGAGTTAAAGGGCATTTGCTGCCATCTCGGTCGTCCGGCTCGGTCACCGGAGCATTGCTGTCCGGAGTCCGAGCCGAGACGCTGGGGGTGTGCTCTAGATTTGGGCGCCCGGAGGCACCACTCATCCACTCAGGATCATCAGCTATCGGTCGCCCGCGAATGAAGCAGACAGCAGTTATAGAGAACTCCCGATCGATGGTCACGGGCGCGCACGCATCGGCCTCTGCAAGTTTCCAGTCTGAACGCCTTCAACCGGGGAACATGGAGGCAGACGGGCGCCGACTAGATCCACCGATGCAGGTGCAACATTCGCGAACAACGGCGACTGCGGATGTGAGTGTTCTTCTATGTTGGGAGAGAGCAGTGCACGGAGGCACCACTCTTGCTCAGGATCATCAACAATCGGTCACCCACAAATGAAGCAGACAGCAGTTATAAAGAACTCCCGATCGATGGTCACGGGCGTCAACATCGGCCTCTACAAGTTTCCGGTTGGTACGACTTCAACCGGCAAACATGGAGGCCGACGGTCGCCATCGAAAACCACCGATGCAGGTGCAACATTTGCGAGCGACGACGACTGCGGATGTGAGCATTCTTCCGTGTTGTTGGAGGAGAAGACCACCCCGTTGTCCTCCCCTCCAGCCTGTTGGTCCGCGGGAGCTATTTTATTTCACTCCTACCCTCCAGCAACATAGTCACTGACGAGCATTCCCCTATCCGCCACCTGGGGACGCGCTTGGGGATACCACCTTGCACTCCACAAAACACACCTAAGTAAACTCGAAAAAATACAAAACAAATTCCTACGCAACTCACTTGACTGCGAATGGTATGTGAGAAATACCACCATCCAAGCAGATACCAACACCGATTATCTTCAACAACACATCACACTACTCGTAGATAGATACTTTCGCTCTTGCCAAAACAACCCCCAACCCCCTCGTCACCAAACTTGGAAAGCGCCCGATCATCAAACACACCAATCATCCCCATCCCATTGACATCACAAACATAACTATAGTTCGAGACAACTCTCCTCCCCCATCTCACCCCCCCACCCAAAAAACAACACAATCACATTCACATACCTCACTAACCTTTACATCTACATAACACTCTCTTCCACTGACCACCAAGGTTTCACCTAAACTATGTAAATATAAAAAAAATAATAATAATAAATAAAATTAAATAAAAAAATCCAAAAATAAAAATTAATAATAATAATCTACAAGTAGTGATTCAGGGCGTTTATGGTGTCAAACACTGATGATCGTTGCATTTGTCAGTATTATTTTTAATGATTTTTTAATTAGTGATTCGTTGATATTTTAGTACATTATATTTATCAATATAGTTAACATTATATTTCATTTAATATATATATATATATATATATATATATATATATATATATATATATATATATATATATATATATATAACATTTTTATCAAAACGCAAACAGAAATATTTTATTATATTTTAAGCATATCAATAACATTACTAAAATATTTTATAATCTTTTTTTCAATAAAGATAGTTAATAATAAATTAATACAAATAAAAAGTTTTATATTATATTATGTATATATATATATATATATATATATATATATATATATATATATATATATATATATATATATATATATAATATAATATTTTTAAATGACAAAATTTAACATAATTAAAATAAATAAATTTTATCTTTATAGTCATATTGTTGTATTTTATAAATATTAATGATTTTATTATAACTAAATACTTAAAATAATACTTTGTTAGCAATAATATATATATTACTAAATAATAAAATGATTTGAATAGAAACAAATTTGGTTTATGTTTTACATTTTATTGTCATATTTAAAAATATATTAAATGTAAATTGAGTAACAATACACACTAACACACACACCACACACACACACACACACACACACACACACACACACACACACACACACACACACACACATACACATACACACACATATATATATATATATATATATATTCATTAATAATAGAAATAAATAAACCAGTATTTTTTTTAATTATGATTTTCCTTAACAATATATCTAGAAATATTTTTCACTTACAAAAATATTATTTTCAGTATTTTTATCTAGTAAATATTGTGTTATAAAACTTGTTTTTGATATCAATATTCTAATACAGCTGTTCTACACATGCAGCTGTTTCTATTTCTAAAGAGGTAAATTTTAAATTGAAAACATACCATATATTATATTACAATTGTACGTTTGCTATATGCATATAATTTATTATAATTTTATATATAAAATACAATAAAATATCACATATATAAATAGTTTAAATCAAAATAATATTTGGAAATAACAAATTGTAAAAATAAAAATATTTTGTCCAGAAAAATTGCATAAAAACAGAAATAATAAAATATAAATTATAGATTTATAAAATGAAAGTGATTTAAAAAAAACTTAAATTTGAACATCAACTTTTAGGAATGAATTGAAATTATGGGCATCCTACGCATTTTAAATAACGAAAAAAAGCAGTAAATTGTTTAAAAATGATTTAAGTTTATTTTTAGACATATGTTATTATAATAATTTTTTAAGTGTATAATGACATCTATACAAAATTAATAAGTTTATTATATTTATTTTCAAAAGATGTCGCTAAATGAATATAAAACATATTAAAAATGACAATTTTATTTGTAATAAATATTTCATAATTTATTTATAAAAATATAAATAAATATATTCATATATTTGTAAAAATGATAAAATTAGTATTTATTTTAATATTTTGTATTTGAAGACATTTTTATCTACGGAAAAAAATATATTTTTATTTTTTCAAATATATTTTAGTAAATACAATAGATGTCGTTGATAATAATAAATACATATAAATATATTTTTTATATACATGGTTAATTATATATTTTTACTAAAAAAATTTCACGCAATAAAAAGTTGAAAACGATTATTTTTCATTGAATTATGTAGTTTAATTTGATTCTCAATCTTTTAATATTGTTTTCACATAAAAATATAAAATGTATTTCTTTTATACGTATATACACGTACATATTTATAAAAGTTAATTTTGCTGAAATTAAGGTCAAAAAAAAAACAATCGTTTCAGGCCGCGTATTTCATTCAGCCGCGCTTATTTCAATCACGTAAAAGGTGATAAAAACCTGGTCGAACAATGCTCTGAAATAGTCAATAAATTTCTTTCCATTTTCTATTCTATTCTACGTTATCTACATTACTTTAAAATCAATATTTTCTTATAATATCTGATATTAATGTTATTTAAATAAATTTTTCGTATAAGTATTATTTAAATAGAATTTAACCGGAAAATATCATACTTTATTCTTCGATTGTATTGATATTTTCTTTTTTATATATAAATAACGGTAAGAATTTTTTTTAATAAAATTTTGATTCCGGTATTGTTTTATTTTGTAAATATGAAAAAAAAATATAGTTCGAAGACACGCGATTTTAATTCAATTTTGGCGTGAAAATATGTCGAAAATATTGAATATATAAAATATAAATTAATTTCCCTCCCCCCTTCGTCTCACGGCCCATTATATTATTTCCTAAATGGGTACGCGAAAAATATGGCTGAAAAACGGTGTACAATAATGCAATTAAGCCATTGCTCATTTTTCTCTCTCTATTTCACCAAACGACAATGGCGCTTTGTTTATTTTTCAACAGACGCTAAATATATAAATTCAGGAAAAAAAAATTCCTGAAAAAAATTCGTGCCGTAATTATAAAAGAATGCCAGTTACTTTCATGTATTTTTATAATTAATTATTAATGACTTTATTTGTAGCGTTTTTCGGTTGGATTACGTTATTATAATTATTATTTAGCAGCCTTAAGAATGTTCAATGTCGACTTTAATTAATTGTAATATATTTTTTTCGTTATATATATATATGAAAATAAAAAAAATATGCGTGTTAATTATTTTTGATTCGATAAAAGTATTTGTAAACAGTTATATATATATATATATATATATATATATATATATATATATAAATATATATAAATATAAATATATATATATATATATATATATATATATATAAATATATATAAATATAAATATATATATATATATATATATAAATATATATAAATATAAATATAAATATATATATATATATATATATATATATATATATATATATATATATATAGTCAACTCTCTTTTTACACGGTAGATATGTTCTTAAGCAAACGTGTTGAAAAAAAATAAAATTAGCATACAGTGAAAATTTAATTCATAAGTGTAAAACATAAAAATTCAAATTGAAATTAGGAATAAAAATCAATTTTGCAATTATTAATCGTTACTTTGATAACGAGCGTACACGTTTATTATGGACTGGACTAAAAATGCTATCATCAATAGATATGCTAGATATGTCTAGAACAGGCGTGTTAAACTCATAGGATATTGTGGGCTATATGAGCTTTTATATACTTAGACGTGGTTCGCACTTTAAAAAAATAAGTTACAAGCTTGATAATTGAAGGATAATTTTTAATTAATTATTACAAACTTCTCACTATAAATTTATTAAACGGGACTATTAAAATTATTATTAACGGATTATTAAAATATCTCTTTTAAATAATTTAAATGGCACACTGCAATTTAATTAAAAGGAACTAAATTTATTTTTAAATGTTAATTTAATTTTATTTAATTATTGTTATCAACAACGACGCAAATTTCGTATCGACAAGCCACATGCGGCGCGCGAGCCTCGTGTTTGATACGCCTGGTGTAGCACAACTGTTGACTTTGATTTAAATGAAGAATTTCATTTCATTCGTCGCCAAATTAAGAGTCAGAAAATCGAGTATTATCCAAAAATTAAATGAACCGTATTATATATATATATATATATATATATATATATATATATATATATATATATATATATATATATATATATATATATATATATATACGGTTATATATATCAAGTCACTAACGTATTTTTGGACACAAACAGTTCGTCCGATGTTTTTTAATTATAAATATTGTATTTTGTTGTTGTATAGATAGATTGCTGTAAAACGCTCAAAATTAGAATTAGAAAAAAATAGAAATTTGTGCTAGATCAAAAAATTCCTGTAAAAAATATATTTATTCTTATTGGTTAACCGTGCTATTTGAAAATCGCGTATAAATATGTCGTGTAAAAAAAGAGTTAGGGTTACACACACACACACACACACACACACACACACATATATATATATATATATATATATATATATATGTAAAAGTTTTATAATGAACTTTTAGCCATTACAAATTCTCACTAAACGTAATTTCCTTTAACGGCTCTTAAAGTAACAATTTTCCACCGTAAAAGAAAATTGTCTGAATAATTGAACAAGTTTCAAAACGAATTTATACATTACGCTTATTATTATTATTATTATTATTCTTTATAATGTTATTAATAATAATAATTATAATAATAAAGCGTATACATTGAAGTCGATTATAATAAGGTCGCGAAACTTTTATGATTAAATCGCATTTATATTACATAATTTAAACTTTTCAACGGCGGCGATTTCTTCGACGATAAAGTTGAAATTTTCACATTAGAATCGCTATAAATACGATTCTGCCGTTATAATCGCCCTTATATTGTTCTATATCAGCTAAAGGCGGCGCCAGATTAGAGCTTGAACAGAATAACATTTAAAATTATACAATATAATTTATATTTTTATTAATATCTAATTTATTCTAAATAAATCTTTTATATTATATAAAGTTTTCTGATTTAATCCTTATTAATTTTAATTATTTTTTGTATTAAAAAAATGGTTAATTATTACAATATATTTTGAATAATTTAATAGTCGTTTTAAAACGATTTCTTTTTATTTTAGTCGAATTTTTACTGGATTATATAATTAATATTTTGAATAGATAATCTTTATATATATATCGGATCATCGTTCCGATTAATCGGAATTTGTTATATAAGCCGTATAATATGTATTTGAATGATAAACAACGACATCGTGTCATAGAACGATTAGAGCGTCTTTCAGTCAAAATTCAAAGATTAAATTAATTAGTTAATGGGAAGAAAAATATATTCCTGAAAAAAAAAATTATAGAATAGAAAATCTTTTGTGGAAAATTTTCGCATAATAATGGAGTGGGTGAAAAAAAAAATTAACGATCTCATAATGGATATATCGGATAGATTGTAATATATATATATACATTTTTGGTGTATGAATGTTTGTTTTTTTTTTCGCCTGTGAATGTTTTTTTTTTCGGTTTGTTTGTTTTGCTAAGAGCATTTTCAGGGAGAATTTTTCATTCTGAAGCCTTTAGCGCCATTGTTTCGAGCAATTTTCCATTAAAAAGTCAGCGAGCACAATACAGGAAGAATTGATACACATTCGTCACGTTAACAAACGCGTGCAAAAACACTGTCCGGTCTGTATGTCAGCGCTTCTCAAACTGTGCAATGAAAATTATACACACACACACACACACATATATATATATATATATATATATATATATATATATATATAGATACAAAAATATGCGTCAATTAAATATTAAAAAAAATATTTTATAGGAGAAGTTTATAAAAATATATTTTATTAAAAAAAGATTTAATTTGATTTGTTATATTAGTTTCAAAATATTAAAAAAATAATTGATAAATGTGATTCATGATTTAGAAAATGATTTTAATTATCAATGACGAATATTGCTTCCGGTAGATATGGTAATATATATATATATATATATATATATATATATATATATATATATATATATATATTTATTTATATTTATAAGTTAAATTCAACGATTTTAAAATAGAATTTAATTATTTGCATACATAATTGGATATCGTATATAATAAATATTTATGTCAATAATAAATAATTGAATTTGAAATTATAATTTTCACTCTTTTTTAATATATATTATTTTTTATTTTAATAGAGAAAAATATTTACTTTATTTATTAAAATAAATAGATTAGATTCCACCCAGTAAAATTGTAAATCTTATCTATATATGGTAATTAACGTTAAATTATCATACATATATATATGTAGTATACGAATTATAAATTGCTAAAATATTCATTTGTGTAATTAAATATATATATATATTCCAGTTAATAATTCAATTGCTAGACAGCAATAGCGTTAAAATAGACAATTATTCGAATCATATTCGCGAACGTGCCGTACTTTATAACAAACGAATAGTTACCGTTGTTCGTTTATATCAGCCCTATTTTCCTCCCCCCCCACCCCTGTTTTTCCATATATATTTTTTCCTTTTTTTTCGGCTTTTTCCACCTTTTTTTTTGTAGTCGATATATAAATACCGCGCGTCACGCAAAACACCAATAAACACAAGTCTTTTACACAAATTAAATTGTGCGCTCCACAATCCAGTGTTGCCAGTTGTATGTCACGCGTATGGTCGTTGTTTTTTTTATGGTAATAAAAAAAATGAATAGGAATTTTAAATTCTTTGAACGAGATTGTGCGGTTTTTTTTTGTTTTGTTTAAAACGGCGTCAAATGAAGTTATTTTTGAACATTCTGCTCTATAAAAATTCAGCGGTTACCGTTAATATCGTCGTATATATAAACGTGATTATCATGCATGTGACGTTAGCATGAAAGGGCGCCATCTTACGACGTTCGCGTACAATAGCGTCAAATGATGTTATTTTAAATATTTGTTCGAAATACCTTCAGTTTTATGTTTTAATTTTAATCCATATATGAATATTCGGTTTTCTTTATATATTTCAAATATAATTTGTAAATCTCAAATAATATTTTTTTTGTATTTTTATATTTAATTTCGTTTTAAAGATATTTATAATTAACAAATTTTAATATCAAGTAAAAATATTTACAATAAATATAAAGCATTTTCATCGCTTCGGGTTTCTTTTTTTTTTTATGTTTACATATTTATTATTTCTTTCTACATCGCTATCTGAAATATATTTTTTTATATATGTAAAAATAAATGGTAATTATAATTATTATAAAGTTGAATTCACAAATAACTAATAAAACAATATATTTTTATATAGATTTTTTTTATTATTGTTATAATAAAAAAAATCACTGTACGCCACTGTAAATCTAATTCACACTTCGTACATCGGTCCGCTTATTTTATAAAACAATTTATTATTAATTCTCATAACATTATATAAAATATACAAATTTCATCTTTTAACAGATAGATCGCATTCGACACGCCGAATTAATTAAAATTAATTGCGCATGAGTTTGTTCGTATGAATTATTTAATGATTACTAACGGCGGATATAATTACACGGTTATTTGCGATTGCCGCTTTATTTATGCAATTGCAAAATTGTTCGTCGTTAATAATAACGTTAATTTTACGCAATAGCGAAATATTCACATTATTATAATTAATAATAATTATTTAATATATAAAATTGATCATTATTTTAACACGTTTTGAACACTTTCGTCGCAAAAATAAACGCCTTAAACGAACAATGCTGTCTATAAGTTTTTCACTAATGGCACTAAAAGGATTCGAAGCAATATTATCAAATTTTTCCCCTTTTGTCGATTGATATAAATAGTTAAATATATATTTCACATAAGTTAAATAATATAAATTATATTAACAATTCATTAATTATTTGTTTTATATTAAAATAAATCGTTATAATTAACATTTACATTATAAACTATTTATCTTATATACCATTCAATATATTGAACCGTTTAAATTATAATATTTTACTAAATATAATTTAAAAATATATTAAAAATGTGATGATATGTAAAATCTTTTAGAATATAATAATACTAACGACTCGATCTCGTAAAAATTATATAAGCAATTCACATATTAAAAGAAGGGTTTTGGCCTAAAGAGAACTGTTTAAAAATTTAATTTAATATTTATTACTATTTGTATGATATATATATACAAAAATATTTAATAATAAAATATAATATTACAATTTAATAATATGTCGAATTTAAAAACTCGATATCTTACTTTTTTTTAGTGCAAATTCCAGCGATTTTTCAGTTCGTTGACCGTTTCTATGCAAAAATCCAATATTGAAAATTAAAAAGCTTATCTTTGTGCTTCAATTATCTTTTTGTTAATTTTGTTGGTAAATGTTTTTCGACGTTATAACGATAATTCCCCGTGGATCTGTCCGCGTTTAAACGACAAATTCGTGCAAACTGCTCTCATATATATAAATATAAATAAATAAATAAATATATATATATATATATATATATATATATATAAATATGTGTGTGTGTGTGTGTCTATCTATGTGGTCATGGCAATTACTTTGTATCATCAAAATGGCTATATTAATTAATATTCAGTATCATTTTGTAAATTGCATATTATAATTGTGTGGTTAAAAACCATAAAACTTAACTATTAGTTTATATTTGAAAATCACTCAAAATAATAGACGGTTAATTATAAATACCAAAAGTGATATTTTTCATATTAAATTACTATATATATATATATATATATATATTCCTTTTCTTAATATATATATATATATATATATATATATATATATATATATATATATATATATATATATATATAGTTCATCATTATTTGAATATGGTTTTATATTTTATTATATATGCATTATAATTATAACATTTATTGTTTCAATCAGTTTATAAAGACATATCTAACTTTGAAAACATGAAATATTTTAATAATTAATTAAAAGATATAATAATTTATATTATTTTGTCAACAATATTAATTATATATAATATTAAATTTTATATTATATTTTTGACAATATTATTTTTATTACAAAAAACAACGTAATCTGCAGTATATTATCTATAAATCAACACGTTTTATTTAATTACATAATATTTATTTATAGAATAAATATTTTCTTATATGCGTTCGCGTTTAACGACTTATCACAGAGACGGGGGGGGGGTAGTTTCCTAGTAGTTTGCCTTTTTCTATATGCATTATATTTACAACTCATTCAATATCACTCATAGTTTCGATTACGAGCAATGAAATCGTTCAATAATTACAAAACAACATTCGATAACCGCAGTTAATTCGGTCACATCGTGTTTAAAACAAACATGGCGCTCGACACACAACAAAGTCACAACAATAATTTCACGAGCAATTGCCGTTCCCTGTAATTTGTATTATATATATATATATATATATATATATATATATATATATATATATATATATATATATATATATATATATATATATATATATATATATATATATATATATATATATATATATATAAAGAGCGTGATATCAAAAGTAGTCACTCGCTAACGTATTAACACCATATATACACATACGTTATAATATACAATGACCGCCATAATAATATATACACACACAAACGGCGGACATTTTGATACAAATTGTATTACAATTGTGTAAAATGCGAACGCAAACATATTCACCTGTAAATTTAGCTTTTATATTATAATATATATATATATATATATATATATATATATATATATATAAATTAATGTGCAAGAGTGTGTGTGTGTGTCGCGTGTTTCCTATCTCTCTGGGGGCGCACTTAATTCAGTTAGTTAATTTGAGTGCTCCATTAGATTGCTACGGTTAAAGTTATGATTAGTTCACCGTTCCAATGGCGGACACTTGTACGCGATTTCGATATATATATATATATATATATATATATATATATATATAAAGTTGAAAAAGTCGTCCGTTATAGCCGCCGCCGCCGTCACGTTTAAAATATAAAAATTTCATATATATATATATATATATATATATATATATATATATATATATATATATATATATATATATATATATATATATATATATATATATATATATATATATATATATATTTAAAAATAATACATATTTTATGATCGAATATAGAGCCGATGACTCGATTTATAAATTCATAACAGTGATCTTGTTCTTAGAAGAAAAAAAAGATTGTTTTATATCTCGTTTAAATAATTAATCAATTATAAAAATGTTCAGTAAAAGTAATATTAAATATTAAAAAAATGTTTGTATAAGAATATATTTAATTTAATTTTGATTAAAATTATATCATTCATTTATTAAGTATTATATTATTCATTTATTAAATATTATAATCGAATTGATCAAATGGATTTTTTTAAATTGCTTAGAAAAGTTTTTCAAAATTCTGAATTCTCTGGTCTAGAATTGATCGAATATAAAAATTTACAAAAAGTAAAACATTTTTCATAGCAGAATATAGTTGATCATATTACTTAATATAAACGAAAAAGTGTAACTTTATATATTGATTAATTAATAAAATTATTTAATATCATATAAAAATATAGACAATTGTGTCATTTTTGTATACTTTAAATATATAAAATTTATATATAAATATATTTTTTTATTAAATATTATATAAAAAGACGAACCACCAATGCGTTTCAATTGAGCGGCGTTAAAATAAACGGGCGCGGTCAAATATTCTCTAATGTCGCACTAAAAACGCCTCAGTCGCAATTTAAGCATTTATACGTCAAAAATTTATATATATATATATATATATATATATATTTTTTGTATGTCATATTTTTAATAATAGACATTATTTTTTTTTGTCTCGCTATTAAATTGCCGCAAATTAATGAAGTTTAACTGCCGAACGGGCGATGAGAATTACAAAAAAATAAAAAATAAAATAATAAATAAATTAGAAAATAAAAATGGCACGCGACGACCGTTTGTGAGGTTAAAAGGATAATGCGGTCTTATATACGTTTGCTTTTTAATCGTTAATTGAATATTGTTTTTGTAACGTGTGTGTATGTGTGTGTTTAATGATTTATTTGCATGTTTGTTAAAATTATTTTTGTAATATTTTCAACCAAAAAAAAAAAAAAAATCAGTGACGTTACAATATTTTTTTAAATTCATTTATAAATTTTATAAATAAAAAAAGTAGAATAATTGATTGTTGAAAATGATGCAAATCAAGTGTAAACAATACATTTATAAAGAATTTCGTTTGAAGCAAATAAAAAACATTAAAAATATTAAATAATAATAAAAATTATTTTAATACTAGGGTAATATAATTTGTTTTACATATATTAAAGAGTTTTATATTTTATTAAAAACATACGTTTTTGTCATCTAACTATTAGAAAAATATTGTGGGATTATTATATTTGTTAATTTCTCTTAATAGACGTTATATTTCGTTATTTTCTAATTTCTGTATTATCTGATTATAATACAATTCTATTTATTGTATTATATTGTATCAGATTACAAATATTTCTATAGGAAATTAGATATTTTTAATTTATATATATATATATATATATATATAATATGTATTTCTCAAAATGTTGTAGCCATCGCGTACCTCAGATTGGAAAGCACAAATGCGTATATCAGAGGATATAGGAATGGGGGAGAGTGGGTAGATACGGTCCCACGAGGCAATATATTAAGCAATTAGGCGAACTGGCAACGTCCTCGCGCCATTCGGCACCCGATACATAAATTCTAAAACAACCCCCCTTCACAGTTTTATTGCAAAACATTTTTCCTCTATATTTACGCGACGAGGTTTTTCCATTTATAATCTTAATTATTTCGGTGTCGCGGCTGTTATTTTTTTTTTTTGGTTTTATTTTATTTTTTTTTCGACGACCCGTGTTTTATTCGGGCCGAGGGACCGTCGCGATTTATTGTCATCGCATTTCGAATATTCCATATAAAAACACGCGGTCGTAAAAAAAAAAATAAAAATAAAATAAAATAAATAAATAAATGGCGTGCGAGCGCGTGAACGAGCGCGCGAACACATTTACGCGTTCGTTCGTGTGACGGTTCTTTGTTTGATTTTAAAAGCAGCGATAGAAATAAATAAAAATAGTACAATCGGACGATGATACGGTGACGATTAATTGAAGTTTTCGCTATGTGTAAAATGAAAATAAACGTTAAAAATACGACCATAAACTAATTTTTTTTTATAAAAAAATATATTATAAATATATTTTGTAATTCGAACTTGATAATTATTGTATTATAATAAACTATATATATATATATATATATATATATATATATATATATATATATATATATATATATATATATATATATATATATATATATATATATATATTACATGTTACATTAGTAATTTTTGCGGTGTTACTCAATTTTTGTTGATGCCGCCGAAGAAAATGCGATATTTTCGCTCCGGTAAATATTATTACCCGACAAAATAATGGTCGTTATGGCCCTTTAATATATTGATATAACAAATTATATCGCATTAGGCCCCCCGCACACGTTCCAGTACCTGAAGCGTGTAATGCGCCCTTTATAAGTGATCGGCAACCGTTTGACGTCGAAACGCTTATTATTATTATTTTATTAAAAATATATCGATAGTTTTATTTCTACGGTAAATATATGAATGTTTATGTTTTTATATGTATTAAAATATATTTGTATATAATAAATAAATAAATTTATACAATAAAAATCAATTTGAATTGTATGAAGATTCGACGACACGAATTTATAAAAAAGATTTTTATCATAAAATTAAAAAAATATATTTTTTGATTTATTTTCTGATATGTTTTTTAAGAAAAAATCATAATTTATAGATAATTTGATACTTTAATAAATACAAATAGAGATAGTGAAATTTTATAAAATTTAATAATGGTTAAACTATTGGAGTACTGATTGCTCTAAATAATACTGATAATTAATTTTAATTTGGATTATCGACGGTAGATAAAAAAAAGGTTGTCGATCGATGCGGATAAGTAGATGTGCGATTACCTCATTGATCACATTGTGAGGTGGGTCTGTAAGTGTTGTGTTTTGGCAGAGCGGGTTCTTTGTGCTCGCAAAGCCGGCCCATTGTTAAGCTAGGGCCACATTGTGCGCATGCATACTTACCGCCCGCGGTGCTATCGCTACTAACTGCAATCATTGAAAATCTAACTAAGCTGACTACTTCAAACTTTACTAAAATTTATCCAAAAAAATATATCTTCAATTTTGTCCAGTATTATTTCTATAAATATATAATTTAATCAATGGAAGTTAAATATGAAAAATGAAATGGATATTTAAAACAATTCAGTTAAAGTGTGACAATAGATGGCGTTTTAGTATTACAGCCAGTAATAAATTATATTTTTTTATACTATTAATAAAAATAATAAAAGTTTTCATTTTAACATGATTGATAAATGATATAACATGTGCGTTACCACTGAATAATCACTGTTATCTATTTGATTTATTTATAAGATTAAATTATTTATTTTATTATTATTTGAGAACTATATTTTTTTTCAAGTTTTACGGTCGAATTAATCTAAAGTGATCTAACATAGATACAATATTACGCACGCGCAACAAAATAATTTCACAAAACACAATACCTAAAGAGTCTTAAGTTAACAATTGAAAGTGAAAATAAACTACGAATTTTATTCAAGAACATATTTTTTTTTCATCTTTATATATTATATATATATATATATATATATAAACGAGTCGTTCATGCGTTACCTTTTATAGACGTTTACGTGCGCTCTTAAGGACAAAAAAATATATATAAAAAAAAAATGCAGTTCAATATGCCACTCGAGCATCGAACGAGTGCATCTAAAGGGTAATAAAATAAATATGTGAAAATTTATATACATGTAAAAAGCAACCCCCGCAATATGTGGACGCTTTTAATTAATATGGCGCACGCGCAGGTACGTCGCTTTTTTTATTGGATTACGATTTTTGGAGCACCCTGTGCGCGCACGTGGCGTCATAGGGACTCGCGAATATGGAGAGCGTTTTCAAATAATGGTTGTTCGGGTTAAAAAAAAGAAAAAATATATCCGGGATCGGCTAACTCGA
Source organism: Leptonema lineaticorne (assembly GCA_024500535.1). Taxonomy (NCBI): domain Eukaryota; kingdom Metazoa; phylum Arthropoda; class Insecta; order Trichoptera; family Hydropsychidae; genus Leptonema; species Leptonema lineaticorne. The sequence goes on along the minus strand of JANIJI010000004.1, from coordinate 2,243,395 downwards.
TACTCTTTTGATACATTCCGCTTTACTAATTGAAAAGCGTTCCCGTGCCGCGGCTGTCATTAAAATGGTGCACGTGTCGATAATTATAAAGGAAAAATTCGAAAGTTTTCATACGATTCGATGATGGATTTCGTTCGATTTTTATTTCATATCTAAATACTCGTCCGATTAATGAGTAAGTTTAGATATCTTTAAATTCGAAAAATAATGCCTATACATAAACAGGTTAAAGTGTGAAGAGTTTTTCTTTGGTAAAAGAGATATCAGTCAGAAATAATTAATAAAAAAATTCTAATTAACTTTATATATATATATATGAAACATTCATTTTTATTTTAATTTAAAAATATTTAAAAAATGAGTACCGCTGATATAAAATTAAAGGTATCGTTTTAATTATATTAAAAACGAAATATTGTATATTTCGAATCACACAGTTGTTTTATATTATTTTTGATATTTATTAAGGAGTTAAAATTATTGTTCCAGTTCTATTTTTACATTATTTTTATTGTGATGATAAATATTTATTAATTTTAGTTTGATTTATGTAAATACTCTATGAATATTTTTTAATGTATAATTTTTGAATTAAAATCTATTGAAAAAAAATCTCAAGGTGAAGTGTAGAGCTAGCGACACAATACTATAAAAAATAAATCAACAATTCAAAATTTGAAATAAATACTATAGATCTGATTTATTTATTTGATATTTTTTTTTAAGTTATGCGTTTATATTTCTGATGTATTATAATTAAATGGAATTGATGATTTTAGTTTTATAATTTTTTTTTAATGATATTTTGTATTGTTTTTAATATTATTTAAAAATAATATATAAAATGGCAAATTTTATAATACAAAAAAAATGTAACAAAAGGATAATAACACGGAAAAAATGTATAATATAACATAACAAAAAAATATATATATGAGAAAAACAGTCCGTTACGCGTGCACACACACACAAACTCACGTAGGTGCGTCCGTTAACATAAGAAGAAAACAACGATCCCATTTGATCCTTCTTACGGGATGACATATCACACAAATCTCCATAAATATATCAGGGTCGTGTAATCGGATAGAAAAGAAGAAGAAGAAGTAGAAGAAAAAGACCGAGGGGAGGGTAGAAAAATATGAAATGTGGCAAAAAGTGGTCTTGGAAGGTAAAAGACAAATGGCTTAATACTCCATGTCATACTCCATGGCGAAGGAGGCGGCACGTGGAGGGAAACGTGGAGACACGAGAGCGTTGGAGTCATGAAATTTTCATTCTGGGGTAAATTTGTTTTGCGATCGCGCGTCACAATACGACAACTCCGGCTTCGCCATTTTTATTTTTCAATCAAATATTCTCAGTCGTATCAACGTGTTTTGCCGACGTCGTAAAAATATAGAATCAATATTTCATATTTGTATCATTTTTGTCTGCCGGTGATGTCTATTGCGGTATGAAACCGAATCAGCGTATTTGTAACCTTTATTTTTCTTTAAATTTCGTACAAGGATCGCATTCAAAATGGCGGACGAGCATTATTGCGATTTATTTTTTAGTGGTGGCAAAGTTGCGGCGTCGTCGTTCACAGAGGGCGTCGTTTCTTTCACATTTAATTAGTTACATATTTAAAATGATACAATAAATAAAAAATTGTTTCATATTTTATTATTATATTTTTTATTTTAATTTTATATATAAACATTTTTTTGCATTTTAAAATTTTATTTTTTTCTAAAGATTTGTAAAGAAATTGTCTTTCATTTTAGAAAAATATTTATTAGAATTTTATAATAAAAAATGTTTAGATATATTTAATTTATATACACACACACATATATATATCTTTATACTGAAATTATGTTTTATTTTATGAAGTAATTTTTGAAATATTAATAAATAATAAATATTAGTGAGAAACATAATTTTTAAAAGCATACTTTTTCACGATTTTATTTATTTTTTATTTTAAATCCATAAAATCGTTAGTATTATATGATATAATATTAAAAAAAAAACTACGTTTCGATAACGAAAACTTTTAGAACGACGTACAACTCGTATGAAAAATTTTAAATGCAAAAAAAAAAACACACACACACAAAAAAAATATCATAGATGAAAAATCACAGTCAGACGTTCGAGTTGCGAGGCTTTCGCTCTACGCCGAGCACTAAATAAAAGAATATGAATATCAAAGCTCGGCCAAATTTTCCCTTTACGCAATAATCCCGGTGATACGCCCGCAATGAGATAAAAAGCTTTCAACTATTTATTCTGAATAATGCACGGAGACGACAGAGTAACCTGATTTTCCTTTTATACATTACGCGAAAAAAAAATTATATATATTTATATATCAGCCTTTTAAGCTATCATCTCGATATTTTGCCCGAGAAATGAATCGGCAAACGTATTTTTCCACATTATCATTTTTCATGCGTTTTTACATAATATAATGCTTTCAATCTGAGCGTAACAAAAAAAAAATAATAATAATAATTCTGACAATATATAATTTTAGAATACATTCATCTATTTATATACATAATCGATGTTTAATGACTAAATTTATATTCATTTTATTCGTATCAATTTTTTTTTGTATATATTATATAAAAAAAATTATGAGAGAAATATATTTTTTTTTTTATAAACTTGTATTTACAATGAAAATTTCAAATATATTCAATAATAATTATTGAAGTCAAAATTAATAATTTAATAATCTTTATAATCATAGTTGTTTATATATATATATATATATATCATAAAATGATTAAAAAGATTTTTTTCAGTTTTCTTTGATCGCATAGTGCTATTTAAACTTCGTATAACAAAGCGGTATTAGTTTTGCTTGAAATTTCAATTACCTTTATATGCGATCCGTTTTAAAAATATTAATGCTTCAAATATTGAAGATATAGCATCACGTTGAGCTGTCCGAAGCATTATACGTGTATTATATAGCAAATTTTCCTCAATTTCCACGTATAATATATACGTGTGTCCAAAATAAAAAATGTTGGATTTCGCGTATACGTATTGCGGCTTCCATTTCAAAGGCAAACACGCTCGTGAATGGAAGAAAAAGGACCGAAAAATAAAAGAAGCAAAAAAAAGTATACATATTCATATATATATATATATATATATATATATATATATATATATATATATATATATATATATATATATATGAAGCCCCCCCCCTTTTTCGTGCTATTAGATATGGATACGTATATAAAACCTTTGAAAAATGAGGGATAAAAGTGAGATTATATATGTATATATATAATAAAAGAGACGATTAATTCGTAATCGTATCAGTCGTCCGTTTGATATCGTAATCCGATAATCATTATTAAAAATAATATTGATTTATATCGAATTAATAAATGATTTGATTGAATATTTTTATAATAAATTAATATATTTTTATTTTTTTTATATAAATGAATGATTTAAAAATCGCGATGTATTCTTAATGTTGTATAGATTTTTTTTTAATTTTTTCACTTGTATCCATTCGTTCTTCGGTATCTCCCTTGTGCATATATGTAGACATTTTCCGCATAGACTCGCACGTGAATTTTTCGCGAGTTTCATCCGACGAAATACCGGGAGTTTGGGTTTTTAGCGAACTAGAGATCCTGTGGGATGAGAATCCGGACGGGCAAATATGAATGATAACCGTAAAACGAATTTGATGGCAGGCGAGGGTTTTCCATAATCCGCCCGGGGGCACAGTTCGGATACACCCCTTCAGGTAGGTTGTACACGTTTGCACACACACACACACACACACACACAAATTTTGATCCGTGAGGGTTTTAGGATCTCTAGACTTTGTGTCCGAGTTCAAATTCGAAATGGCGACGATTTTCGTAAAAAATAAATTTAATCTGTCGTTTGTTTTATAATTTAACTATGTCTTTACTATTGATTGATGCCTATACTATGCAGTTAGATCAAAATTATATAACCGAAGTCCTGTTAGTTAGTGATTTATGTCGCTTCAAGTTTGACTAGATTACAATTATTACGAATATATATATATATATATATATATATATATATATATATATAAATCAGATATCTGATTTTATTTGAAAATATAATCCACTCAAACTAATATTTTCAATTGATAATTCTATATGGCATCACATCTATATTTTTTATGCATATATAAAAATAATATAAAAACTCTGTATGTACCTAAAAAGATATTTTTTTTAATTTTTTTCATCATAAATTTTAATTCAGCTAGGAAAGTATTAATTATTGTGCGCGTATATATGACAGAACATTCTTGCTTTAAAATAATAATAAAAATAAATTTACTCAAACGATTATTGTATTAAAATTATATATATATTAATTTTAAGCGTTTTTGCTTTAAAAAAATTATCAAAAAAAAAGAAAGGTTTATAAAGTACTAGAAAAATATAAAGGTTTTTCGTTTAGAACGGGGATGGGCCAGTCTGGCAAAATCTCCCTCTGGTCTACCGCACACTTCATACGTATTTTTTAACCCCTGTGTTACTGTATTGAGTACCTAAAAAACCTAAAACGTAAAACCATTTTTCTGCGTAATAGGCTACCGTGAAATTATTTTTGGCTACTGTGAATCATTTCAGGGGTTTCCAATCGAAAATGCATTTTTTTTCCCGCGGACGAAATACCGTTTTTTCGTCTCCGCATATCAAAGTACTTTTGTTTTATAATCGCAATATATTCATTTTTTTTATAAACATATTCAGTATACGTTTCAATAAAAAATATTTATATATCAATTTAAACTTTTTATTTGATATATAAATATTTTATAGAAATTGTCTTTTTATATTACATGTTGAATCTTCATAAGACTAAAAGAGAGTAGACAAATTATTATGTAGTTACTATTTATGACAAATAGAAAATTAAAAATATAATATTTTATTGTAGAAATTATTTTTATTTATATAACTTTTACAAATAAATACAGAATTAAATCATTCTGAGAAATTTAGAAAGTAATTTATTTATAAAATTAACTATAAATAATCTTTATTTTTTAATCCAAATTATGACGTTTATCGATTGATTTATCTCAACTATTGTCAACATAATAATATTTTTTATATAATGTAAGATTACATATATAAAAAAAATATTGTTTAACTGATATTATTTCGATAGATTGATAACATCTGGAAAATTCATGTGAAAAACTTGAAAAGAAATAAAAAACGAGCGAAAACAGACAAAGAGAAATCCCTCTCATCGTATAAATTCTCTTATAAAAAAATCTCAAATATATATATATATATATATATATATATATATACATACTTACATATATATATATATATATATATATATACATACTTACATATATATATATATATATATATATATATATATATATATATATATATAAATTAAAACTACTTAAAATCACGATGTTTCTGGTTCATATTGACTACACGATTTTACATTAAGTTAATTAGATTTTGGCCGAAATTCGTTATTTATTGTTTGTTGTCGAAACAAGAATAAACGCGTTCATATTATTCAAGCTATATACAGGATGATTCGAAAAAAATAAGTAAATAAAAAAGAAGCGTACAATAGCTTCAACGGACGAATTCATTTAATGACCATAAAAAATTATTAATAAATTTAATTTATATTGTATTTTTTTATAAATTATTATTGATTTTTGAATATTTTATATATAAAAAAATATATGAAGTAAAATTTTATTATGCACCTTATATATTTATATTAACTATTAAGTAGGGGGGGAGGGGTTGGGTTTTATAAGGAGACGTCAAAATTTATAAGGGGAAATCGTCAAGGTTTATGCTCGATTTTCGTAAATTACTAGAACCATCCCTTCATCCCTCTCAACAAACTGCCTTTAAAGAGTTAACGCCTCGCCCGAGGCGATCGGATAATCAACTCAAACGGCCCCCCCCCATATTAAATTACTTGACGATTCAATAAAGCTACTGAAAACACTCTTAAAACACAACACCCCCCATCCCCCCCTTTTATAGGGAACGGCTGACGTTTATTTATATTTACCTTGTAATTAATTCGCGATTTAATTAATTTGTCTTCGTTTTCGATTTTAATCGAATTTAAACGATTTTCTTGTATATATATATTGTATAATATTAATTATATAATATATAAAGTGAACGATTTCACATTTCGTTACGTGTATTATTTGTTATATAGCCTCAGTACATAATTTAATACATATTCATAATTTATATATATGTAAATAAACATTAATATCATTAAATTGTATATTTTATTTTTTTATTTATAAAATTGAGTCACTATTTCTAATCCTTTGTACTCGAGAAGTGCCGTTTGGTCACCAATTGGATTAATCCGAAAATTTGATGCGCGGCAATGACTATTTATATTAATTTCTTTGTAACGAATTTTTATACTCTTTTTTTTTTTATATAATATTATGTAGTGTAAAATGACATTCTTTTAAATAGACATAAGATTTTCTTATCTTAAATTAGTCCGCATTCACGTAACAATGTGAAGCACATTCGACTTGAAATTTAATAAGTCTCCGTTTTAATAAGTTAAGAAATCCATTTGTACAAAATGCTACCCCTATTAGAGGGTAGTTTCATGCACGTATGTATGGTATGAAATGTGCGTGCACTTTTGCTCATCGATCATACGGATGAAATCATGGTGTGTTGTACGTTAAAAAAAAAAGGACCACCCTTCGGTATTACTGTTTTTCGTACATCGTCCCTTATTGTTCACGACAAAAGAGAACTAAAAATAATCAGGAAACCTTTTAGATGTGCATTTACAACAGATCACCCTTCGAATATCATTTGCTCGCTCGTTGTGCCCACTTTATTATTATTGAGCAAGTTTTTTTACATATATATATATATATATATATATATATATATATATATCGGTGTGTTAAAAAAAATAGTAATAATAATATATGAAAATATCGCTGTTATTATTGCGATTTTGACATTTTATTGTTGTTGTTGTTGTTATATGTGCCTAGTTTTTTTTAATGGACGTAATAAAAAAACGGAAAATATTTCGGTAATGCAATGGAGGTTTGTTTAATTGCAAAATGCATAAATGCTATTATATATATATATATATATATATATATATATATATATATATATATATATATATATATATAACATATATAACATAATGGACAATGTGCCCTTTTTAAATTTTAACTATTTTAGTTATACATTATTATGTAGAATTTTAATATTATTTATTGTGATAATTTGAATTATATTTATGCTAAATGTATATTTTGAGGTTAAAAAAAATATGAAATCATCTATAAAATGATTTTAATCGTATTAATTTGTATTTTATAATAATATTTATATATTGATTAAAAATTTTTATTGCATATTGTTATAAATATTTGTGGCGTTCAGTAATAATATATATATCATGTATTCAATATCACTATTGAACAAATTTTCCATTTAATATAATCTAAAATTTGACGAATCAAATTAACATTTAAATAAAGATGTGAAAAAAGTTCAAAAAGAATATTGCTATCATGATTTATTTAATATATTATATTATCATTTACAATTAATTAATAGGAAGCGTATATAAATACTTTAATTAATTGATGTTGCAATTATGATATTAATTAAAGGAAGAAAGCAATGTTTCAATTCGAATTGCATTAAAAATGTGATAAAATATCTTTCACAATTGAAAAGTAATTGCTTTTATTAATTAAACTGTTAAAATGTAGATTAATTTATTTTTGCATAATATTTAGTAGCTATTGTGATAGAGATCAAAAAATGTGTTCTTATATATTTAAAATTAATATATAAAAAATAATAAAATAGAAAATTGTTGCATATAGTTTTCGCACAATCCGTACACGTAAACGCGCTTGAAAACCCCTGCATTTTAAATCGTGACAACAGCAACAACAACAACGGCAACAAAAAAAAAACACATCCAAGAAAAGCGATCGTTCAACACAAACGACAATATATTATTATACACACCTATAATATTCATTTGAAAGATTAAAAACGTATCGACACTTTCAGGAATATCGCTGAAATATAAAATAAAAAAAAAGGTAAACAAACTGAAAATAGAAAAAAAATAAACATCTAGAAAAGCACAATATATATATATATACACACACACACACAAATACATATTGTCATCACCGAATAAATCGTACGAGCGTTTCGAAATCGTTCGATTGCGAAAAAAGCTGCAAAAAAAATAGACAGAAAGAAAAATAGAAAATATAGAAACTGAAGAAGAAAAAAAATGATATATATATATATATATATATATAACGGAGATTTTTCCTCGACGACTTCAGCCTCCTTCCGGCGATTTGTTCTATTTGTTATTATCGTTCGTGTACGTTTTCATTTTGTATTTATTTGCGTGTTTTACTTTTTTTTTCTCCCCTTCGTACCCCCTTTATATATATATATATATATATATATATTTTTTTTTTTTGCGTTTTTTTATATGAATTTTTGTCGTCGTCGACGGGGCGACAATGAACAGGTCCTGCAGGGATTCGAAGGTATACTTTCATAAAGTGCTTGGATAGTATTGGAAAATGAGAATGGACCGACGGTGTAATTGAGACAAAACTCGTTCGACTGTGAATGAGGGCTCGTTATATTTGCAATCAAGCAGATGAGAGAAAATATATTTTTTTTATAAATATATATAAAAAAATATTTTAGAAATATGCGTCCAATAAATTTGTTAATTGATTCGCGTGTTGTCATCGATAATGAGCGAGTGTGTAAAATTTCAACTAAATTAGATAATGGTAAGCGGTAAAGAAATCGATTACAAGAATCCGCTGCGACAAACCAACATACAGTGAATGTGAAATAAATAACGTGTGTAATAATAGTAAACTAAATATGCGTGTGAAAAGAATTAAAATATAATGATTTGTTCTAATGACATAATTGATCGTTTTAATATTAATCGTTTTCAGTCATATGAATAAAAAAAAATATAATTTTCTTAATATAAAATGAGTATATATTATTTTTCTAATTTTAATGTAATATTATAGAATATAGATGTATAAAAGAATCTTGTTATTTTATATATTAATTCATATTAAAAATTCATTTTAGTGAAAAAAATCATATGACAACTTTAAATAATCATTATAGAAAATATACACAAATTATAATTAAAAAAAAAAAATGAAAAGTCATGTTTAAAGCTGTAATTTGAATCTTAAATTATTTTACAAGAAAAATATATTATAATAAATTGAATTTTAATATGACAAGGTTGTATATTTTGAGTTGTAAATATCATTTAATATAAATTCGTATACGATAATTAAATATTTTTGCATTTTTCTGGCATCAAAAAATTAATCTCGCATTTGTATTGTAAAAATAAATTGGAAATACGATACGAATTATCGATTTAATTTAAATTTTGAATCGATCATTGATATACATATTTATATCATTCACAAACAAAAAAAAAATCTTTATAAATAGAAAGAATGCTATATAAAAAAAGTATTCTACAAATAACCTAAACCGATCATAAAAAAGTTAGAAATATTTATAACAATAGTAAAAAAAGATGTAAGCAATGAAAGGGAATTTTATAATAGATTTACGTCAAGCGTGCTATGATTTCTGACAACATTTTAGATTTTTATTATTATTATATATAATATATTGTTATATATTTTTTTTTCACTTTCAAATAAAGTCGTTGAATTATAAAATATATTATATTTATATATAAAAATAAATTAAATTAAATCTCTCATAGAGATTTTAATTTTGTATATTGTAATTGTATAGAATTTATTAGCGAATATTTTCTTATACGGTTTATTACAACTTTATGTTATAGTTTATTGTAAATTTTGATATTTAAAACTTTTTTAAAATGTTAATTATATATATATATATATATATATATATATATATATATATATATATATATTACATTGTTTTAATATATATAATAATTTAGTTATTTTTTAATTTACAACAAGTCTTATGTTATATTTCAATCTAATCGCTGCTTAAAGTATTGTTAAAATATGAGAAACAAAATGAAAATTATTAAAAAGTAATCAATTTATTATACTTATAAAATGATGAATTTGATAAATAGTAATATTTATGGTAAAAATTAAATAAATTATAAATAATATGTTTATAAATAAAATTGTAGTTGATATGTAAAAGCTGTATATAGATTAAAAAATATCGAAAAATGTACTGAAATTCAACAATTAAAACGATTAATATTAAAAATAAAAATGTACGATTGATTATAAAGAAATCATTTAAAAATTACATAAAATACAATTCGTGTATCGTTTTACGATACGACTATTGATTCGATAACCGATCCTTCTCAGAATCAATAGCCCGTCATTGCGTCGATTTATTCCATTTTTTTTTACTCCACCCTTCATCCCATTCGGAATTATGACATTATTCGCGTTGAAGTGCATGCTTCCTTTTTTTTTTTCATTCATATTTATATATGTACGAATATTATGTATAGATGTTGAGAACTCGACGCAAAAGTAATCACTCAGACGTTATTCAAAGTGGAGACGCGTCATATCACCTTTGTGTGAACGTGTCACTTGCTAGCCACCCTCTAAAGTCATGCTTTTGCCATCATCCCCTATTGACGAGGATAACGTCTGCATACGAAACAATACACCCTCAATATACATATATATATGTATATGTAAATTCGGGGTTGATATGTCGGCACGTCCAAAGATTGATCATTTGTCGTGACTGAATTCGATGATCATTTGTCAATCGACACACATATAGACTAAACTTTAATTACGCTATTATAAATTTTATATTTCAATATTATGCTATAAGAATAGATAATTTAAAAAAAATACCGATATTATAATTTTTGTTGTATAATTCATAAAAAACAATAATATAGATATTTGAATTATCATAATGTATATAAAAACTGTTCTCGACTTACGACGGAGTACGATTCTATAACGTCAAACAAAATATATTATATAATGAATTTTATTTCTGATTTTTTTTTAATTGGTTAAATCAATAACTATATAATATGTATAAACAAAAGTATTATTCTGGTTTATGGTCGATTATCATATAAAAAATCGATTGCAAAAGTGTAAAATCAATCGTCAAAAAGTGCAAGATTATATATATTATATATATATAACTATAAAAAATATTTTTTTTCATCATAAGTTGAGGTGACTGTATACGATTATGGTATATATCAGAAATTCAAAATTTTGACCGCATAATGTGTCGTTTATTTTCAATTTACAAGTACTTAAATGAATTAATTCATGTTAGAACCTGATGAACCACTTTGAACACCTCTATTTTATATAGATTATAGTTCAATTTAAAAATTGAATAAATATAATATTAATGTGACGATTCATACATCATGCATCATTTGTTACATTGTATACATACGATATATTTCACCTTAGTGCACTTTAAATATACTATATATATATATATATATATATATATATATATATATATATATATATATATATATATATATATATATATATATATAGTACGACACCAGTAAAAATAATGATGAAAACCTCGCATGACACGTGAAGAAAACTCGGCAAGAAAACAAACACACGATCCTTTGTGAAATACTGCAAAATAACCAGCGCTTTTTTACTTTTTTCGCCGCTCGGGCGAAAAATGCGAACGGTGAGGTTTTTTTCTAATTGTCACAGAGCCATTGAGGTGAACTGCAATACGTTGACTCACATATATTTATATATATATATATATATATATATATATATATATTATTTTATATTAATATTATATATATTTTTTTTATATATAATCAAAATAATAGTATCGAAACGTGTTCGTTCTACAAGTTTATTTTGGCGTATTTAAATGTGTATGTAAACTACATGCATGTGGAATAAATCAAAATTTTATTCGATAACTTGTATTCAAAAGAGCGACCGAGTATGAGAATAAGTTGGAAGCGCTAAATTGAAGTTCTTTAACATTGAATAAGCGAAGGTTGGGTTGAACGATTCCGTACTAAGACATCTTTCATTCGTCGGTTTTGTATAACTGGAAAAACGTGGAACGAACTCGAAATTATAATAAAAATATATATTATTATTTTTTTTTTACACAATTCATACAAAAGTTTTGAATACATATTTTGGTCTATAAATATTGATATAATATCTATATATATATATATATATATATATATATATATATATATATATATATATATATATATATATATATAGGAAATGATGTTTTTATTATGATAATAATAAAATATATTTTTTAATAAATACCATAGGAAATTGTGATATAAGATGCGAATCTTGGTATTGAAACGAATCAAGTTCACAAATGAAGATAAAATAAAAACAAAACAATATATTATACGGATAAAATTTACGCGTGTTAAATATTGATGTATTTTAATTATTTAATATGAATATTAAAAAAAAAATAATGTCGCTTTTCACCCGATTCAACCCTGTAAATCGGTTCCGTCGTAGACGACTCCATTCACATAGTTATCAAATTTATATTGCAAACCAAGTTACTCGTAAATCTCAGGTACATTATATATATATATATATATATATATATATATATATATATATATCGGCGAATGTGAATACTGCTTCGAATATCATATAATTCAAATTAAATTAGAAATACACGTATATATTAATACGTTTAATGTGAACGCAATCCGAGCATTATCAGGATTTATTTTCATACGGCGGCTTCTAGGAAAAATCGCGAATAATCGAAATTATTCATATTTAATTTATTTTTTCCTGGTAATTGTTCGATATATACTAATTTTGCTATATTAATATTTAATTAATCTATTTATTTTTAAATTCTTCATTACGTGATTATTTATGAATAAATTAAGGATAATGATGTATTAATACAGGGAAAATTTATTAAAAAATATTGTCAATTATTTAAATATACGATTTATGAAACGTCAATTTAAGAGAAGTTTGTTTATATTTAACATTATATGAAAAAGTTTTGTTGATAATTATAACTGTATATATATATATATATATATATATATATAATATTGTAAATTTTAGACAGATTGTAAAATTATTCATATTAAATATGAATTTACTATTATCATATCAATGTTACTTTGACAATATATTATCAATACAGTGAGTTCTCCAGTTACAACTATTCGTACTAACAACGAAAAAAAATCATATTTTTTTTATAAAATATATTAATTTTTATAGTTTTCATTAAATATACCTAATAGGATCTTGCATTATCTTGATCTTGACTTATTTATGTATGTAGTTATTTATTTAACTAATAAAATTAATAACAATTAAAAATCAGAAGCAAAAATCATTATATTTACTTATATCTATTAAATTACTTTATTTATTTTTGTATGAAATTTGATTTATAACCATAGTTTCAGTACTTAGAAATATTAAGCGGCCAATAACTACGACAAAAAAAAAATAAATGAAAAAATATTCAACACATGATTAACTAAGAAAACAGGGTGGTACTTTTATTACATACATATGCATACAAGTCCGATCATCCCCTTTCCACCCCCTTAAAGTCACGACTTTTCTTTTAATTCGGTTGCAGTGTGTGCGACCCCAGCCGCCAATCTGTCGTGATTGCTTTTTTTTTATACTTCTATTTCATCCTGGCTGCGAAAAACGAATGAATGGGCCCCGCGAATATGTCGGCCCTTTGTGCCCGGGATGATTATTTAATGCCCGCTCGTTCGTTCGTTCATTCGTTCGACGTACTAAAATTGGGGATGAGAAACGGGCAACCCCGCGAATAACTAGATAATACCTCACACCCTCAGTCATAGCGAGTTTCGTAGTACGTACTACAAGTAATAAAAATGTTATTTGGGTGTACATGGGTGGGAGGGGTGGTGGTTGGTTGCCACCGCCCTCATACCGCTCTCAAACCGCCTTCAGTGCGCCCATCAGTACACCCGTTTGCCTCCTTTTACGCTTTGTGCCGAAACAACTGCGTGCAAAAGCGCGAATGCTGCTCTTATTCGATATGTCCGTTACACAAAATTTACTGTCAAACCATTATAATATTGTTTTAGAAATTATAATTACTTTTTACTTTATTCATATAGTAAGTAACGCAATTTTGGACGTAAGACGAATTCATACAGAAACAATTATATATATATATATATATATATATATATATATATATATATATATATATATATATATATATATAAATGATATAGATATTTGCCATGTCGAAGTTTAACTCATTACTATATGATTTCATACAAAATATTACAGCATTCACGATTAAACTTTGCTTTGATTTTCTTTGATTTTGACGTCTGTTAATGTGATATACCATACTTTTCGCCTGTACGACATTAACGCAACAAAATAAAACTATTTGTCACCATAATTGTATATATATATATATATATATATATATATAAATCGTTAGAAGATTGCAAGATTATATTTGGTATATATATGTGATAAAAATTATAAAATAATGATATATTTTAAGAAGAAAAATTTATGATTTTTTTCATTGTAAAAGCAAACGGTCGTAAGTCGAGAACTTATTCTAATAATAAAATGAAGGGTTAATATTTTACACAATATATAACAATTAATTTCATTAACATTATAATGATTGCATAAATTGGTTAAAATATTTAGTTGTGACATTTTATAGAAGAGCTACACTATTATTTATTTATGAATTTTATTTTTATATCATATTTAAAAATATATTTTATAATATTTTTAATGACAAATCTGCATAAATGAACATCTACACTTTGTTGAAATGATGAAATAATAAAAAAAATCACACGATTCTCAAATATCACAGACTGTATTTCAAAAATCATTGTATCCCATATGCGTTGAAGGCTTTCAACCAACTCCCTCGAGATGAAGACCTATTAAGCCCTCCAAACACTTCTTTATCCAAATAACCGCACGAACGTTAAACTGTGGCGACGACCACTGATTAATTCGACCTAATTAATTTTCTAAACACCAATTAACCCGACGCCCGTCGCATAAAAGCACCCTTATATGAAATTAACGTGTCGCGCGAAAATTTCACGAAAATTCGGATTGTGCGCTTAATTAAAACCATACTAATTACGAACAAATTTATAACGGTCCATTTCAAAATTGGCCCCTTTATTAATAAATTAATAAATAAATAAGTATAGCGCGTGTGCGATTATCGACGAAACGACGGCGAAAGAAGTAGAAAAAAAAAGTTTAAGAATCACCGTCTTTTTCCACCCCAATCAAATCTGCTAGGATTCTGACATAATAGACCAAGAGTTGACAATAGATTGCTATGATAACTTATCTGCTTTCGCTTTCCAAATCACTTTCACCCGCAAATTATCGATCGATTAGATGGACCAACGGTCTAGAAAACGATCACACAACCCCTATATATTATTACAATATATAGTTTGTATTATTATTATATATTGACTCAATATTATTTTAAATATTTTAATAAAGAAAAAATCAGTGATTTTTTTATTATATTTTGAATTGTAAATAATTTTCAGTTGATTGTGAAATAGATATTTATATATAATGCTTCGAATGTTTAAATGGTGTTAATACATATTTTTTTATAATTCTATGAAATGTTAACAAAAGTCTATAATATTTTTTATAGAATTGACAATATATTCGAATTTTATCAAATAAAATAATTAATTTTATTTTTTTAATAATATAATTAACAGCTAATTAACGTATATATGACATAATAATAATAATTTTTATATACAAATAGAATCATTGTCAATAAGAAAACAACGATATTTAATATTTTATTTTATAGTGAAAACGATTGAAATTTGTTGTTTGTTATATACATATATAAAATTTTCTAATTCTATTTGTTATTCTAAACTAGATAATATTGACAGAAACAATCTAGATTTACTTCATCGCTTACATTATCACAATTATAAATATTCAATCGGTATTACAAGAAAATTATGCTACATTCATTTACATTGTAGTCAATTAAAATCGACACAGGGTAATCAGAAAACACCTGCGCATCCACGTTAATCAACATTCACTATATATATTTTTTTTATTTTTGGTCTATATATATATATATATATATATATATATATATATATATATATATATATATATATATATATATATATATATATATATAAGGCCGTAAAACACAGAGATCGAGTATTAATTTTGTTGCTTTTTCGCCTGTCGTTTATTTCCTAATTGATCATTAAAATAAGAGAGGCCTTTTATATATACACTCTTTGTTGCGGGTCCTTTCTCCCTTTTTAACCATCGCCAACGCCCTTCACATTCGTGGCATTAGTGCCCTCGACGTTATTTAATAGAGTGTCAAATTACCCTTAGCGCAAACACCGGCCATGCATATAAACGCTACCGGTCGCATTTTGCGCCAGCGGTCGTCAACATTATGAACGCGGACCGCGTATTTGAATTATGGTAAATAAATAAAAAAAAAACGACCAAATTTCTGCCAATTGCGGCGACTTGTCTTTTATTTATAATTCTTATATAATATTCTGATTATGAATCATCTAGTAAAAATATAACTAATCGTTTTTATTATGCAATGATTATATTTTTTTTATAACAAAAAAGCTTTTAAGTTTTAACATTTTATATACCTCTACAATTTAGTTTTTTTTTTATATAGAATATATTGATTTATTGAACATATTTTTAAAATTAAAATAATTAATTTAAGCTACTATTTCAAAAATTTTCTAAAAAAACATTATATATACTGATCTACACGATCGTTTTATCATTTCATGTTTATAAAGATTAAAAATTTTAAATTTAAGATTGAACCAAAAAAAAGTTTCAAAGTTTCAATAGTAAAAATGCAGTTAGCTTTGTGGTTACGTTTTTACGGTCTAATTTAAGATAAGAAAAAAATATCTCTATTTAAAAGCGAATCATTTCACACTTCATAATATATAGAAAGAATGTGAGAATTCGTTACAAAGAAATTAACATAAATAATGAATTTTCGCATTAATCTAAATAGTGTCTAAACGGCACCTTTGGACTGCAAAGGGTTAATTTTATATAATGTTATAGTTAAATTATTTAATTTAGTCAAAAAAAAAAATTATAATCAATTCAAATAATTTTTTAATCTAATTAAATACAGTTTTTTCATCAAAAACATTATTTACAACATTTGTTATATAATATATAAAAAATAATATTATATGTTAAAAAAAAAACAAGTACGGTTGAACAGCCCTGACGTAAGCTGAAAACCAAATATAACTACACCCTTTTAAACACGAGATAAGCAGATAAACGGCAACTATTTACCGTGATCGGAAAAAAAAGAAGCAATTTCATTTACCGATTACTTTTTCGTTCGCGTTATCGAAAAGAAAATCGACACCGAACCAATTTTCCGCAAAAACGACTATACGTTAATTATTCTGTGCAGTGTCACTTCAATGTATGTACATATATATATATACATTTTTTTTTAATAATTATTATTATTTTATTTTTTTTTCTTGAACAAATATTGCACGTGCGTATTAATAAATGATGTATATATATATATATATATATTATTACTTTGCATTATGTTTATGAAGAGAGTTATTTAGATGCGAAAACGATGTCTTTTCAAAGTCATTCGTCGCTAACGAAACGGACGAGAAGAAAAATAATAAAGTATATATATATATATATATATATATATATATATATATATAAATATAAAGAAAATGGAACGAAAGAAAGAAAGAAAGAAAGCAATTTTTATCTCATATTATATTCATAGGACGAAATCGAATTTTTATGCGTAAATATCGAAGAGAAAGAAGCAGAATCGAAAATGTAATTATGTTCGTTTTTTTTCCTCTCTTGTCGTTGTTCAAAAGAAAATTTTTCCATTAACCTTCGAGATGAATGATTTCAAAATACGTATTTGATTTCTGCGAAGATTTTTCCTCTTTGCCGCCATATTTATGAAGACATTTTCTTTTCAACATCTTTTCTCGCTCGCCTTTAGTTTATAATATCGGTGACATGATTCCATTGTCTTCTGTCTCATTTGCATTTGTGCCAGGACCACATCAATATTAATCTCAATTTTAATTCTATTGTATAAATTACATATTTTCATGTTTAATTTTAAATATTCTAAAAATAAAAATTATATATAAAATTTATTATTTTATGTTTAAAATAATCTTTTTTTTCATTTGATATATATGAATTTTAATAATACAAAGTTGAATCAACTTTTAAAGCAGTAAAGAAAAAGATTTATAATATATTGAATTAATAAAATATATTCAGATTTTTATTATGAAAATTAAAATCATGTTTTATAAACGAAATAAATATAAACTGTGATTTTAAATTTAATTTTAGATGAATTGAATTTATCAAACGGTAAACTTAAATAAAAAAAATATATATGAATATATATATATATATATATATATATATTGAAATGAAATAATTGATAAAAATATTATGAATAGAATATCGATTTACAATCAATATTTGCGGTTGATAAATATATTTAGATATTAAAATGTCGCAATAATTTTATGGAAAAAAAGGTTACACTTGAAATTTTATATGGTCTACATATTTTTGAGTCGTATCATTTCTATTTTAGAATTTTCATTCGATTTAATGTATCGCTTTATAAATAAAATAATAAAAATGTAAATAAAATATTGAAATAAATCCCCGATTCAGCCCTGTTATATATATATATATATATATATATATATATAAATATATATATATATATATATATATATATATATATATATATATATATATATTGTAGAATTCCAATTCCGATACATTTTTCCATTTGATTTGGCGCGGGAAACGCGGAACCTCTCGGTCCGTTACACGTTCGACGCGCTTCAAGCAAAAAGAAAACGCCTCTACGGCCGGGTGGGGCACGAGACTCTGGTATGGGAGGAAAGCGGAGTGTTGGCGAGAGAAAGGGGAGGGGAGGGCGGGGCGGGGGTTTTCAAAAACTTATTATGATTCCCATCACGCGCTGTAGGGAAAAACGACACGACAACACCGCGGTTTCGGTTATTCCGTTACTGTTCGCCGACGGAAAATTACATTTCAAAAAGTTGCATCCCCCGGAAAAAGGCGGAAAACTCATCGGCGCGTAACGTAATCGAATACAAATAACTTTTTGTGTGTTTTCCACGGCTCGCATAATAACCACGATATCATATTATCTATATTCGGATAAATGACGATTTTCGAATACGAATCAATGCTTCCCAAATATTTATCTATAAACTAAATTATATATGTTTATATTCAATTTTATAACATATTGATAACTGAACGACCATATTCATTTTTAAATTATTATGATTTGAGTCATATTTACGTCAATAGAGATTTATCTAAATTTGAACTTAATTCATTCACTCTTATAAAATTCAAACAAAGCTCATACTTTCCAACAAATTCTTTCAATTTTAAAACATAACAAAAATGATCATTTCAAAAATCTTTTTTATCATAATCAAATTAAACTTGATATTATATATTGTCAATTTTTAATAAAAATACATACACAAATTCCACAGAAATCATCTTCATTTAAAAAACTGCATATATATATATATATATATATATATATATATATATCAAAACCGCAGTTTACAAACAGTCAATTTATACGAATCATTCGAGCGAAAAATTAACGCGATCACAATAAGCGATTGCGCATATATATATATATATATATATATACGAATATTGCATTATCATTTTAATGAATATTTATAATGATTTCGATTGACCTTTATGACACTTCATATGTTCCTAATGTGACATCGTAAAATCTCAACATATGGCGCACAATTACGAATTTTGAACCCTTTCTATGCCTTATTATTATTCTTGTATATATATATATTTTTTTTTCATCCCTTGTTGTTGCCGTTTGTCGTCGTTAACCGCAATATAATGCGAATCTATTGTGTTGTAAATACATGTCGTTGTCCCCATTGACTTAACTTTTCATTGTTCGTCTGCTTGTAGTCAGCTCTATGAGAGAACATCGAGATCAAGTTATTCATTTTTTTATAATATACTATATTTTACATTTTTTTTTAAATAAATAAGAAATGTGTAGGATTTATTTAAAGGTCATATTAAACGAGAAAACTAATATATCTTCGTATAATATTGTTCGGTTTGAGTATTATTAAAAACAATGATGTTTTTTTTTTTAAAAAAAGTATATATATATACATAAAAGACGATCAGATTGAATAAGTAACATTTTGTAAATATTTGGAGACATACATTATAAAAACCTATGACCTCAAGAAGGAAATCCGTTCCAGGATAGAATAAATCAGAACGCAATTCGTAGTCATGAAAAAGTTTTTCTTAGATGTTACGTCTTTCCTGTTCTTCTATATGGTGTTGAAACATGGACACTAGAACCTAAAATTTTCGAGATGTAATGCTACTGGAGAATGCTAAGAATATATTTGATCGACGAAGTAAGATATAAGGAGGTTTTGGATAAAGTTTAAAAATACTGAAAAAGGATAAATAACAAAACTTTAATATTACGGCCATATATTAAAAAAATGATAAATACAGGCTTCTCTAGACAATTTTGAAAGAAAAAATTTAAGAGAAAAGATCCGTATAGAAGACGTTAAAAATCATGACTTAAAGATCTTCATCGTTGGTTTAACTGTTTGTCAATAGAACTTCTTCAAAAGTTTAGTTAGTCACGTGGACCGCCAATCTTCTTAAGGAGACGACATGAAGAAGAACAAAAGTATTTATATTAAATAGAAAATAGGTTAAATTTTAATAAAAATCAATTTATAAAATAGTTTAAAATTAATATGTTTTTGATGATGATGATGATGATGATAGAGATAAACGTGTTTCCGAATCGTTTGTTCAACATAGTACCCTCTGTATTACAAAACCTAACGATCCTCCCTATTCGTACGTCGACCGAGCGACCCTCTTTGGCTTTATACGTTGGTCCATAAGTAAGATATCATGTAGGCGGACGAATGGTCCAGATTAGAGTGGAAGCCAATAATAGGGAGCCATTACGGCGAATTTTCGTCCATTAGGCCTCGGGACCAACGGTGCGAATCCCGCAGGATCCTGTCCCGGGTGCCCCAAAACACCAATTTTGCGGACACCCACAGTCACGACCGCAAAAGAATAACCAAACTGCCACGTTCCACTCATCACATAGTATCATTTTTATCCGTATCCACATAATAAAATGCGAAAATTTGACGACGTTATGATCCTATGAATTATTGTTGATTTCTTTTCAATATGTCGGTTGTGGTGTTATTGAATAAATTATATCGATTTCTCAATATTTGAATCTCCTTATAAAGTATATATATATTATAGAAACTTAGTTTTCGTGTACATATAAAGAAAAATAATTACAAGAATAACTATTCTATATATGACAGAAATAGAGGTAAAAAAATATTATATGATAAATTCGTATGATTAACGGTCAAAAATTCAGCTATTTTTATATTTAAAAAAAACTGTTAATATATGAAGATTTTCATTATAAATAAATATTGGATATTTAAACATAATATTCATGATTTTAAATTTTGAAAAATCTTAAAAATATAAATTCAATTAAAATTATAAATAATATCATTTGTATATAAAAAACGTTTAATGACTACTGTTTAGAATGAAAAAAAATGAATGTTATATGCAATATTTTTATTATAAATACTTTGATTGAAATTTATATATATATATATATATATATATATATATATATATATATATATATATATATATATATATATATATATACATATATAGGCGATTTTTATGAAATAAATAAATATATAATAATGATGATAATAATAATGTTAGGTAATTTAATACGAAATGATAGAGTGGTTTATGCAGCATCGAAAAGTCTCAATAGAGTAGTCTCTCGGGTGATTCCTCAACATTAAAAATGCCAAATGTGTACGTCGGTTCGAATCCCCATGAGAAAAATAAGCCCCGTTTTCCCTAAAGGCTATTGTTATCCAAAATATTCACTCCATTAAATGTTTAATATTTGTCTATTGTGCGTTTGTGCGACGCGTGCGTAACGCGCCAGATCGAAAATCGTCGACAAATTATTAGTATATATTATATATTGTAAAGATCCGTTTGATGTGGTTCGAATATTGATAATGTTCATGATTATTGAATATTTTCGATTAATTATTATTGTGTAATTGAATATATAATTGTATTTAATTTAGAAAATAATAATATAAAGGAAGAATTGATTCTGTATTAAAAGTTAAAATTAATTAGAAATCAATAGAGAAATCCGTAGTTGAATATATGGCAGTTAAAATTTATATATAAAAATGTGAACTAAATATTGAATTTGATATATATATATATATATATATATATATATATATATATATTTTTTTTAATTGTTGACAGAATTACATTTTAAATATTAATATTTTATCAAAAAAAAATAGCGTGAATTTATATCGCATTGTTCGACGATAATATTAAT
This sequence comes from Leptonema lineaticorne, assembly GCA_024500535.1. Lineage (NCBI taxonomy): Eukaryota > Metazoa > Arthropoda > Insecta > Trichoptera > Hydropsychidae > Leptonema > Leptonema lineaticorne. The sequence goes on along the minus strand of JANIJI010000004.1, from coordinate 2,220,677 downwards.
AATGAAAATTCGTGATTTAAAATCAAAATATAAAACAGAAGTTTTTTACTAATCATAATGATTTTATTGAAAAAAATATTCAAATTAAGTTTTGTAGATTTTTTATGTATTTTTTTTATATAATACTCAATAATTCTGTGATTTGTTAATTGATTTTACTATATTTTAAATTTCGTACGTTAAAAATAATTTCATTTTTATATATATGACAAATAAATGAAATATAATATGGTATTATATTGTGTAATTATGAATTGTAATGACGTAATAAATTCATATATATATATATATATATATATATATATATATCAGGCCTCTCCAAGCTTTTCAAATTAGTCTCTATTTTGTGCACACACACACACACAGCAATATATATATATATATATATATATATATATATATATATATATGTGTATATAAATCTACGATAGAATAATGTCACAATATGATTAAAAGACACCGGCTGAGATAATTTAAAATTTAAACAACCACTTTTCCCCCCCATAGCCCAATTTCGCAGAAGACTCAATGCGACAATAACAAAACGGCGAATCATCCCATTTTGAAATTATGAAAATTTGTCCTCGCAAGGGGGGTTTTTACCAGCATTGCTAGCCCATTAGATATTCATTCGAGCGAGGTGGTTCGCCATGGGGCTAATGGTTTGCTTCACCCTTCAGATCTACAAGCCAGATAAATACGTTACAATATTTTGACGGGCGCTAATAAAATGGTTTGCTTTCAAAACCACCCCTCTTCAAGATTCCCGGTGACCATTATTTAAATGGGACTTTCGATTTATACCGGGCAGGGGTCGGTTTATGTGACCTTAACGTTCAGAATATCCACTAAATACAATATATAAAACGTCCATTCTATTTATGATAATTATTATTTAAAATATATATATATATATATATATATATATATATATATATATATATATATATATAAATTACAGACATTGTCGTATATCAAAAAGCGTGGGCATACGTAATAAAATTTCCGACGCGAGATTAAAAGCCTCTTTTTTAAAAGTATTCAGGCTTAAATGCGGAGCTTCGGCAACCCCTGAAAATGCGCCGCCGCCACTGGATTTTTTAATGCATTTTTCTAACGATGGCCGACCGACGAAATCCGCTACAAAAAATTACACACACACACACATACACAAATATATATATGAATATTTTACTATATATATATATATATATAAATGTGTGTGTGTGTATGTGTGAAATAATGCAAGTTGGATAAAAAGAACAGCGGTGGTAAATCATCATTCGCCCCGCTATCAAAATGGACTTATTGCTTTCCGTGAATATTTTTCATTTGCCGAACCAGAGACATAGTATTATTATTTAGCCACAAAGAGTCCATGGTATTATTTCTGCACTGCAGTATTTTATAATTCCGTAAAAATATTATATACGTATGTTAAATATATATATATATATATATATATATATATATATATATATATATAGTAATTTTTCATTAAAATGCGCACACCCTGTATTGTGTGAATGTGCTCGCATCTTTATACGGCTCTTATAACGAGTCATCGTAATTACTAACGTATCGTTAATGCATTTGTACCGTTATTATTAGTATTATTATTTATTTATTTTATATTGATATTTTATTAATATTAATATTTTTATTATATATATTATATATAATATATACAATTTAAATATATAGGATTAATATTTTGATTTAAATCTCATTTTAACTCATTCTAAAGTTTAATAAGAATTTAATTAAAGTTATATTTAATTCATAAAATATGATCTTTATATGAGAAATTTTTAAATTGTTGTATAAAATGGATGTACATACTTTTATTTCAAATTTATAGTGTAAAAGCTAATATTAGTAAGATTGCTATATTTTTATAATTTCAACATCATATATAAAATAGATATTTAATTTAATATTCAAAAAATATCAGATTTAACTGTATAAATATAAAAATATCCAATTTAATAAATTCTACAAAATTTACGATAACACGTAATAAAAAATTCGTTAATATATCTTAAGAAGAACTCTGTTAATTAATTCATTTCTACTATTATTTACTATTTTTTTTTTAATATTTTATATTTCAGTTTTTTAATTTTTTTTTCTTACTTCTGTCATTTAATTTTGCATTTATTTCTATATAGATAAATGTGCAAATTTTAATTTTTTAGATTATGTCAAAATTAACGGTATTTACACGCGAAGCAATAAAATATTAAATTAAATTTATTTATTTTCGTATAATTTATTAAACGTATGAATTAACATTATCATTAAAATATTAATATTATTTTTTCTATAATTTTATTTGTTCTATATATTAATTTATTTTAACATCGCATATCGTCATTATTATTAACGCGATTGCTAAACTTGAATTTAAATATATTATATAATAAACGGAACATAATCGCTCACCCATTAATGTTAATGATTAACTTTTTCTTTTCTATAATATTTCAATATCACACTATTATTATATTCGAACATACAATCGAATTCGTCATTTAGAAACGTTTTATAGCGAAATCGTTCTCCAGTTTCTTTCGAATCTATTCAATTCAGTGTTTTTTTTTTTCAATCATTTATAAAATGGGTGGGAGGGCGTGTACTTGTTTTTATTATTATTCTCGTATATTGTGTATTATTTATTTTATTTCCGTGTAATATTACCGACAAAAAAAGATTTATATATATATATATATATATATATTTTTTAGTTATTATTCGAATGTATTTATAGCAAACAGTGCGACGCTTTGAAATTCATTGTGTATGAAAAACGCCCATCATATTTGCACTATTAAAAGGTTCACACTTGAATCTGTTGTGTTGTGTTTAGTGTTATTTCATTTTAACGAGGGTCGTTTTAATAGCACTCCATATTTATCGTATCACGAGAAAAATAATAAGTATTAAATTGTATTAACGTTGATGAATCAATTTTAATAAAGTATCCATATTTTTGTTTATAAAAAAAATTATATATATATATATATATATATATATATATATATATATATACATATTAAAAAGTATATTTTTAATGATTGAAAATTTTCAAATTGTTTTTAAATATTATATTTCATGTTTCACTTATTTACTAATCGATTTTTATACAATCACCGTACTATTATGATTTAGTATATATTATATAACGTATCTAATATTGAAAATATTGTCGTTTTAAACTGTGAACTATCGATATGACCCTCGTTGCATATTTTTGGACCGCCAGTCCTATTGTCGAGTGGTGTTTGTAATTTGAGGCTTCGGATTTGGGGCGATGTACGCCATTCGATGTGTCATTACTGGGCTTTTTACATCCTTTGTAACACTATGCACATACGCACACACAAGTTTATATATAAATATGTGTGTGTGTATGCGTGTTAAGGTTTTGTGAATTGTCAGATTAATTCAATACCCTGTCAAATTGCTTAATTCTAACAAACACTTCAAAAGCGACAGTTTTCTCATATTCGAATCATATCGGAACAAATAGAGTGTTTTATTACATATTATGTATTATATAATATAATATATAATAATCGATGAATACGAAAACGTTTTTAAAATATTATTCAGTGCGGTTTTAAACGATCAATTTATTTTATTTTATTTTTTTTTTTGTATAGAATATATTGTGTTTGAATTTTGAGATGTTTATTTTTTATAATGTTTTTTTTTTATTTAAAAAAGAAAGAATAAATATTATATTGTAACCATTTTTATTTTTTTTATAAAAATCATCTAAAAATGCGAATTTCTTAAATAAATATGCTTGTCTACAAATTAAATGTAAAATATGTGAAAATGTGAAAATAATCTATTACTGAAATTTGGTCTATAAAATATTTATATATTAAATCAATAGTTTAATAGTTTATAAATAAGCAAAACCTGTTTTTAAATTAAAGTACTTAAACTTGATTCTTAAATATTTATAAAAAAAATAGAAATTTTTTTCGTTTTTATGTAAATTATTATACGAGTACAAACGACAATTTTTTTTATTGATTACCAAATATAATAAATAAAGTCGATTTTTAAATTGTCTTTATATGTCAACATTTTGAACGACGAATTAAAAAGTTTTTTTTATATATTGATAATTTTATAAGTGGGTAGTAAATATTTTTCATATAAATTTCATTATCAATACATTTATATATAATATTTTATCCAGATTTAATCTCGCGAATAATAATAAATTATTTAAAAAATAATAATAATATATTTCACCCTATCGTACTAATTGTTTCGATTATCAATGTATCATAACAAGTTAAACTCGCGGCGTCGTCTATTAATTGATTCTCATTACAAACCGTACACCGTTACTATTTTTTTTTATGTAGCACTATATAATATTAATTGTGGGAGCGTGTTTCCATCCGCGTGTGTGCGTTTGTGCGCACACGATTCCTTATCGCCGCGTGGCCATCGTTTATTTTAAATGTTAATGAATTTAGCGACATGATCGCCACGAAATCTAACCAAAGATCTCTCGCATTAGTACCCCCAATTTTTTTTTTAGTCGAGAGGGTTGTTGTCAATGTATTTCTTTTTTGCTTCCCCCCCCTCTGTCTCTCTCTTGTATTTTTTCAATATTTATTATTTTATTCTAATTAAAATGCCGTCGAGTCTTGGACACATGCCGACAAAACGTTGGAGCGCGTTTTAGACGCGGTCTCTATGTGTGTATGTATGATTTTTTTTATATTAATTTTAATCTGTTTTATTTTTTTTTTTATGTTCGAGGTGTGTTTCGGTAAATAGGTGATCAATATCATTTTTATTATGCCTTCATATTATGTATATTTTGATTTTATTGTTGAGTATTCATATATATATATATATATATATATATATATATATATATATATATATATATATATATATATATATATATATATATCAAATAAATATAGGAAATATTTAAGTATTAGAATTTTATAGATTTATATAATATTTTATTTTAAATAGTCTTGAATTTTTGAAGATTCTCGATCAAACATCGATAAAGTTTAAAGTCATTAAAACACTTCTAAATCTTATGACTCCTTTTAAAAATTCGATTATTTCTATTTTAGAAAAATAAATAAATATTTTAATGTATAATGGCGTTCAAAATTTATATTTCTCATATTTGAAATGGTAACAAATTTATTAATATTATATAATTGAATAATTATTTAAAATCATCCTTATCTTTTTATATTTATATTAAAAAATAAATAAATAACAACAAATAACCAATACATTGTAAATTTGCATGTACAGTGTATTCACATCATTTTATGAACACACTGTAGTCAAAACGACAATTAGGCCAACCAAAATAGTGAACGAGCGCTTTCCGAATTAAACCGTAAATTATAATGACCGTTCGAATTCATCAAAAATTACAAAAATAACAACGCTACTGATGACATTATGTCGTGCCTTTTTTTTTAACATCAACCCCACAACAATTATAATTATCATCGACGCAAATAATAATAATAATAATAAAAAGTCGGATATATATATATATATATATATATATATATATATATATATAATTACAACATTGTTTTATTCGATATACGACGACGTATTGTTTACATTGTTAACAGCCGACGTTTTAAACCTAATATTAACACATTTAACAAAAATATACTATATTAAAAAAATATTCGTTGCCACTTTCTAATTTACGATGCATTCGTTTTTGTACTTGAAAATTTGTATAACGTATATTTTTCAATGCGTCAAACATATAATTTATACGTGAATAAAATGGAATTTGTATGAATAATAAAAATGTGCTCGGCCATTAGGACATGAACACACGCGTCCCGTTGGAATATTAATTACTAAGCCAACTGTTAGCCGCACTTTTATTATTATTATATTTATTATTATTATTAATTCTAACGTTTATGAGATACGTTCGTCGTGAGGGTTGTCGTTTTTATTTTCCGCTTAACGTGAATACGAAATACCGGAAGTGTTCTATGTTATGAAAAATTCGTTTTGTCCTTTATTATGCTGAAAATTTTATTATTATTTTGTTATGAAACGAATCAATATTATGAATTTATAATTAAAAAAAAAATTGATATGATAATTTTTTTTCCCTTTTTCTGAAATTTTTGTTTTCCCTTGACTTTTTTCCGATTCGAATTAACGAATCGTATATATTTGTGTGTGTGTGTATTTTTTTTTCGTCACTTTCTCCAATCAGTGACGGCACCGGTGGACCGATAAAGTTCTCCCCCGCTAATAATTCAATTACCATAAAGTGTGGAGGAGCAAATCGTGTCTATGGTCGGGCCAATGGCGTGCCGGAAGTGCGCGCACGCGCCATGTTGTATGCCGGCACGCAACATGGCCGCCGAACGCGCTCTAATTACAAAAGCCGGAAATTCGCGTTAAATCCTCATATAGAGACGCGTGTCGCGATAATATAATTAATTGAACGTTTGCTAAATTTATACACGTTAAAACTATAATATATTAATACAAAGTTTTCGCTGTGAAATTAATTTGCATTTCTTAATATTTAAATTTATTTTTATATTAAATTAATCATAAATAAAAATCGGTTCGCTTTTAATCAATATTCGCACTTATTTTTAACGCGAAATAATCGATTTTATTTCTATTGTTTTAAATCGAATAAAAATTTCGATTTAAATAGACAACTTTGATATTTTTAAAGTAAAAAAAATCCTAAAAATATTTTTAAAGCACTCTGTATATTAGATAAATGAAGGAAGCGTTTATTTTACTTCCGTTTTCTTTCATATTGAAAAGTTTTAAATTTACGTTTATTCATTACAGTCTATTTCGATCATATTTTTCAGTTAAAATTTAGAAAGAAATTTTTATTATTTTCGTTTGAAATTTACTTATACGATAAATTTTAAATATATGAATTAATTTATACTTTATTCTAGAATATTTTTATATCGTTTTTTATACATAATAAAATATATTTAACAACTATTACTGAAAATTTCTTCAACCATAGATATGTCAATGAATGCTAATATTTAATATTTATAATATTTTCTTCAAAATTTAACAGTGTATTATTTGAAATTTCTAATCTTTACTAATTAAAGGTGGAAAATGAATGTTTTCAGTTTTATCCGAGTTAGTTTTTGGGGTTATTTATAAACATAGATCGTCGCTCTGTGAGGTCTCCATGTCAACACCTGACGCAGTCTTAACCCTCATTCGATCAGATTAGAAAGGTTCTTAACCCTTAGCTTGCGAGAAGTCATTCGTCGGCTCAAATTAGCCCTTCCGGTTTAACATTTTTTTTATATATCTGTATATATATATATATATATATAATGCTAACGATTTTGATGCAGCGTTATACATTCGATGCGCGCAAATTAACATAATTCGTTTTTGTCGGCTGTCCGGTTTTAATTTCTCAAATTAAATTTATCTGTAGCTTATTTAAATTTAATTGGTTTTCGTAAAGGATATCCGACGTCGAAAGTGGATGTTCTAAATTAAAAAAAAAAAATGAAGAGGGGTAGAAAATGCGACGAAATTATATTTGAATACTCTTTATCTGGATTTTAAATTAAAACAGTCAGTTTTAAAAGTTTAAACTGCAATGCGAAAATATTTTAAATAGTGATTATTTATTATTTATAATTAGTGTGTATTGTATATAAAAATACATTTTATCGAAATTGAAATGGAAAAATAATTACCGTGTTAATTCAACCAAATATTAAAACAACGAATGCTGATATTAAAATTTTTGTTCGTTCATTTTATACGTCAATTTTGTTTTATTATGATTTATATTTTTAGTTAATATATAAATTTCATTTTATACATATATATTATTTTTAATTATAAAATATTACATTAATACAGATTGTTCTTAGACAGAATAAAATCGTTTTTTTTTATATTTATATCTTAATCAATAAATATTTTTAATAAAATAATTTCCAACAAATTCATCGTTATCGACGCCATTTTAGATTAATTGCAATAATGTCGCGTTACTCTATTCAATTTCGAAAACGTGCTCGATTGATAAAAACGAAAATAAAACAATAATGACAAAAGTAAAACAGCACACACACATAAAAAAAACAACAACAACAACAAGCGAAACAAATCGAGCGAAGTGCACGCATTTTAAGGGTTAATTGCGCTGATGCTCAACCATCGGTTTCCGTGCTTTCGAATGATGTTTGTTTAATGATTTATGTAACGAGATTAGATAATCGAGGGCGAACTCGCATACGAAACGTCGCGTTTAATTTGTATTAAAAGGGCGTCAGCACGCGACCCTTAATTTTTTTGACCCCCTTCAATATTTTTTTAATTTATTATTATTATTATTATTTTTTGGTTGTGTGTCGTCGTTTTAATCGATCGTATCGCACTATCTGACTCTTTATTATTATATTAATTAGTCGTTCGTTTTTCCATTCGATGAAATAGAACAATGTATATATAATAATGTATACGTGTAATCTACCCTTTTTGACGATTGTTGCTGTTGATATATATTTTTTATATAGTTGTTGAAAATTGATATTGCGGAAAAATTATAGTTTAATTTGTATTAATTGATTTTTTTTCGATTAATCAACCATATTTTCGTTAATAGAATGTGTTTTTTTAGAACAAATTTAATCCTTTTTATTTCTATAATTATATTTATTTTATTAAGCATATTATAAATATTATCGGTATAACGTAAAGTCTCAGAAAAAAATAAATTGAAAATAAAATAAAATTGTTAAAGTTTTTTAAATACTTTAAAAATATGCAATTGCATTTTCATGCTTATAATATTTTATTATATAATAATAAAATATATCATTCACCACGAATATGATGCTGAATTTTAGATAATAAATACTTTATTTAGATAATAAATAAAGTTTTTTTAGCATTTAGAAAAAAAATATTATTTTTTTATTATTTCATTTTTCAACTATTTTAGATTACAATATATAGATTGATTTAAAAATGCAGTCGATGATAATTTGTACAAAAAAATGACACCGCAGAAAACGGAAAAAAATCATGTTGCCTTATATAATTTTTAAATATTAAACAGATTTATATACAGAAATCAAATCTAATTCAAATCTTTTTGCCATAGAACTATCAATCAACAAGTGATAATTTGATACAAAAAAATATATTAAAATATCATACATTTATATGTATGGTATATAAAAATTGATAAAAAAAATATTGTTACCTTTTTATGTTGGTATACATCTTCGTGACCGTACCATTTTATCTATCGTCGACTCTGATTAAATTAATTAATTTCCGCGGAATAATTTAAAAATTCCATCCGATATATATATATATATATATATATATATATATATATATATATATAAACGCCTTTCTTCGCGTCCTAAAAAAAAGAAAGAAAGAAAGAAAGGCGAAACTCGAAAAGTCGTTTAAATAATATATTAGCAGAACCGAACGCCATAATAACAACAACATAATAAATACTAACGCCGTTCGGACACGAAAAATAAATAACGGTCATTAATTAACAAATAGCTTCTCGTCGAACTTCTCATTTCGACTCTTCGAGGGCGGAATATTCGAAATATATATATATATATATATATATATATATATATATATATATATAAGAGAAAGTAATAATAATAAAAAAACGACACGATAAATAATTTATGTATTAAAAAAAAAACCTTCGGAACAGGGTGTTCATCCCCTACAGGTAAGTCAAACGCCGATTGAGTAATTTCGCCAAAATACTTCCGTGGCACGCAACGGTCATTACCAAAGTATTAACGGAGTCAACAATAGGAGCTTCTGATTAATGCGATAAACGGGATACAAACAGGCGATCAGGGCTGGTCAAGCCCGAAAAGAAAAAGAATTAGAAAAAACATCAAAATAATTTATTTCGACACGTAATTTATTTTTGTCACATTTATATATTCGACACATAAAGACAGTGTAATTTATATATATATATATATATATATATATATATATATATATATATATATATATATATATATATATATATATATATATATATATATATATATATATATATAAATATTTCAATTTGTATTCAATTTCAAATTACAATCTGTATTATGTATTTTTATTTATGCAATATTGTTAATTTTCTATCTTTCTACGTTCGAAAACGGAAAAATAATGAAATAAAAGCGATTTTGATACAAAAATGCGTTTTTCTTAAAAAAAAAACTGAATCCACTTTTTTCGACATGTTGACTTATCATTTTTTTATTATAATTATTATAATAAATATATATATGTATATATATATATATATATATATATATATATATATATATATATATATATATATATATGTATTACACAGTTGAATTAGGCGAATTGTATTATTTTAACTATCTATTATGTAATTTGTATACAATAATAACTCAATCGATATTAGAAATTCAACATGAAGACTAGATTTTAAGATTAACTTTCTCACGAAAATCAAGAATATATATAATTTAAATTATAAAGTATACTATTTATAAATATATATATAGAATCGCTGTTATTATTTACATTCAGCAGTTTTCATTTTTATATAACAAAAAAAAATGAACTTTATATACAAAATTTTTAATATTATATATTTATATACAATGCGTTTCGAAGCGATGAAACCTTTTATTTATCAATCGATAATCAATTTTTGTGAGTAAAAAAAGTTAATACGATAATTTTCTACTTAAAAAAGTTTCACCATTTCCATTTTTCTGATAGACTACTGAATATTAATTGCACAATATCTTAAGCATAAATATTTATTTTTACAATGAATTCACCTTACGCACTATACTTACGTTTATATCGTTCTATATGAAACTATTACAAAAAAATATTGATTTAATACACTTCTATACAAAAATAATAAATAAAAAGCGTCCATTTTTCGCACAAGCTAATAATAAAATAAAACGTAATTATAAATATCGGCGTTTTTTTTATTTTTGTTGTTGTTGTAATTTTGCCTTTTTTATTTTTTTTAGATTTATTTTCAATTTATTGTCCTATTAAGTCGGCACGATTAGACTAATCCTGATAATGGCGCGCGCGGAGTCACAGGACTCGGCGGTAAATTCGGAGATTGCTGTAAAAATAATCCTGACGGAGGAGCGGATGTTCCATCGAAGTGATGATGAAGCCCCAGAGCCGGATGATGATGGAGCGACGTGCCCAACGGACCCAGATTTTGTCCACCGCCAGCAGAAGATTCGTGATATAAAATCGGTACCCTGACCAATCTTTGAGCGGCGTGAGCCATATTAGCGGCCTCCAATTCGGCAGCCAGTTGTCTTTTCCATTTGTTCCTTCTGTTTTGAAACCAGATTTTGACCTGGGTTTCGGTCAAATGCAACGATGCCGCCAAACCAGCTCTTTCAGAACTGCTCAGATATCTTTTCATGTCGAACGTTGACTCCAATTGGAATACTTGCGATCTAGAAAACACTGTTCTAGTCTTTTTCTTTCTTTTGTTGAGAGAATTTTGACCATTCGGTGACATGTTGTTCGTCGATCTTTTGTCTGAATCTTTTAAACTTTCAAAATCGTCACTTTCGTCAACGTCACCGTCCGAATCGACCACCATGCTATCGTTGCTTTGGTTCATATTCGACGACGTGTTGAACGTGTTGATTTGACTGGAGTTAAAATTCGACTGTGTATCTCTATGTATGGATACGGGACTTTTGGGTCTAAACCTTTGAAAATATGACTCTTCTAAATATGCAGGATGAGAAGGTGGTGCTGGAGATTGCCGATCAGTATTCTGAGTGGGACTTGCGGGTCTCGGTGATCGACTTCGACTCCGACTTGGAGACGGATTTCTCGGTAATGTCGGCGACACTGGAGGTGATCTTTCTTCATTTGTCGTACTGGAACCATCTGTAAATAATAAAATAACATATATTCAGTTTTAATTTTTTTTAATCGATTGAAAAAAAAATGCTGTCGTACGAAGAGTTTGTAAGTGAGAGTGGTCATTTGTATGGATTCCGTTTTATTTTTCATTTATGTGTCATCAAGCATAAACCTAAATACTATCGATGGATTAAATCTGTGTTTCATGTCAAAATATAATACCCGTTTTAATTTAATTATTTTTATATACTTAATTAATTACTATTTTTTTGTACCGTAATAAAATATTTTTCATATTTTATAAATGAAAATTATTTAATGACGTATGTATAAAAAATTTCAAATTTTTTTTTTTTTTAATTTTATAATAATCTAGTAAAAACAGCAAATTTTATGAATAAAAGCTAAATTATCTTATGAGAAGATTTAAATTTTATATTGTTATATTTAAATATATATTTATACTATTTATTATATAACAACCTAAACGGGGTTTGAGAATCGTCGATTTAAATTATTACGAATAATTATTATTATATATACTTAAAAATTGAAATTCATATATTCGATACTCCGTTGCACATTATCGATAAATTATAAGTAAATATATATAAATTAAATATGTTTTAAGTTTTATTACGAAAAATATTAGAATTAAATTTTATATTATATAAGTGTTACGAAATATTCTATATCTATATTTGTAATTTTTAATATTTATTTACAATTTCATCACCACTTCTAGTGAACGTTGAATCGTCATCAATTAACAATTTGCAAATATTCATCGACATATTTTAAATATCATTAATTTTTAATCAAATATAATTATATATATATATATATATATATATATATATATATATATATATGAAAAAAAAATAGTTACGATCAATTAGTAAAATTAGTGGTTCTAAATCCACTTTGGCTTTCATGTTTATTTCTTGACACCCGGTATTAGATTAACGTATTAAGTGTAAACGATACCCGTACGCAATTGTTTTAAATGTCTTCGATGCACGCTTCTCAAATGTTTCGTCACGATTCGACCATTATTCGGAATTAATTAGAATTATTTAATGAGGGCGTGCGATATTTTTGCTATTATTATATTTATTCGCTGTTAGCGGTTCGACGCCCCATTGACGTGAGTCGCACTACTTAAATCGCAACTAATGTAAATAACGTACATTATTTTTTGTTAATATATTATGAAAAATATTATTTTTCGTCGAAATATTTTATTTAACCTTTTGATTGTCATACAAAAGAAAAATAATGTTGTTTATATTGCATATTTTAAGTTAAAAATAGATACAAATATTATATGATTTTATTTAAATTGTTATATTATATAAAATTAATTAAATTTTAAATGTAAATGCATTAGTAAATATTGTTTTAAAATATATAATTTTTAACAGTAATTTAAATCATAATATATAATCGTAAAAAAAATTATAGTTTGGTATACAAATTAAATGCTCCAAAACGGAGTATGTGACTGATCAAGGGTTGAAATTTGTAAATAGAAAACATTAAGTATATTTGTATTAATCAAAAAATATTGTATATTTTATATATTATTAATTAAATAAAATAATATTATATAAAAAAATAAATTAAATTGTATTCAATAAATTCATAGAACATTTTAAATAATTACATATATATATATATATATATATATATATATATAGTAATTATTAATAAATTTAAAATATTTATAAATAAACACATGCAAATTATTATAATATATAATTTATGTAATATACTATATCATATTTTAACCCGTAATAGACTATATTTAATTCAAAGAGCCAACTTCGAACCGACTCAGCGCAGCATTCATTAATAAAGTCCAAAATTCAGACGTTATTTTAACGCGTTTTCCGTTTACTCCGTTATTATTATACAATATTACATACACACACGTGTATATAAATTTATATATATATATATATATATATATATATATAATATAATATAACACAATACGTACATATTTATTACAACGTCAGACTTTAACAGCGACGGCTTTGTGTAATAAAGTTATCTTAAGTTATCGCGTCTTCGCATTAAAGCATTACACATTTTACGCGAAATTCGCCGGAATTTTCGTTTAAAATTTTACTCGTCGAGTAACTTGTAAAGGCGTCGTTGTACGTTAATATTATATTATTTATGTATTGTGTGTTAAGCACGCCGTTATATTGTTATATAAAACGATGCGTCTCGATTTTGAATGTAACAAAAACACGATACACTTTCGGCACGCGAACGCTTGTAAGCTATATATTCTCGTTATTTATTCTATGTGTGTAAGTAATTACAAATTTAGCTTTATAACGACAATAATAATAATAATAATTATTATTATTATTATAATATGATAATTATATAATTTCGTATTTTAACGACGAGCGCGCGCTCGTTTCAGGGTTAAAATCGACATAACGTTTTGTATTACAAATTAACATTAATATGTATATAAAGATTTATCGTATGAATCATTTATTTATAATTCTTATATGATAGATCTAAAATCTATTTTTTTTTATAATTTTATTCAATTATATATTGATTATATTGCTTGGTAATGTTTTAAAATAAATTTATGACGAATTGAATTCAAATAATCGCAACCTATTTATTCAATTCAGATAATAAAAGTAAACTCTTTTTAAAATTTCTATAATTGTATTATAAATATATTGATAAATTCCGATTGAAATATATAAAAATTGTTTTTATTTAATAAGCAATTTTATGAGAATTGAAAACAACTCTTCTATACGCGATTTTTATTCACTTGAACGTAATCGATACACGATTTAGGAAAAAAAATCATATTTTAAGAAGATTTCAAAATATCTATATTCCTATTTCAACTGAAAATACATTTTTTTGTATATTCTTAGAATTATATAATTGCTATAAATAAAATATGAACAATTTGAAAATCGACATTCAAAAAGACGATATATAATACATAAAACACTGTGATCAAAAAGTAAGGTGAATTTGTTTACAAAATGTAAATTCTTTATTTATTCTTCCAAATTAATTTAATTCCATCAGATAAAACGCACTTTTTCCAACGCTTCTTCCAGTCTTCGAAACAATCGGAATAGTTTTTTTTCCGGTATAGCCTTCAAAGACCTTCTTCGATTCGATTTTTATCTCCTCAATCGTGTCAAAACGGTGTCGCCGCATTGGCCTTTTGAGTTTGCTGAAGAGCCAGAAGTCGCACGGAGCCAAACCAGGCAAATATGGTGGTTGCAAAACAATATGAGTCGGGTTTTTGTCAAAAAAGTCGCGACGAACCAATCCAATATGACATGATGCATTATCGTGATGATAGAACCAAAAAATGTAAAAACGCGTGTAACTCGGAGATAATTAAACATTTTGACAAACAGACGCTTGACAAATATTTATAGACAGTCCTAACAAAAAAAAAAAATAATTTATTTACCTTCGTAATGCTAGGGAGTTTTAAACGACAATTTCACCTTACTTTTTGATTACAATAGTATATTATATATAGCATTTCTTTCAATAAAAATAATGAATATTAAAAATATTTACATTTATTAAATTTTATATTTTATTATTATTATTCATTTTATTATATTTAAAAAAAAAAGAATAGAAACAAAAATCGATTACGTTTATTATTAAATATCACAGAAACACATATAAGACTTCAATTTAATTATTACAATAAACGAATACGATACATAATAATCGCATGAAGTAATATGAAAATAATCGCATTGTTGTCACAGTTCATACACACACACACACACACGTTTATATATATATATATATATATATATATATACTTACATATATATATACATATATATATATATATATATATATATATATGTATATATATATATATATATATTATAGGAAACCTAGTACGACAATCGGTCTTGCGATTGCGTAACACGCACTTACGCCTTAAATGCGATCAATAAACAATAAAGTTATTTAACCGTGGATAGAATCGACTCGACAAACAAACAAGGTAATCCCTAATACATAAATGGATTGCTGAGCATTATTAACTAAGCGCGGTCGGCTTGTTTGTCCATGACGATGCCATGAAACCAAACAAGTATGCGAAAATTATTAACCGGGAATCGAACCCACGCTGTCTTGTCTATTGGTGAATCGATTTTTTTTTTAGTATTTTAAAAAATAAAAAAAAAAATACGTTTCCTAGATGTTTTCGTAGTTCTTAGATTTTTTTTATATTTATTTTTATACTAAAAATATTAAATTAAATTTTTATTTTATATTAATGATTTAACACATAACGGTATATTCGTGTCATAAAGATATATACAAAAATATATATAATTAAAATTCTAAATACCCAGACGAAGGGTGTTAATATTTTTTCACTGTCGTTCCGTTCGAGTGAAATCGACTTTTACCCTCTCAAAAAAAAAAAAAAAAAAAAAAAAAAATGTATATATAATGCTCATCGTCCAAATTACAAAAATCAAATTTGCATACGGAAACAAAAACCCTCAGATCGTAAATTAATGTCGCACAGATAATTCGACAATAAAACTCGAATCGCTAATTGTTTACGAGCGACACCGTGTAATTTGTTATAACCCAATAAAAAAGATAACGTCTCATCCATATGTTAAACGGAAACGTATCGAATAATGCACTTACATCCCTTGCGCCCTGTTGAATATTCAATTTTTTTTTTAAATTTCATAATTAACATAATGATAACGAACGCGTTGGGGCATTAATCTATGATAAGCGAGAAGATCGTTAAAGTGAAAAAAAAAATGCTCACTAATATATATATATATATATATATATATATATATATATATATATATATATATATATATATATATATCTTGTATAATAAAGCAATAAACACATATAAAAAAAACGATAATAATTATACGTCGGAAAGTCGGTAAATTTTTACGGCATTATATATATATATATATATATATATATATATAAATATATATACATATATAAGTCGATTTATTAACATAATTTCGTAACATAATACCGGGTTTCGTTTTCGCCGAAAGCTCGTTAATCCGCCACCGTCGGAATAGCGCACGACGATAATAAATAATACACGTCGAGTCGTATATATATATATATGTGAACAAAAAAAAAACACGGTATCATATTACGACGCTTTACGAGAAAAGCGATCGGGAAAAAATAGTCCTTTTTTTTGTACCCCCCTGTCTGATTATGTGTTGTTTTTTTTTTTAAAAACTTTATGCCGGTTTATTTCGTATAATTGTTGGAATTAATATGTTTTTTTTTCGCAATTTGAACTTTGATGCGGTTGAATAGATATTTAGAACCCTTAGAGTGAAATCAGATCGGTCCGTTTGAATAACGAAAGAGGTTTAATTATGTTTAAGGGATGATAATGTTGATTATTTATATATGTGTTGTGTGCTCGTTTGAATATTCCGATAAAATATTTGTATTATAATTGTTATATATATACATATATTTTGATTCATAATTGAAAATATATAGCCTTGTAATTTAAAAAAAAAATCATACATTTTTAATTACTGTTTATGAATTTTTGAAAGATATCTTCAAAATATTGAAGGTTTTTATTATTATTTAATGATTTAAAAAAATAATATTCAATACGTAAAATATACTATTTTATTGTCCATTTGTAATAAAATTGAGATCGTAAAAAATAGGCGATATAGATTTTTAAATATTAATTTTATATATGTTATCATAAAGAGTGCATTTCGACGGGCCGCAATTTTCGTATTGGCGGGCCGCGTGTTCGACATACATAGCGACTCTTGTAAAATCAATTATTAAAAATTCTTACTATAATTATTAACACATGAAAAAATATTTTTAAATTTTATATTGAATATTAAAAAAAATAAATAAATTAGTTAAATGGTGCCATTTTCAATGCATTCGTTTCAAGTTCAAATCTAGCGATACAAATTGTGTTGCGATTTTTACTATTATTTTTTTCTTTTGAAAAGTGGATTCGAACCCGGACCATATGTGTCACAAATTATAGGGTGGGGGGTGGGGGTGGGGGTGTTACGAGGAGGTCAAAGTGTAATCCGTCGGTGATTTATCGAAAATTGCATGTGCAAAGTGGTCGGCACTTATGCCGCTTCGAAAATCGTTCCGCGATACGTCGACACGCTCCATTACCGTTTAAAAGCCGGCTTTTTTGTTTTAACATTTCGCCTTTATTGCACTGTATAATGTTGATTTTATTTATTTTTATTTTTATTTTTATCTGTTTATAACGATGCGTGCGAAAAATAGCGATCGCGTTTACGCCGTTTATCGCATTTACGCATTGTGAATCTGATCGATGTACAATTATTTAAATATGTATATAATATTATGATTTCAATATATAAAAATAATAATAATAAATAACTACAACGATAAATATATTTAGATCAAATATTATATTCATAAATACATTTTTTTTTATGATATCGAGTCGCTAGCTCTATGCTAGACTTTCATAAGTATTATTATTTTCTGATAGATTAGATATAATAACATATTTAATATATTATTAATATTGCAATTATAGCATTTTATGAAATAATATGCGGCGATAATGCAGATTCAAATTCATAAATATTGAACAGCTCAATTTATTAATACGATCATATTTACAATTATAAATAATTAACTAATAATTATTTTTTTTTAAAAATTAAAAAGTATCGAAGTTGGAAAAATAAATGCACTAAGTTGTATATATATATATATCGAAAAATTTGTAACAATAAATTATAAAAAAATAAATAATATTTTTTAGAACACATCGATTTAATAATTAAGAGAATATTTTTTTTAATACAGTTTGTTACAAATAATATATAATGATATTATTTTAAAACGATATACTGAGAAATATATATATATATATATATATATATATATATATAATTATTATTATTATTATATTTAGATCCTCAAAGGGTTTTTGTACAATTGCATCAAACGAAACCATTAATAACTATTTACCTTAAATGTCAAAGCGCAATCACGCTTCCACAATAAATTAATATTGTCATTAATAGCAGTTTATTCGTACGTAATAAAGTCGTTTCGAGTTTGTCAATATTAAACGAAATTTTTCATTGAAACAATGTGACAGGGCATTATGAGCGAACAAAAAAAAATATATATAAATAAATAAATGTGTTAATCCCGCCAGCTGCTCACGCATTAACCATCTGTTTTGTTCGGAAGAATGCATTCGGTTCGACCATTAATTAAAATTTTTGTCTATATTAATGTATATATATATATATATATATATATATATATATATATGAGTGTACAGAGACGTTCTATCGCGTGAAACGTTTCAATCCGATCGCCTCGGGCGCTTTTTTTGTTAAAGGAAGTGCTAAATATGAATCGTGCAACGAGTCGACATCGTTTATTTTTCAATACTTTTTTTAAACAATAAATCAAATTATTGATAAAATTTAATATTATTTTATCTAATTATTATATATATATATATGCTTCCAATACATTTATTAAAATTATACAAAAAAAAAACATATTGAAATAAATCATTTTTGTTGACGTATAATTTTGTATATATATATATATATATATATATATATATATATATGTAATTATTATTTTTAGGTTAATTAAAATAATTATATTTACAAAAAAAATAAATAAAATAAAATTTGCATAACGAAAGCTCGTTTCGTAAATTTTACACTGTCTGAATATTTATGCGATAAATTAAATATTATCGATGATATATGAAAAACATATGCTCAAAAAAAACATGCATGTTTACATGCAATTTATTATTATTAATTAATCGTCTTTAAAATTAAAGATAAGATAATTGAGTTATATTCGATAATTTTTAATCATAATTTTATATATATTTTTTATACATATTTATATTTTAATGTAAGAAAATCGTGAATATTTATACTCAAAATGCGACAAAAAATATGAAAAAATGAATTAATATCTTTATACTAGAAATATATATATATTCAGAATAAGTTTATTACGTCTTTGATTTATTTATTTTTTTTAGATATAAAGATGTTAAATAAGCGTTCTATTAGATTTCTAGATTTTTTTTAAATTTCATAATGCTTAATTATTTTATAAAAGATATTATATTATTTTTTTCTAATAAAATTTATTGTATTATTTAATTAAATTTTTTAAATATATTATAAAAAAAATGCTTACCGTGAATTGGACTAGGTCTATCTAATAAAGGAGGTAGAGCACCCCATGCGCACCAAGGTGCCGGTGCCAGAGGTCCATATCGTCCTCCAAAGGGTCCAAACGGCGACATGAATCCCAACCTGCAATTTTTATAAAAAAAATAAAAATAAATAAATATCATAAATCAAAATCTATAACAGAAAATTTCGAATCGAAACCGTTTTCCGAACGATCAATCTTGAAATTGTGCACTCGGTTCTTATCGATCGTCGGATAGAATAAAGTTGGTCTTAGTAAATTGGGAATATCCAGGAACGAGACGGGATAACCGGGAACTTCTACGAACCTATTAAGCATCATAAAACTTTAAGATATGCCGGGGGGACTTTGAGTTTTAGAATACGGCGTCTTGTTAATAACGTACCGTTTTATGGAGACGTATAAAAATTATTATACGTTCTCGGCACGTTACATACATAATTTATTATAAATTATTTTTTCGAGTATATTCGTAATAAAATAGAAATAAATATGTACAAATGAAACTATTTGCGTCGTTTGAGAGGTGGTTTTATTTATTTATTTTTTTTTAAAAACGATCTTCTATTAGAATGCGGTGAGTTGTTTTCAATGGTGAATTTTCACTTAACGTTTGAATAATTTTCAATGAGATCGAAATTGTTTACTTTCATATAATTAAAAAAAATCACTTTTCTCGATATATTTAACGATTTAATCATTTATTCGATAGTTCAACTTTTTCGCGTTTAATTTATGTAAAATATGACTCAAAGATATATTAATCAAATAAATTATGAAGCATTAATAAAAAAAAAATATATCTACAGATTGAATCCAAAATTCGACTTTTAAAAAAAAATATTCGAACATTATTTTATATAATTCGAGATATTTTTATAGATAGCTTCAAAAAATAAGTGAAAAACATTTATAAATTTTTATTATAAATCAAAATTTATGGTCGTTTAAATTAAATCGTGATATAAAAAAATATTTTGAAAACCATTACGAATTTATAGACGATGATTTATAATATCATTTTTAAAAATATTATTTTTGAAGAATGACTCAAAAAATAATTTATTGTATTTTTAATATTTAAACAATAATATAAAGATCAATTATCTATATTAAATAAATTGATTTTATTTTTTCAAAAATGGATTAAATTTGAAAATTTAGCTTATATAATTTATATGAACACGAATTTTATATGAGAAGAGCTGAACGTAATTTTAGCATTTACTATAGAAAAATAAATATATTAAAAATATTTATGGTCTATAAAAAATATAGAATTCGTCCATGCCTATATATAGTATGCTTAGTGCTTATATTGGTATGTGCTCGAGTAAAGTTAGCGAAGTATATACAAGAGGCACTTTAGTTAAGTTCCGCTACTTCCGAGGCAATTCCTTGAAGAATTGAGCCAGCTTTTAGCGAACCCAGTAATTCCAATTCCCAAGATAGACGAACGCTTTTCATCGCCGTGACCAAGTGAAGAAATATTCCTTACGAAAAAAAAAATATTTAAATATTTTTCATACAAAGCATTATATAAAATTAGCTCATCGATATAAACTGTGTTATGATGGAAATGATCTATGATGGTATATAAAATATTATAGCAAAATGAGCTATAAATGTCTTCCGGTATGCACTTGAGCATATATAAGCGGAAAATGTGAAGGCGGTTGATGAGGGGAGCTGTGGGGGTGGGGGTGGAAAATCTGCCACTAACCGTAAAGTGCTTATCGAAAACCATCAAGTGCTGTCAGTTCCAAAGTGGTATTTGGTCGTTTGGGAAAACTCTTGATGCATGAAGCTTAAAGCTCACCCGAGAAATATGCCGGGCAAAATCGATTTGTTTAGCGGGCGTTTTGAACGAGCGTCGTGAAAAACGAACGTTTCGAACGGAAAAAGAGACGCGAGAGGAACGAAAAGTGGGGGGAGGGGGACGGGGCGAGCTAGGGGTTGGAAAAACGATCGGAAAAATCGTCGCGAATTATGCCGCTAATTGAACGTGAAAAGCGATGCGGCTCTATCGAAAAAGCGGTCGAGTTTAAAACGATCGTTTCAAAATTTTAAATTGTTAAACCACAAAGGATGTATTTGTATTATAAGTAATTTTGTACGATATACAGTTGCCGCTAATAATTTTCATATTATAATATTATATATATATAATATAAAATTTTTGTTCGCTTATTGAAATTTATTCTATATAATTTGATGTATCCAAATTTATTTATATGTTTTCAATAAATATAATTATTGTAAAACAAAATAATACGTATTTAATTGAGGCTCGTGAAAAATTTCAAATTTTGAAAAATGGCTCGGACTATCAAGTAGTTTAGTCACCCCTGATATAAATTGTAAATAAGTTCAATTTAAAATATAATTAATGGAAATAAAGATTCAAAAATTGAGTATATAATTGGTGACTCAATTTCTTAATGATAAACTTTTTTCTTAGCTCAAAATAAAAATTGATATGTGTTAGATATATTAAAATGAATTATCAATCTAACTTTTGACATTTGAAAAATTGACATTTTCATTATGTAAAATTAAAAATATCAATAATGTTATATAGATATGTAATGATTATGATTTATATTATTATATATTAATTAATTTATTCAAAATTGAACAGTATAATTTGGAAAGAACGGTTTATCATAGAACAACGGTTATGAAAATAATACGTCCAATTGTCGAATATCAAAACTTTCAACGCGGACGGCGAATGGCGAAAGAGCGAAACATTCAAACTTTTATTACCGCCCTCGACTTTGCTCATCTTAATTTTAAAAAGGAAAACGAGCCTTTTGCGAGGATTTTCGGCGTGTCGATGGGACGGGTCGACGACGTCGAAATTTTCCCGTTTTTTCTATCAGCACACCTTCCTGTCCGTTTTCGTTTGCATTTTCATCACTCGTTCTTGCAATTTTCCGCTCGCACTCTAAATGTCGGTATATTAAACGAGAAGACGCCGTTGAATATTACTGAATGTTTAAAGCGAACATATTCCCATAGGATCTGATACACTTAAGAAAAGCTATCGACGATTCGTCCAAAAGCACTCACTGTTCGTTTAATATTTAATCGAACACTACGTTTAGACTATTATAAAATTAAATAGATAGGGTTGCATGATTTGCTTATATATAATACAATTTAATATATTACATAAAAATTTTCAATATTAATTTATATAAAAAAAATATCTAATTTTATATATTATATATATATATATATATTTTGGTGTCAAATTAATGATATTAATGTAAATATTTCATTATATTATCATATATTGAATATTATAAATGTTAACGATTTTTTTCGTTAACATTTATAATATTCGTGAAGCGAAATCATTGTATAAGTCGAATAAAAATATAATTTCTCAATTGCTTTTAAAAATAATTTATTATCATTTTAAGCCATAAGATATTATTTTTTATTATAAAAATATAGCTTTATTTTAATTTGAAATACAATAAAAAACGATTTAACATATATATATATATATATATATATATATATATATATATATATATATATATAATTAATATTAATTATCATCATAATTTTTATGATATAATTTACAAAATATTTTTTTTCGTTATATAGTTGATTTTAGATATAGTATAAATGTTTACTATATTTTTTAATTTAATTTATTTCACAAAATTTGCGTTAAATATATATTAATGTGATCAACAAGTAAGGTTAAATTGTCATTTAAAACTCCCGGGTATTAGGAAGGTAAGTAAATTGTAATTTTTTTTCCTAGATTTTTAGGACTGTCTATAACATTTGCCAAGCGTCCGTTTGTCAAAAGATTTAATTATTTCTGATTTACAAGTGTTTTTACAAACCTTGATTCCTTCATCACGACAATGCACCATGTCATACTGCATTGGTTCTTCGCGACTTTTTTGCCAAAAATTCGACTCATATTGTTTTACAACCACCGTATTTGCCTGATTTGGTTCCGTGCGACTTCTGACTATTAAGCAAACTCAAATTCCAATGCAAGAACGCCGTTTTGACACGATTGAGGAGATTAAAACCGAATCGAGGAAGATCTTGAAGGCTATACCGAAAAAAGAACATTCCGACTGTTTCAAGTATTGGAAAAAAAGCGTTGGTAAAAGTGCGTTTTATCGGACGAGGATTACTTTGTAGGGAATTAAATTGATTTGGAATTGATTGAAATTCGTCTAACTTTTTAATCGCAGCGTTATACTTGTTATTTTATATCGTATATGTATATATTTATTTTTTCATCAATTTTACCAAAAAAAAAAAAAAAATCAAAACGATAAATATCTTGAAATGAACTTTATTCATACTCACTTTGAGGTTTTACGTTACTAGAACACTTTTATATAAGTATTCCGCGTCTTTTCGAATGCGGTATACTAATTAAGCACTCGCATTAATCGCCGTTGACGATCGATCGCATTCGACTTATAGCGTTCGGTCTTTTAAACCTTTATATTCAAAACTGAACCGGTTAACCCGTGTACGTGCAGTTAAATAGACTTTCGAGTTAAGTTAAGTGGTTTTGCGATGAGTTAACGCACGACGCCGCGTCCAAACCGTGCGGTCAACGGACACGATTATCGGTACAAAAGCGAAACATCCCTTAACTTTACCGCAAATTTCTCAAACCATCATCCCTATCGAATGGGTATCCAATAGTAAAATAGGGACCCTTTAAATTACCCACCTATAGAAACGCCACGGCGTATTTGTAACGTTTTAACGGATCGGTATTTGGAAGCCGTAAAACGTAATTGCCGCTCTTGGTGAACGGTTGTTTCGATGGAAACTCGAAGCTTTCACAAACACAACTTAAGCGGTCAAATCTTAATTAAATTGGCGATTAATTAACACAATATTCTAAGAAGATTATCGTACATAAATAATTACTAATTCTATAGTGCACGAGCTTGTTTAGTTCCGTTCCGAAGGGATGTTTTGTGTAATGTAAAATTTTGCACATATTATATAAAGGCTTCTTAGTATTAAATGTAGTATAGATTTAATTCTATATAAAAATTGTGTAATATCTTTTTATTTTTAATATAAATTTGATTATATTTTATCATATATATAATCTCGATTCACTCTGTTCTTCAGTCTTTCTAATTAAAATAATTATGAAACAAATACATATAATCTAATAATAATATTTTTTACTACAACCTTAAACAGTTAACAGTGCCACGTTGAATATTAATTGTGAATATAAATTTCAGATATTTATCCGATAAATAATAATAATTAAATACTTAATTAAACATAAACACATTATTTTTTAAATTTTCATACTAATTTCTTGAAATGTTTTACATATCATTATCATTATTATAAAATGATTTTGTATTGTGAATTTTTTTTAAGTATTTAAAAAATAGTAGGTATTATTTGATTGTTTGTATACATATTTTAACACTATTGTTAAACCGAACAATGCTAATAAACGCTTTAGAATTAGATCGATAAACCGTTTCTACTCGGAAAAATCGACATCGCTTTCAATCACCGCCGCCGCGGAAAAGCTACGGAGGGAAAATTTCAAATGGAAGAAAAAGAGAAATAGAAAAAAAATAAAATAAAAGAAAAAAATACACAGAACAAGTAAACAACCGTCGTCGTCGTCGTCGACATCGTGGGCTATTGTGGACATTTTCCCGCGTGCAATCGAAAATAAAAAGTTGCAATCGATTTGCCGTGCGATATCCGACCGAAGGGTTGTTTTTTTTTTACACCTCCCTATACTTTCCTCCCCTTACCCCCCGTATTCGTTACCCCTTCTGAGTTTTCTGTGTGCAGTCGTTATTGGGCCTTTACTTGCACGACGATGAAAGATTCGCCGGATGCTTCCATTCATCCTGGGCGATATCCTGGGACAATGGACCAAAGAACAACACTGTCGAAAAGAAGAAGATGAAGAAGCAGCAGCAGCAGCGGCAGCATCGGCATGGAAAAAAAATAATGGAACCGAAAAAAAGGGAATAAAACGCGCGCAGAATAGACCGCCGTATTGATCCGCAAGAACGCCCCGTATTTTCTTCTCTTACGATTCACTTGATTTTTAGTATCAGCGATTTTGGCTTAATTTATGTCAGAATTCCGTGTTAAAGTTGTTGTTTTTTATATATTTTTTGTGCGATTTAGCGACGTCTAATATTGGCTATTAGCAAAATTCGGAAGATGTTTTAAAAGAAAACGTTCGTTTTTATATTATATTATTAAGATATATCACGCAAAAGAATTTTTATGTTTTTTTTAATTGATAAAATAAAAAATAATTTAATAGAAAATATATATTAAATTAATAAAACAAATGTTATAAAATATCTAAAATTGATTTGATATATATAAGACAGATCTAAACGAAGTACATACAAATAAAATTCAAAATTCTAAAAGACTAATGATATAATATTAGTTAATAAAATATACCAATTATTTAATTCAGTATTTTAATATTAAAAATAATTGAATATATTATATTTTTTCGACAATCAATAAATTAAATTTATGATAACTTAATAATAAATTTTATAAATCAAATTTATATATATATATATATATATATATATTATAGTAAAATATATATTTGTACATAAAAAAAAAACGTCACGTAAAGCGTCGACGAATGTAAAACTTGGACCATTTGTACAAAATAACCCCTTGACGACCGGCCGTTTTAGACGTTTACAGATGTTTGCTAACCCAGACCCAGACGTGGACATTGCCCACACTATAATAGGTAAAAAAAAGCGAGACGTAAAAGAAGAAGAAAAAAAATCACTAGGGTTGGAACCTAGACTTGGAACACCGCAAACGGTGACTGTGATTTGTGTTTTACGTATATATATATATATATATATATATATATATATATATATATATATATATATATATATATATGTAAAACGAGAAGAAAAAAAATAAAGGGGAAGATACACGTCTAATTTGTGTAAAAACATCTGGAAGGGTGAGAGATAGGCTTCGGTCTAGGGAAGAAGGGAATAAATTTAGTTGTGTCCCTTGTCGCAATTTTTTTAAATATTTTTATTATTTTATTTCATTTTTTAACGTAATTTTATGACATATATTAAAAAAAGTTAGCTTTATTATTTGTGAAATTAATATATATATATATATATATATATATATATATATATATATATATATATCGAATATTAATTTTTATTCAATAAAACAAAATTATAATTTGGATAATAAATTGTTCTTAATAATTTATTTATTGTATTTAAAATTTTGAAATTAATTTTTTTATCGATCAATTTCATTTATTTGCAATAAAAATTTATCTTTTCTATAAACATTTTAAATCAATTTATTGCACATATATATTATTAGCTTAAAAATAAAATATTTAATGATTTATTATTAGCTTAAAAATAAAAATAAAATATTTAATGATTTTTACAATTTTGATCTTTTTACATATGAAAATATCAAGATTTTGTTCTCGATATTCAGAGAATTTACCCATTTACATATATATTAAAAAAATACTAAATTTAATTTATCAATTATATTTTCATTCTTTAAACATTATTCATCACTATTTTTTTTAATAAATTACAATATTTAATATACTAAAAGAACAAAATATAAACGTTTTCTATAAATAAATATAATTTTGATTATTTCTTACTATAATATAAATTAATTAATTGAATGATAAATATGACGAGTTAAACTTGACTTATATATATATATATATATATATATATATATATATATATATATGCATTTTGTGAATTATTTATATACATATATGGTAGATATTTTTAATATCAAATTAAACCTTCTATTATTCAATTTTAATCCTTTTATTTCTAATATTTGTTATATAAAGGTGAAATTGAAATATAAAACGATTATTATATTTTTTTTTAAATAAATAGCGATTAATAATAGATTAGTGAAAGGTTTAATTTGATGTAAACGATGTGTAAAAAAAATAGTATTTTAAAAAAAAATAAATAAAATACCTGGACAACATTGCTGCATCAGTACACGAATGAAGATGATGTGCTGCAAAGGCGGCTGCCTCCAGCGCATTTCTAGGCGGACTCGGCGGTCTAGGAATATTATTGTGCGACGATTGCCTTTTCGGTTCGGCTTTGTTCAGTATGCTCGATATAGAGAACGACATATGTCCCGATGTTTGTCCGTCGCCGATTTTCGGTTTGTCACCCCTGACGTCGTCCTTGGTCTTCAGACTGGTGGTTATCACGTGTTTCTCCGGTGAACCTTTATCTTTCGGCGGCGACGCGTCTCTCTGCTGTTGTTTTATCGTCGGTTTTATTTGATGCAATGGTCTGTCTTTGCCCGACACTTGTATTATTTTGATGGCATCGTTGACATATTCGGGACTGTGACCATATATTGGACTGCTGGTTCTGATTCCTGGATGTTCACCAGGTTGAAACGATTTGTATTTGAACGACGAACCGGGACTCGCGTCTTTTTTCGGCGATTTTCTATCGTTCGTATTCAAACTATAGTTTTGCGCCACCTTTTGCGGTGAATTTGTCGTCAAAAACGAGTTCACTGAACGAAACTTGGTGATTTCCGATGGACTGTTCGGTTCCGACACAACGTTCACTTCGATGTCCCTTTCGTCCTGCGACGACGGCGAATTCATTTTTAATGTTTATTATTATTATTATTATTATTATTTTTGCTTTTTTTTTTAATCGCTAATTACTATCGTTATAAATAATGTTATTATAATCACAAACACAGCCTTATTAACATTTCTTTATTTTATCGAATCGTTTATCTAATCCATTGATCGCAGACGACGGAGCACATTCTGTAAATATAAAGAAAAATATATATTTTAACACAAATCGTTAAAATTTATATTATTTCAACCTTTATAGAATTTTAAATATACTCTATAATTCTCAAAATATTAATTTTTAATTCAATATTAAAATTATTTTTAATTTTTAGTCTGTCATATGATATACACTTCAAATTTGTAATTATATGCTAAGGAGCTATAAATTTTAACAGTCTTTAAATATATAATTTATAATAAATAATACAGAATTATCTCATATTTGGCATGCTAAAGGTTAATAAGTTATTTTTTTTAATTGAAAAATTTTAAAAATAATTCAATATTGATCTTTAAATAAATCATATTTTCAAAAACTTTCACTTATATACAGAAAAAAATAAACCACAAAATTAACATATACATCAAAGAATAAAAACATCCTTAATATTTTAATAATTTAAACTCAAAGTTTTCAGTATATTTAACATTTATATTACTAAGTGTTCTATCGCAGGTGTAGCTAATAATTAGCACAGTATTAAAATAAATAAATAAAAAAAATAATTAATTCGCTAATTAATACTTGTAACGTATAATTCATTATCTGTCGAAATATCAAGTTGTCGCATATATAGAAAAAAAATTAATATGTGTATAAAAAACAGGGTAATTTTAATTAATTATATCAATAAATTTTAGCTCGTCGCTTTTAATCAATTAGACGTAATAACGGCGTAATAAAACCGCATAGTTTATCGATTGAACGAATTAATTATATTAATTTAATTTTTAATCTAAATTTTATCGATGAGCGACGAGAAATGTTGAAAGTTTAATTAGTTAAACGCGTTAAGCGTGCTGTTTAAAAAAAAACGAAGGTTTTAAAAATATTATGTATTTTTAAATATCTATTTTTAATAAAAAATTGAAATAGAACAGTTTAATAAGCATAAATTTTATTAATATTTTTATAATTTGCGTAACATACTGTATTTATTTTCAAAAATATATATGATTATAATTTTTTCAAATCATTTTTTTATTGATCAATTTAAACGATGAATAAAAATCGTTTTATTCTTAAATTTTTATTTATTAAATTTACGTTTAAAGTATGTATTAATAAAAAGCTGATTTTTTAAGATTAGATGATGAAGTTTTTTTTTTGTTATATAAAGAAAATTTTAATATTATATTTATTATTTAATATGTTTTTAAGAATTTTTAATACACGAATCAATTTGAACTGAATAAAATCGCATTTTTTACACATTAAAATTAATTTTTTTTGCGTTATTAAAAATAATAATAATAATAATTTTAATCGATCGATCACAATTATTTGTATTTTGTAAAATATATATTTAGGTGATGATAATTTGTGATTTGTTCAACAGTCGTAAACATTCAGATTATTGCGCATGTTTAATCATAAATTTTATTACCGTAATTAAATTATATACTATAATAATACTATCGACGATTTTCATCGCAATAAAACGCAGCCGCGAATCGCTAAACATTTGAGAACCACAACGATTTTTTTTTAAAACACGCTTGACACAACCGATTAATAATTAAGTCGTTTATATATATATATATATATATATATATATATATATATATTAACGAATCGTCGAATAACCGCAAAATGCGAATTTTCGAAATAATCTGTCGACTTCCGTCGGCGAATATCTTTGAATATTCAAAATATCGTCAATTTTACATATAATGAATAAATATTTAGTAACAATTTATCGCGACAATAACAACAATAACAACAACATTGAAAAAAAAAACATCTGCCCGGTTATTTCGAAGATCGTCCGACGGCGATAACTTTTCGAATGTCGTCCCAACAAAACAACCCTTGGAAATAATTCGCCCATCATGAATATTCAATGCATTGCGGTCAAAACAGTGCGCCCACATAATTATAAAATATATTATTTATTTATTTATGTATAAATAATATCGCAAAGGCCTGCGAAAAGGGAGGCAATTTCGTCCGGTGAAACCCTCCCGTTTTTATCCAATTTACCGCTTCTCAAAAAAAAAAAATTAAATGCTTATCAGCGATGAAAATTTAATAGATTCTATCAAAATGAGCGATCTGTATGAAAAATTTTTTTTTTCTTTTTCGTTTAGGGGTTGATTTTTCGTTACGCGTTCAAAATATCGAATTATATCTGTGCGGTCTTTCACATCAAAACATCACAATGAAATCGTAGATTTTATCTATCATGTGGCGAATGGTCTGAAAACTTATTAGTTTCATATTATATATATATAATAATAATAATAATAATATCCATGATTGTATTTAAGTGGTGCCTTTTTTATTTTAATTTTTTTTGTACCCCCTTTCCATGTATTATTATTATTATTGTTCTCGTTTGGCTTTTTTTTCATTATATCGTCATTGTACACTTTGACGATGGTGAAACCTTATATTTTACATGTGAACCGATATATTGTACGTTTGTGTGTATGTAACGCGGTATACTATTTTTTTTTTAATGTTCGTACGGATCTATGACCGATTGAACGTTTACAATCGACGTTGTAATGCAATCTTTTTGTTTCACAAGTGAATGAACACGTTTACTAGATTACCTCACATTCAAGTTTATATAAATATATATTTTTTTTATCACATATATTAAATATATAGATTTTAATATATAAAATTTTACACATAAATAATAATTCGAATACTACAGATAAACTTATGATATATT
The DNA here is from genome assembly GCA_024500535.1 of Leptonema lineaticorne. Lineage (NCBI taxonomy): Eukaryota > Metazoa > Arthropoda > Insecta > Trichoptera > Hydropsychidae > Leptonema > Leptonema lineaticorne. Next base: position 2,188,865 of record JANIJI010000004.1, on the reverse strand, counting down.
ATATGGTTTTTGTATTATTAATATTAAATTTCAATCATTACCTATGAACGATTATCTATATTATTCATATATAATTGAAAAATTTTTAACATAAAATAAAGTAAAAATTTAAGGATCCAGAGAATTTTAATTATTTTTTATTATGATTCTAGAAATTTTTATATATTATATTTAACACCTATTATTTATTATATTAATATTTTTAACGTTTTAAATGGTTCGAAATGAATTCGAAATATTTTTATTATTGAGTGGAAATACATTTATAATTGAAATTAGAATAATTCATCATACAATTTTTTTTTATTATAAAATTGAATTTATATTTATTTTATATAACAAGAAATTTTATTGATAAAATCATTGTTATTGTTGACACGTAGTTTTTAACTCAAATGCAAAATTATTTTATAACGATAATACAAAATAAGAATATATAAATAAAATCGTACAATTTCGATTAAAATAAATGCATTTTAAAATAATGTATCATACATTTTTATGTTGATAATAGACGTTTTATTTCCGACTGAAATATGTCAATTGTATAAATAAAAAAATATATATATAAACCGTCACAAAGTACATAGATACAGACGCACGACAATAAAAATAATAATATGTTATTCAAATATCGTTTTACATATCGTTTTACGGACGCGCATACGTGAACCGTCGCTTTTTCAGGCACAACAAACGCAACGCTGAAACAATACACGCCGTTGCTGAAAACACACCGGCTGATATCGAGGGATGAAAAAAAAACCGGAAACAGGCGGGCGGCGCGAGCGGAAATATGCAGAAGGGTTCAAAATGGGGTGGGGGAGGAAAGGGTGTCGAGGAGTGGGATGAAAACCGACCGGAATAAAAAAAATAGCCGACACGCGGGATGAGGTTTGAAGGGTGGCAGAGGGCGAACGAACGGGTTCTGAAAGCTGAAAACGCGTGTCGAACAACGAGCCGGCGGCATTTTCAGACGAAAAGCACTGAAAATCAATCATTCGTGTGTGTGTGTGTGTTTTTTATTTTATTTTTTTTTTCATCAGCATTGACGTCCCATCTATCCGATGATGGTACGACGCTGTGTATAATGCGAAACGATGTACAATACGGCTCCGCGTTTTATTACCCCTGCATGCGTTTTGCGAACGCTTAGGCGAGAGACGTTGCAATTTTTCGCGTTATTTCCGGAAAAAAATGTGCCGTAAAATCGATTGTTTCACTTATTTATTTTTATCGTATTCATTATATATATTCATAATATTGAATGTGATAATTTTTTTATTGTTAAATAAAAATAATCATCTTTAAATTATAGACGATTATGATAAAAATAAATTATTACTATAAAACTTTAAATAAAATTTTATATCTCTAGGGATTACAATGTCACTAATTTAATTTAATGATTCTTCAATGTTATATAATAAAAAAAAATTTTAGAGATTAATAAAACATATTTATATATTTTTTAAAGCATTTTTCTTGCTTTTTTTTATAAAATTGTATTATGACTATATATTATTATATACTTTTTTTATCATTTTAACAATGTGAATTTTGATCTCAATTATATATATTATAAAGTAATAACGTATTTTAAATGAATTTATTAAAACTATTTAATATATAAATTAGTTATGAAAATTATAAATATTAATTAAACGAATATTAATAAAAAAAAATAAATATTACGCATTTCAATCGTACTTCGTGTTACAATATTTTTAACATAGATTTAAAAAAAAAACGTGTTAAAATATTTTTAACATAGATTTTAAAAAATATAAATGCAGAAAATAATATATGGTTTTTTAAAATTCTAGAGAGACTTCCTTCACAATATTAATATAAAATTTTTATAACATGCTATATAAATATAAATATGTATGGTTATATAATAAATAAAATTTACCGTCAAATGAACAATCACAACAACATCAACAAACGCTTCATAAAAACACACAATCAAATTAATAATTATTATTAATATTTATATATAAACGTAACAACATTAACGACTAACGCACACAACACATGATTAACGACCGAAAATACGTTTTTGAATCGCACACCATTTCAATATTATTATTATTATTAATATTATTTATTAATTTTAAATATGTATAATTTGTCCGTGTATATATGTATATATATATATGTGTGTATATTTGAACAATATTATTTATATATATATATATATATACATATATATATAAATATATGGAAAAACGTTGCAACCCCCGTGCGGCAATCGACGCTGGGGTTAAACTGAAAAGCGACTATGGTGAAAAAGCTTTCTACCCCGGGGGGCGGGGCATGGATCGGGGGACACACCCCCGTGCGACAGGGACATCGAATTCGCCCCTCTCGCTCGCACAATGCGCCAACCCTCCGTTAGTGGCGTTTCGTCTCTGTCGTGCGCCGAGTCGTCAGCATGCGAGCGTCCCTCTCGCACGATAGACGCGAACGGAATGATTATTGCCAGATTTGATTTGTTGTTTTTTCGTCTTCTTGCCTTTTGTTGACATGGGAGGTGTCGGAATTTCTCCGGTTGTGTGTAATAAAAATGGATTTTATGTCTCCGCACTCAACGTGTACGTGTAGGCGGAATGTTATATATATATATATATATATATATATATATATATATATATATATATAAATACAAACACACTACGTATTTTACAATTACATATAATTAATAATAATTGTCTCATATTTTTTTTTATATAAAACAAGTCACGGGTATATATAATCTTATGACATTTCTCTTATTAGTGTACGATATATAAAATATAGCGTGTCAATTTTTTTTATTAAAAAATATATCTATTATCTAAATTTGATTTTAGAAAAAAAATATTAGTATTTAAAAAAATTAATTTGATTATTGTTTTATGGTATATATAATACTTATCGTAAATTTGCATATAGATCAACTTGTATCTAAGATATTTTTAAAAATAATTTATTTTACTATAAAATGTAAGAAATATTTATTGGTTTTTGTTATAAATGTCGACAATATTTTTAATATCTTTTTTTTTAAATATATTATGGAAGAATAATTTTTTTTCTCAAATAATTCTAAAATTACAAATTGAGATTTACTATTATTATTAGTTTTGTTTTATAGAATATATTGAAAGATTATATTTTTCGCATTTTTTATTCAATATTTTATAATTTTAGATTCGTAAAACATATACTAGATGATTTCAATTTTATTACAATTGTTGTAATTTGCATTTTTGTAAAAGATATTCTTTTTATTGTGATTTTAAAACTAGAATATCTCATTTTTAAACAATTAAAAAAATAATAATATCGTGACAGCGATTTAGTGAAAATATCTGATAAAAAAACTAAAACTATTTTTAATATCATTTTATTGGCTAATAAAACTTATATATATATATATATATATATATATATATATATATATATATATATATATATATATATATAATAGATAGAATATAAATTTACTTTTTACGAAATCGAGACACTAACTCTACATTTAACACTTTTTTTTAAATTTAAATAATATCATTTTATATTATATTACATATAATTCATTCGCATTCCGATCAGTTAAATGTAAATAAATTTAATTATATTATTATAATTAAATAAAAATAAATATATAAACGAATCATCGCATTGTTTTCATTGATCAATTTCGATACGGCCCGTTTATTTTGTTTCGTATCGGAAATTTTCCGACACTTTCGCTAATTTTTCCGATTAATTAACGATTGAAATGCGTTGCGTCACCGCAATTCACGCACAGAGATCGTTTTACTAGTGCCGTGTACACACTTGCGACAATTGTACCGCTATACAGTCAACCTAAACGAAACCGACACAGTTTTCGCACAACATCACACGCGTATTTCTCGCACTATATTCACATTTAAAACATTATATATCGATATAATATAATTTATTTATCGTTATATATATATTTAATATAACTTTTATTATTGTTAGGTATTTTTTAAATTGATTTTTATGATTCGCTTTCATTTGAATGCACACAATAATAGAATGAAGCGTGCGCTGATTGGTCGACGTCACCTCAAGCCCCTCCCCACGCGATTCGCGGCGTTACAATTGCACATACAAACACACACACACGTATCTGTGGCACATGTGTTCCCGGATAGCGCTGCGATCCCGATTTCGACATTGTTAAAAATCCCTGACAATGGTTGTTCGTGCGACACCGAAAAAATCCGAACGATTTTGTTTCGGGTGTTATTTTTTTTTAGTGTCGCTTTTTATTCCGATTTTAAATCTATTTTATACGAAATAATATAATAAAAAAATCAATATATATATATATATATATATATATATATAATTTTTAAATATCATTTTTCAACGATATTGATATAATATCTTGAAATACAATTTTTGAATTTCTAAAGTATCTTTTGATAGAGAACGATAACGACGTTGAAGAATCTCTTTTAAATTTCTGTCATCTCAAAAAGTTCCGACACCGTCGCTTGCAAATTGAACAATAATACGCATCTCCATTACTATAATATTTCAAAATCCTTAAAAGAATCCTTTTAAGTATTATAATTAAAGCAATCCATTTTATTTACAATATTTATTATATAATATAGGACATAATTGATGATACATTTTTTTTCTATTCTTTTCTATATAAAAATTTTATTTATTTTTTTCCATATTCCTAGATATATATGAAATAATTTAATTTAATTTGTAAACTAGATTGTTGTTTGGTTTTTATTGAATCATTTGATTTTTTTTGTATTTTTCAACAGACTAACAAGATTCACAGAAAGCGAAAGTCTATTTTGAAATAGAGAGCTAAGATATTTTTAGATCTGTGTGACCAAAATACCAAAATAATGTAGTTCATTATTTATTTCTTTTTTTTCTTGAAATATTATCGTAGTTATAAATAACATTTATTATTTAGAAATTATAAATATATTTTAATATTTTGTTGAAGCCGAAATTATACTAAAATCTTGTTAAAATTCACTTAATGACGAGTAAAAAAATCTGGTTTGATCGTATCCATCAGAATTTTAATTGAATTATATTATTTTAAATCAAATGTTAGTGCTGATATTTTTTTTCAATTCGCTCACTCATTACAATTTATTCCACTGTGTATATTTATTTATATCAAACACGAAATGAATCGACTTTTCGCCGATTATTTTATATAAAATTATATGAAAAATAAACAATGGTTCACATCTTTATATTAATACGTAAGCGATATAGGTTTAAATAAATTATTAATCTTGCAAAGACGTGCGATATAGGTTACCGTTGAAAGCACTAACCTGTACAAAGCAGTGAATGTTAAACTGAATATCGTCCTCCCTCGGGAACTCAACAAAAGCTTTTACCGTGAGCAACGAGAGAGAGAGAAAACGAGAGAATCGGACGTCGAAAGATAGAAAGGAAAACACGAGAGAAACCTTTCCAAAAAAAAAAATAATAATAAAAAAGTTTCCACAAAATTTCAACAATCTCATCTAAACGTAAACTCTCTGGCGTTGCTGTTGAGAAAATAAATAAAAAAAAAAAATATATATATATAAATCTTATCTTAAAAATTAATCGTTTTTTTATTCGAATTATATACGATTTGTTTGCTATTGTCTCCCCGTTATTTTTATTATTTTTTTTAATCTACGCAATGCGCGTAGAAAATAATTAAATACGAATGCGCGTGTTCATTGAACGCGACTTTTTTCATACACACACACACACACACACACACACATATATATATATATATATATATATATACATATAAATGCGATCCCTTTATAAAGTCGCATTATACTTTTCATCCCCCCCTTTGACTTATATAAATGGACAAAGCAATCATTGCAAATTGCAGTGTTGTCGAGAGACCCACATACTATAAACACATGTCAATGATTTCCTATTAAACGCTACATGTTCTTGTATACGAGATTGCTGCATTGATATCATATGGGGGTTGCTTAGTTTATATTGTTATTAAATTTATTATCTTAAATAAAAAAAAAAAAACAACAACTTTCTTACGCGAATAATAAATGACACATCTATAATATATATATATATATATATATATATACATGTATTTTAATATATAAAGAAAAAATAAAAAAAATAATAATATTAGCACTTATAAAGTGTTTATACTTGTATGGTATGTAGTACGGTTTTAATATAGAGCAATTTTATTTTATTGAAAAATTCCGCCTTTTAACGGACGAATAAATACGTCAATCGCGGAATACGTTCGGAACTTTACAACGTCTTATCTTAATTTGTCTTGAGATGGAGAAAAAAAAAGCATAAATATGGCAACAAATTGACCGTGAAAAGGTCTTGTCTGAATAATTTCGGCATTTTTGAATTTTTCAACATTGCAATATACTATATATATATATATAAGGAAAAAATAACTTTTTTTTTCTACATCATCTTTTACACTTAACCGGTTCTTTTTTGATAGTTGAAGCGAAAATATTATTTAACATTTACAATTATGATGTTAAAAGTTTATAATATAAATTTAAAAAAATATTGCATTTATACAGAGCCGTCGCTAGAATAAAGTTTTAGAGCGCATGTTTAAAAACGGTTTGTCGATCTTCAGAAGGACGTTTTTTTAAATAATATTTTAATTGAAAATGTAAACTATTCAGATTATATTTATACTATACATTGAGATTTTTTTAATATGATATTTTGATTCTAAACAGCGGCAAAATTACAAAGAGAAAATTACCCACTGTGCACACGCCACAGACACAAATTTACAAGAAAAAAAATATATATACCATATATACACTCGAAAGAAGATTAGAAGACGCATTATCTATTTTTTTTTATTTCGGACAATAATTGCTTTTGCGAAATTTCCCATAGAAATAAAAATAAAAATATCATAACAGTATTTCAGGGGTGCTTTGTGACGAATCGCTTTGTGTTTAGCCGGTTCGCATCCCGAAAACTACGCATGTTAAACGCGTTTATATATACCATATATATATATATATATATATATATATATATATATATATATCTATTTTTTTTATAACGAATTATATACTTTATTATATATAATCGATTCGGATGGCCATTGTGTCGGTTTTTCCAGTGCAAATATCGACATATTTGCATTGTTGTGATAACAAAATGTTTAACTAACCGATTAAATGCGGATCGTCATAGTAATAATCTAACGGTACAGCTGCTCCAGATAAAAATACGTTTTTCTTAGTATTTCCGCAATATATTATAAAAATAATAATATTTATTAAATTAAATTCATCTATATGTCTATAATATATATATATATATAATCATCATTTTTAAAAATATTATATTATTTTTTAAAATACGGTCAACGATTTATTATCACTTTTTTTTAATTGTAATTAAATGCACTCTATTAGTTCATTATATTTAAAATTACGTTTTTAAGTCAATTTCACCATTTATAATCAACATTGTACGTAAAAACTATTTTATTTGTTAATCGATAAAACTTTCGGGATTATTAACGCGACTTTTCATCTCATAAAATTGTATCCATTTATAAAGTTTACGATACTTAATCCGGTGTTATCTAGTAAAAAGTGACCTCTGAAAGATGTTATTGTTAGCAACAAAATATACTCTTGTAGATTACATGAACGATAATTAACAATTTTTTTTTTAATTTCAAATATCACTTTATAAATCGTTTTACAATTATTTATTTATCATCTTACATATATATTTTTTTTAACAAATTGCCTAAAGTTTAAGTGTAAAGTTGAAAGCTTGTAAACGTGAATTTTATATGTAACACGTTAAAATTATAGCAGTTTTATACTTTAGTGATAATATAGTGAGGGCGGCTTGCATTTTCCCGCGGGATCCATAGATATTCCACATTTTTATTTTATTTTTGCTCGAAATAGAAGAACATTTATTTTCGTCATATTTTTTTTCCACCCCTATTCGCTCGCCATAATTTTCACAATTTATTATATAACACATTTATATATAAAATATATCAATTTTTAATTGATTCAAAATTATTATAACACATTCACGAGACCAAATATTTAATTATAAATTATTTATTATTATTTTTATATAAATTAAAAATGACTTACGAGTCGCAGTATAGCGATTGCGACTCGTAAACGTTATTATATTGTTATCGTTTCTCTCATTTAATTTTTTTTGTAATATTATTTACGTAATACGCGTGTTTATAGTTTGCTTTAAAGAGACCAATCTCTAAATATTCCAATTGTCACTTCTCTTTGTGTTTTTAAATTGCGATGTTCTCGTATTTCATCTGAAGCAGTCGGCGAAAACCGTCAGTAAACATTGCTCTTTCTCTTATAGTTCCGGATTTTTTTTATTTTTTTTTTCTATTTTATTGTCGCCGTTTGAAACGTAAATAAATACAATAATACGGATTCAATCGCGAAAGAATACCTAGATTAGTCTATTAAATGAAAATCGTAATAGATTTGCGAGAACATCGATTATATTAAATCTACCTTTTATTTCATTAAATTTATATATGATATGAAAAAAAAGTCTCATTTTTGGTATAATTTTTATCGTCTATTATTTTAATATTAAATAGTATTATAAAATCTGATTCATAATATTCATACAGAATAATAATTTGAATAAATAAAGCAATACTTAAAAAAAATGATCAATCGAATCTTAATTACATATATATAAGATGACATAAAATTTTGCGCACAGATGGCGCAGTTTTAATATCACAACAAATCTATATACATTATAAAGATATTCGTATATAAATTATAAAATTTGAATATTTATTTATTAATATCAATATTAAACGTATATATATACCATATATATTTTTTATTATAGTATATACCTTTTAAATGTAGATATACCGCAATCGCGGTCCTTTGTGGCGCGTGGTGTCTAGAATAAAAGCTCTGATTGGTTTCTAAGTGAAAAAGGAAAGCCCGGAAAAAATGTCGGGAAAATTGAGACACTTTGCATCTCTGCGCGTTTTCATCACGGAAACCTTTGAGAGAGCAAAAATGAAAAACTTCCCGTTTTTTAACGTCTCTCTCTGCCCCTCCCCTTCCTATATATATATATATATATATATATATATATATATATATATATATATATATATATATATATATATATAATATACGAACGAACTTTGAGTACGTCGCGTTCAAAAACTAATTTCGTTCGCTGCTATGAATAAACTCGAACCAAATTAAAAAAAAGTTTTATTTTTTAAAAACGGTTTATTAATATAAATTAATAATAATTTTGATATTAATTTGTATATTTAATATATAATTTTTACTTGTGTGGCAAGTCTTTTTTTTATTATATGTTTTAATATTTAAAATTCATAATCAAAATTGACGTTGAATTATAATTGATTAGAGATAACAAGTCAACTTTTTTATGATAAATAAATTTGATTTTAATTTTCATTTAATTGCTATTTAAAAAAAGTGAATATATAAACTGGCACATTAATTAATAAGAGTTTTAATTTGCAATTAAACACTGCAGTAGTGGTGAACCTTTTTATGATTTCATATATATAATATTTTAATTTTCTAATGCGTCGAATAATCATTTCAGTATCAGGTTTGACATGTTTTTTTTAAAATTTTATGCATTTTTTTGAAACATATTTAATAATAATTTATTTAATTAAAAAAACACAATGATTTGATTTTTTTATTTTAAAATATTATACGTTTTATAGTATATTGAAAATTTCAAACTCTAAAAGATCATAATAATACAATTTTTTATATAATATTTATCACATGCTTTTAAAAGGGTATCTTCACAAAAAAAAAGAAGGACACATTAGATATATAGATATGAATCAAATAAAAACATTTTCACTTTCGAGATAAACAGATAATTACTATCGGACGATTAAATCGCGAAAATACAATCGCCAACACTAAAAGCGGATTTTCAAATATTTGCTAAAGATCCCCATTTTTAAATAAAATAAAAGCTCAACAAATATATTATATATGAAATATAATATATTTCGATAAAAACGGACAGCACACTCGAGTGAAATGCAGTGTTCGACGGATAATCCGTTTTCTGAGAATGAAAAAAAAAAAACATTCGACAATGGACACGGCACTTAATAAATGCCATCACGGATATTCGGTGTCGGATAATCCGAAGAATTCGTCTATTTCGCTTAAACGTACCGCTTTTGTTGTGTAAACAATCGACACATTCGACAATGCAAATTCGGTACGATTTTTCATACGTCGCGCCATTTCTTAAAAGCTCAAAAAGCGTATCGCGCGAACAAAATCTAAATTTTTGGTCTGAAAAAAATATTTACAAAAAAAAAAAAAATCCACTCACGTACGCGTTTGAATAGAACTAATAGATAGATCCGTTTGCGGATAAGTTTAAGTGTGACACTTTTGACTATATTATAGAATAGAAAAAGTAATGTTTGTGTCGAACGTATTAAGAATGTCGAGTGTTGTGTTCAAATTTTAGTTCCATTTATTCCGATAATTAGTTGTATTTCGATTCACATTTGAAAATAAGTCATATATTTATACTAAATAAATAATTTTAAATTTTGCAATGTCTATTTTTATGAATAATTCATATGAATAAGATTTTTTACTCGTAAATAGAAATGTTGAAGAGAAAAAAATATTTGCATATAGTATAAAAAATTTAAGAATGCTCATAATGTAAAAGAATAATATAAATATAATTTAAAAATGCTTATTAATTATTTAATTGTATTTTTTTAAAACAATTATTGAAAAAGATACAAAGTGACGCCACATTTAATATTTACTAAGATCATCATAATGATTATTATCATTTTGTAAATATAATTAAAAATTGATTTGATAGTTGTTTTTATATGAGAAGTAATTTTTTAATGTTATTTTATAATGAAAAGATGACATATTTATTATTATTTTTTATATATAAATATCAATATAATAAAATTTCTTATTAGGAGTAGGTATTTCAGTGAAAACACTTTATACACAATAGTCGTATATTTTGTATCCGTTTTTTTTTTGTATAAAAGCTCAATTTTCTTCTAAATATATCATTTGTGAACAATCAAGCGTTTCTTAAAGAAGCGTTCACGACATACAGTAGCTAAAAACCTTCATATATATATATATATATATATATATATATATATATATATATATATATATATATATATATATATATTGTCAATATTTTTTTTTCACACAGCGCTCATTGGAAACAATAACCGGACGACAAAAGGCGTTTTTAATCCTCGACCGAAAGATAAATATTTTTACACAACCACTTCGACTGATTGCATATTTATGATAATCCCAACATCCCCTATTGAATCAGATAAAGATGTTGTTTGCACGAGGTCTCGTCAGAATGTTCATTGTGTAACGAGCCTTATTTAGAGTTTCATTTTTCCTCACCCCGTATCGTCTATTCTTTTGGGACGTTTAAAAGCTTCTAAACTTATGCACAACGCATGTGTGTGTGTGTGTGTGTGTGTATGTGCACTTTTATGCGTGTGTGTTGAAGACTTAATCTGCTTTAAAATTCCTAGTAAACTGCTGTGACGACGCTGTGAAATTCCTCGACGTGATAATCTTCTTTCACGCGGCAATGCGCAGAGGTGTTTTTGAAGAAAATTAAGAGGTGCTTATGAGAACAATATACCCCACCGGTACCTTTTGTAAGTGCAAGGGAATTCAAAATACAGGATTACCCGAAAATATTGTTACGTATTATACAAAATTAAATTTCGTATACTTGAATTATCATATAGTTTTACAATTATAATGTAACATGTCACTCGATATAAAAGTATATTTAAAGATTGGGTTTATAATTATCAATAATAAAATTAAGTCGAAGGTTCAAAATTAAGTATAAAATGTGAAAAAAAATTAAGCGATAACATATTATATGCGTATCATATGAGTGACATTTTATATTTATTTTAATAAGGATGTATATATTTTTAAATTAATGCTCTTCAAAAAAATCTCTGACGAATCCAAAATGAAATAATTATTTATTATGAATTTAGCAATGTAATGATAATAAAATTTGTGAAATATATCTCGAATTTATATATTTTTATTATATGATATTTTCATATATATATAAAAGACTAAAATTAATGATACAATTATATCAAAAATATAATATAGAATTATTTTATTTATTTTTTAAAGCTTTGAAATTTCAAAATTTACTACAAAAAATATTTTAAATATATATATTTTTTTGTAGTATCTGTGTCCACATTTGAGATTTAAATAAGATTTTTATATTTCGGCACACCCATTGCAGAAATATATGCATACAATTACGTACAAACTTGTGTACAAACACACACACACACAAATATATACGTATAAGGCGGAACAAAAGACACGTTTGTATACACCGGTACTTTTCCCTCGGTTTTACACGTTAATTTTATTTGGCAACAATGGTGAAATCTCGTGTACTATTACAGTGTTGTTCAACGCCCTGAAATAATTATTTTTTTTCAATTCTGATAAAAATTTGTATAATATATAATATACCAGTCATTTATATTAATTAATTGATAGTTTAATTATATATATATATATATATATATATACATATATATATTTAAATATTTTTTTCAGCAAACAATGTGTTGTAAATTATTTTTAAAATACAATACTCATAGACCGTAAGTGGTCTGCGAATCGCAGATTGAAAATATTCGATATATATATATATATATATATATATATATATATATATATATATATATATATATATATATATATGATTTTTTTTTGAGAATGTTCGCTTTGTGAACGAGCTTTTGGAGTGCGCATGCGCGACAAGACCCACTCTAAAGGGACACTTCAAAAAGTAATTCCTTAAGTAGAAATTGTTAACTGGGAACAATGGCCGATAGTCAAACGGGACATTTATCCGGGATAAACGCACCGCAAAACGGGAGCCATTGTCGACGTAGAATGTTTGCCCTTACGCCTCGATACGAATGAATCGATTACGGAAAAATAAAGTAATATATATATATATATATATATATATATATATATATATATATATATATATATATATATATATATATATAATTTTATATTATATAACGTTGAAAAAAACGTGACGATTCATGACGATAAAATAAGGCCGCCATTTTGTAATTGAAATGTAACACGATACTGAGAATTAAACGATTATTGTACGATCAGATATTCGTCTTTTTTCATCATAATAAAGAAAATAAATAATCACGTGTAACGTTTAAAACATTTTAATTGTTTTAAATTAATGGTTGTCAATCTTTATTTGTGTGATTTTTGATTTTTTTTATCCTCAAAATTATTATTTTTTCAATATAAAAATCGAAAATTTTCTTTTAAATACATTTTTTTTATATTTAGAATAATATATATGTATAATAAAATCTTTAAAAAATTTATTAAGAAATACAGTATTGTTGTATTATTTTCATAATTTATGAAATTTCAATTTAATAATAATATAGCATAATAAGACATCATGAAACGGAAGGTAACTCGATATTTTAAACACGGCGATTTCTCACTTGTTATCAATATTTACGCAAGCGCTCACATTTATATATATAGATATACGTGTATGAAATTTGTGAATGTGCTAAATTATCAACTTATTATGAAGTAGCGTGCGTGCGTATGTGTGCCGGTTCGTTAATGATAATTTTCCATTTAGCGCGACAGCTTCACATCGCCGGGAAAACTCTCTCGCAATCAAAACGAAATCTAATCCCCTTAAGGGTAAGTTATTAAAGTTTCTAAAATAAGTTAGACGTTTGAATAGATCCCGTAGAAGGTAAAAAGATAGGCAACATGAAAGCTATACACTTGTGAGTGGGATTTAATGACTAGCGAAGGTAATTATAAAAGTGTGTATCCAACGGTAAACGAATACGCCGTTTCAGAGCGAAAGCGTGATAACCGTGTTTTATTTCATACGCATTTTTTTAAAAACTATAAAATTATATCGTATATCATTAAAACGTCTCTTATTGATAATTTAGTATAAAGAAGTAAAAAAAAATGTGTTTAATTTTAATATTAAAATTCAATTGACGCATATTTTGTATTTTTATTTATATGTTTTCAATAAATATTATTTTTGTAAAAAAATATAATACTTTTTAAAATGTATTTAATATAAATAGCACTTAGTAGTTCATTATTAATATTTATCTATTTATTTATATATAACGAATAAGCGATTTAATCATTTTGATATATTTATTTTCAAATTAAATATGTAAATACCATACATATCAATAGTGCAACATTGATAAAAAAAATCTAATTTTATAATACTTTTCCTAATTATCTATCATATAGAGCACATGCAAAATGATATTACAAAACGAAACGAATTTAATTTCATAACGTATTCGATCAGTAATACAACACTTAAATGATTAATAACAACAAGCACTGATTAATAACGTACGGTAATACAATACTTAGATGAAAGTGCATTGAATACGAAACATCACATTAACACGTTGACTAACTAAACGACGATTATAACCGTCGCATATTAATAATTATATATTTAAAAAAAAATATATATTTATAGTCAAAAAAAAAAAACAAAAAAGAAATGCAATGTTATTGCTGTAGTCCAAGAAGCTATTCGCCTTAATATCTCCGGTTTTGTGAGCACAAAGTTATCCACTTCAAGATGATTCAGAATACACAAGAAGCGGATGCTTAATGCTCTTCACGAGATTATTTACCGCTTTCACAACTGGATGCTTTTCACATTCATCTGAATTAGCGGGCCGAGCCTGTCTCTCACGGGTGAAACTCACCCCAATTCCTAAACGGGAGCCATCATCCGCCCTATCCGCCTTTCGTTTCTCTTTCGCTTATATTTTATTTATTTATATCCAGTACACTATATATATATATATATATATATATATATATATATATATATATATATATATATATATATATATATATATATATACGCAATTTACAAAGTCGGCAATTGTATGGAAACGTTCAGAAAGAATATCTTCTCTTACCCTTAATTCGAATCATCTTACACACGCCGGAGGGTTAAAGCGACGTTTAACGGTTTTATCTACTATATATATATATATTTTTTTTTCTTTTAGATTCGTTTAACTTTTTTTCATTTTATAATGAGTTCTATTAATAATGTAAAATGGACAATGTATTCTGATAATAACATTTAATACTAAAATTTATTTTATAATAAAATTAATGAATACTATACATATTTTATGAACTAAATACTTATTATTTATAAATGCAGATTTTAAACGATTGTAATCTTCAATTTTTAATGAAAAAATATTTTTATAAAATTATTGCAAGTTCTTTTTTATATAACAAAAATCTAACCTATCTTCTTATCAAATGAAATCATTTTTATTATTCTTTTTATTTTTAAAAATATATCTACAATTACAATATAGTCGAAATATTGATTTAAACCGTATTATCTATATAATTATATTTTTTTTCATTATTGTAATAAAATCATATTTTTTTCATTATTTAATTCATTTATAAATTAACCTTTTATTTTATACGAAAAATAAATAAAAAAACGTCGTATTATTAAACGAAAATAAATATTATTATTAACGATCCGCAATTCGAACTTAATTAATACATATTTTCGTTAATGATGATTTTTTTTATATCCTTCATCCGCCACATAATATATATATATATATATATATATATATATATATATATATAATCATCGTTCGAAACGATATTGTATTTTTTTTTCTTTCGTGCACATCGAAGGAGAAAAAAAATATTATAATATGCCGGAATCTTTTGTTTCATTATGATTTTACACTAATTAACCCGCGATCAATATCGAGAATTTTCCTTCGTTTTTCCTCACCCCCCCCCGTCGTCGCGGAAAAACGCGCGGCCGATGAAAAATAAAAAGCAATACCGTAACTGAGGGGTCGCTTTATTTGTTTCAATTTTTCCCTACCTTAACGATCTAATTGAATGGAAAATTCGAATTTATATACGCATATATACGTTATATTTTCTATATATATATATTTTTCTCTTTATATTTATATATATGTGTATATATTTTTTTTCATTTAAACATTTCTGCCATTAGCGTGAAATGTTTTTGAAACGGGCAAGAAGCGGAATCAACGTCTCGAAAAGAGGCTTTTATTTCACCATAATTCTTTCAATCCCCGCGTATTAAAACACAAGGACTCCCTTTTTTCCCCGAGGGTTCGTCTTTGCTTCCCCTAACCACCGTCAATGGAATATATAAACCTAATAAAATTATTAAGTCTTTTGTGAGGAAAATCTTGAGGGCAAACATCGGCCGAGAGGAAAAAAATTGAAACGTAAACATATATATATACACACACACACACACACACATACACATGCGTGTTTTTGTATATTGTATATTTTTATTATACGACAGCGATAGAAAAGAAAAACGGAAATTCTTCCCTCGAGCTAAAGGGCGTAATATTTAAATGATTTATTTGCATCGATACAGGCGGTCGTTTATTTTCAAAAAAAAAACTATAAACATTAATATATGATAAATGTATGAAAATTAAATTTTGATATATTCAAAATTTTATCGAAATATAAAAATAAGTCAATAATATAATTTTAGTAGAGTTTAATGTATTTTTTTTTCATCAGAAAAACTGTGTGTTGTTTTATCATTGACTTGTAGCTAATTGTAATCGAAATAAATTATACTAAATGATCTGATATAAAAAAGTGATTATAATATAAAAACCAATTTTAAACTGACTATATTCAAAAATTGAATTATTTATTATATATTATTAATTGGTAATTTTTGTATATATTAAATATATATTTATATTTTTATTGGAATATCTCGATCAAAAATTAAGATGTTTTATATTAGTTTATATCGTTTTAATTGTATAGTGATGTATTTTTTATATTAATATATACATACAGATTGACTATAAAAATATTAGAATTATAAAAAAGTAAAACGAATAATATAATTTTTATTAATTATTAAATATTATGCTGATTTTACAGAATTATCTGCGTAAATTTATAATTGTAATGCATTAGTGTGATAAGAACAATATCTATTTAAAAAACAAAAAAATTGTATTTGTATTAATATTTGGAAACCAATTGGACTTATTTGATTCCAGTAAAAATTTTCATAAAAAAAAAATAAAATTATTATCATTTTAGAATGAATATTATTTTAATAAATAATAATAATAATATCATAGATAAATATGAAAAGGCCGCCGCAAACTCTGATCCACGATCGACGCGATCGGATAGATCGCGTCGATCGTGGATCTGCTGCGGCGGAAGCCATACTGGCTATCGGCCAATCCGGTCAGCGGGTGTTCGATGCAAGACTGGAGTCTGTTCAATATCAGACGCTCCAGTAGCTTGCCCACCCCGCTGATCATGCAGAGCGGTCTGTACGAGGGCGGACCGGAGAACGATTCTCCGCCTTTCGGCATGAGAATCAGCCTCTGTCTCTTCCACGACCGCCCAAACACTCCCTGTTTCAGGCACGGATTGAACGTGTCCAGGAGCAGCTCCGAGTATTTCTCGGCTACGACGCGCAGCACCGCGTTCGGTACTCCGTCAGGACCGGGAGTCTTATCACCTCCCAGGCGGGTCGCCGCCAACGCCAATTCGGCCTTGGCAGCAATTTCTAGTGGCTTTGTACTCTCACTTACTTATCTATTTATAATGTGATAATCTCAGCATACCGGCGATGCGCGTATGTTGAGCGACTTTCGGCACCTCTATCGACTTTGAACGGTGCATCTGCAACAAAACACTCACTCTCAAAACCCGTCTAACCAACGGACCGGACAGAACCGATCCGACCAGAAGTCAATTTCTCCAGCCCTTTAATTCTTAGTCAGCATTTAAATATGTTTACTCTTAAACTACCAATGTCTATCTCCGAGTACTCTCATAATTTCATTCTCCATTTATTAGTGCCTTCTAGATTGGTGTCTCCTCAAGAATCCGAAGACACGTCTCTTCTTTCTGTGATGTGAGTATTTCCTCATTTGGAAAAGAAGACCAGCGTATTGACGTTTTTTCACAGTGTCTTCTCTCCCTTTCTGTTGGTACTTGGATGCGATTTTACCCTCGAGCGGTTCCACGAGATCTGTTGTGTTACCCTCCGACACTAAAATTTACTGACGAGCATTCACGTATCCGTCACCTTTGGATGCGCTTTCTATAGGACATACTCCCTGATAGAAAAATTTACCCGAGAAAACGCGGAAAAGTTTCTCGGGTAAATTTTCCGCTTTTAATTGTTCGCGCGCGCGCTCGCACACAAGTACACGCGCTCGCTCCTTCGCGAAACGAACGAAAGAAAACAAAAAACAAACAAATAATAATAAGTAAAAAAAAAATTTGAGTAGGAAAGTAGGAAACGGTCTCCTGAAAAACCCTTACCCTAAAACATTTCTTTTTGGGGGATAGGCGATGAGGAAAAGCGTTCATTTCGTGTCATCCGGTTTGTAAGGGAAGACAACAAACAAATTATCCGCTGTCACTTTTAATCAGTCGCCGGCGACAATCGGTGTTAATTAGTGTCAAAACACCGCTCATTACGCGTATCCAGCGGCGCCCCCCCTTCTGCAAGGTTTTACAATTTTTTTATTTATTTTTTTAATTTTGTTTCCCTGCTTTCTTTTCGTCGGACGGTCGGTAGTATTTTTATTTATTTTTTATTTATTTTTTTCACTATCATTATTATTATTCTGTCTTCGTTTTAATTTTAATCTAGGGGCGACCGTGTAATTTTACATTATGAGTCGTTTAAAGCGACGTTTCTCCAAAATGAACGTTGTACATTGCAAAAAAAAAATTGTGCAAATTTTTGATGAATTATTACGATTATAATAAATTATATTATTTATTCAAAAATTTATTAATTTGATACAAAATTAACTTTTTAGTATAATCTATGTATTAAAACAGAAGTAGTCAATCTATTTGATAATCCGAACCATTTTTCAGTATTTGAAATTTTACGTAATAAATTATTTTTTTACAAAAATTATATTTATTGAAAACATATAAATAAAAATACAAAATATGAGTATTGAATTTAAATATTAAAAATTAAACACACTAGATTAAAAATGAAAAGCGAACTCAGGTACAAAGTCATAAATAATCCTTCAAAGTGCCGCATGCGGCTTGCGAGTCGTAGTTTGACCACCCCTATTATATAATATTAGATATATAAAATGAATCATGTTTTATATCAATATCATATATAATAATTACAACCTTTTTAGATTTGATATTTACAAGATTATTCTTTTAATTATAAATTCGACGTTCAAATATTAATTATAGTCAAAAAATAATTTCATATTTTTTAAAAGAGAATTTATATAAATATTTTTAACTGATTAAATAATAATTTCAATACATCTATAATTGTATAAAATTTAAATTTAATAATATAATTTTTCATTATGTTTCGTTAAAAAAAATATATATCCGAAACCGGACATAATTAACTGAAATTTTTGACGTTCTTTTTTAATTTCCGGTCGCGTCGACCGCTTCGCAAATTTTCCGAATCGGCGTATCGCAACGTTCACACATATTCGCCGCATTCACATGTTCTCTAATACGGCCAGGGGTGGCAAAAGCGCGGACCGCTCGCAGGGTGGCCGGCACATTATTTAACATGGGGTGAGTTTGTCACTTGAGTTTCAGCGTTAATTGCGAAATCGTGTTGCGGTACACACATGTCGCAGGTTCATCCGCATTACGTACACACAAATTGACGCACGTACACACGCGCGTACATTTTATTCGACGAACGCGTGATTTTGGACATTGTTTCCGTTGATATGTAATGCACACGACATATAAATAACGCGTGAAAACCGCGTATTTCGAACGATTCGACCCAAATATATTTCATTTATAATAGAAAACTATATAATATATAAAAAAAATATTCAAAATAATCTATACATAACCATATTATAAAAATTATAATTTAAACTCTTCTGATATAAAATATTTAAAAATATAGATTTTTTTTTTAAATATATGGAAACTGCTGATGATGTTGTAAATCAAAATCATTTAACCAGAATATTCGCCATTGTGAAAATCAAGGTGACAAAGTGATGAACCCGTATATATAATATATATATATTTTAACCCTTTGGGATTATTGTTGACAACCCTGAATATTTTATTTTTATATCGTTAAGCCACCGACTGCCACTAAGTGCTCCTATTGGCTGGAAAACCCTTTTCAAACTTTCCCCGTCGTGAAGTCATTATAATGAGCACGACGACAAAGGGTAAAAGGGTATTTTTTTTAAAGAATGTGAAGAATTTTTCTCGAATACTCGTATTTTCCTTTGAATCACATGTTTTTTTTTTACGGTAACGAATGTAAAATATATTACTGTTTAAAAAATGGCGACTTGTAATAACGGCATAAAAATCTATACCTTTTCACATTTATAATCATAGGTATATGAATTAATAGAATTATATTCATTTTAATTTAAGACAATATTTTAGATCATAATTTTTAAAATTAGATTTAGATTATAAAAATAAATTTTGATTCTATAAAAGAAAAGTTAAATAGTATTAAAACTTTTACAAAGTTATAATACTGTACAAAATAATTAAAAAATTGCTCAATATTAATATTATATATATGAAACAAATATCAATTGAGAAATATTGATTAATTATTATTAATAATTAGATGTTTTATAGAATTGAAATTAATGTTTCAAAGAAGGAAAAATATGTATAAAAATCGATCATAGAGTTAACTACTCTTAAAAAAATTGAAAAATTTAACAAAGAGTTGATGACTTAATACTCTTCACAAAATTTTACCGATTGTATAAAGAGGCTTTAAGTTATTCTGTTAATTTTTTAAATTTATTTATATAAAGTATCATATTCAGAAGATTCAAACCCGTTACCTGTCTGTAATTATAACTTATATTTTTATCAAAATAAACGAAAAGGTAAAGTTTGATTCGATGCACAGAATACTCTCACCCTCGCAACAATCTGGAAGAGGTGTAATTGGTTATAACCATTAGTGATTTATAACCATTATGAGCATACAGTCACCATACCACACACATGCCCCCCCCCAAGTTTGTCCCCAAACAACAAACTCCGAAGCACCAACATATATCCGACTCACCCCTGTGTTAATAAATGCACTCTGTTTCAAAATTTGCACTGAATCGGTAAGCATTTATATCATATAAAAAGATTTATCGCAATTACTCTATAGACTATAAAATATAATATTTATTCACATAATCGACACATATGTACAAGTGGACCCGTGTACGGATTCGCACACGTGTGTATCATTTAGAAGTACATACGTTTTTTTTCAGAGTTTACTGAAATGAATTTAAAATAAAAAAATATACAAATGAAAAATAATAAATCCCAAATTAATTTCAATAACGATTATAGAAAAAAAATATTAAATTTAAAAATTACACATTAAAAAATATATAAAATTGTGGTGACAAAAAATATCGTTATTTTGTATAAAAACGGAATGAACGAAAAGTTCGATGTTCGCTTTTATTTATAGCAGTACTTTAAGAGGTCATCTGTCAAAATCGAAGCAAAATTTTTACATGAAAAATATTTTACATGAAAATATATAGTAATAAATTGAACACCAACATGACAAATATGTATATTTTGAATTGTACAGATCATTCAATATTAAAATGTAAAAAAATAAGGTAGCATTCGAGTGCGACACCGTTGACGGCGGCGGCGGCGGTGCTAGCATTATATATATGATAAGATAATATAATAAGATTCTGATTGATTATTCGTTTATCCAATCAGAGTTTATATACACATACGTACATTTAAACATTATAATATAAAATGAGCTATTTATATAATATAATATTTTAATTATTTAAATATAAATTTAGTCAGACGTTGTCAATCATAAAAAAAATATTAATAATTATGTTGAAATATAACATGATAATGAAAATATTTATAAAGTATATTATATTTCTAAAATTAAATATTATTTTATTTGTATAAATATATATATATATATAAGAGTAAACGATACAATATAATATCATATTTCCACAGTAATGGTTACAAGAGTAGCGCATCAAATAATTGATTGCTCGAGATTGATAATCAATCAAGTCGTTATTTTTCCCTCAAACTGTAGGTAGAGTGAGGGTGCTGTTATGTGCTACGCCTCGAGCTTTTGCCGCCCGCCCGTTTTCCTCAAAAAGCTCCGACGTCGACCGTCAACCCCACCTTGATCCCATTCCCTCTTTTATCGTCCTTTTGCCGACGATGTTGCCTCTATTTTCCACCACCATCCTATCTACTCGTACTCTTTCTCCGTCATCGTCATCGTCGTCGTCGTCGTCATCATCATCATTTTCTTCTTCTTCCGCTCGCCGCCGCTTCACCCCTCGGGGTCTGAACATTTGAGAGCAGACAGAGAGAGAACTAATTAGGGAGCCACTTTTTGGTCGTTTAATTAATACGACATAAGCTAGGGCTGATTACTCGACACGCTGTCGAGGGCGAGAGCTGTGTATATGCGCGATACTTAGAGATCTCCATGCCGAAAACTTTCCACGAGGGGACTTTTAATGTTCGCTTATTTGTCTTTCATTCTATTTATTTTATTTTTTTAGACATGATTATTGTCTCTGTTGTTCTCTTCAACCCCTTTTATATAATATATATATAAATACATTATATTATAATTTTGAGAATTTTTAATCAAAATTTTCACATCCGCCATATTCATTCAATTTGACACCATCACATAATTATATTATACAATTTTACATTTAAATCGATAACGCGTATTGTGTCGTTGCAGCACGTTTATCCGTGTTGACATTTAACCGTTAAGATTTTTAGTAAACGTCGAAAATTAACTGCGTCGACCAACTTCCGGTTTAGCAATCGCACGTCCGCTTCGTGTGTTTTGCGAAATTAGCCGTTTGCAAATGTGCTTAAAAGCAACTTAATAAGCGGAACTGTACGTTGAACAATGTCCTCTACTAATTTGATACCAGCGCTTCCCAAAGCGTACGACGATACGTTCGTATTTCGCCCGTTTGATAAACGTTCTTATTAAAGCAAATATATATATATAGTATGTAGAAATTAGAACATTTATTATTATATAAAGCATAATATTAGGCATTTTTTTACATAATGTACAAAATAATATAAATTATATACCAAGACTATACAATCAAATCTATGATAAATTTCAATATTAGATTACAAATTTGATGATTGACAAACATTGAATATGTATATATATGCAGTATGAAGTTAAACAACATAAGTGTGAATCAACAATTCGACATAAAGGACAGAATACTATCGTACACAATACCGATCCTTGTATCAACAATGACGTAAATAAATCCTTATCTAAAAAGGACAACTCTCTGGTTTCCTTTGTGTCACTCTATACTAAAGTACATTCGCAACAATGAGCAAAAGTGCAGGCACTAAATTCGTTCATTCTATATATAATACTATATAAATATATCACATTAATTTTCTATATACGAACTACGAAGAAGTAATTCTCGTATATGTTAAATTTTTCGATTAATTTAATCAATTCAATATTTATCTAGCAAAAAAAAAAATATATATATATGACATATATATATTGAATAATGTACTCAATCAATAGAAAAGACGATCAAATTTTAGCAGAATTTTAAACGATAAATAATAAAAAGTGCACATTTATTTTTAACTTTAGCGTGAAAAGCGAAGAATTTTCGCAGAATGTAAAACGTACGAGTAGTATATCGCCGTGTAAAGTGCTTCGTATATTTTGCGTCCTCCATTTTTTTTTATCTTTCCTTTTTTTCTTAGTTATTCTTGTGCGGAAGTTGCACAGTTATTAGCAAAATGTGCCTACCAAAGCGAAACGTTTTCCACTTGACATAGTTTTTCTTCGGATACTTTCTTTTTTCTCCACTTTTCCCGACCAACGAGCGGAAAAAGGCGCGTCGAGTCCGCGACTCGATTCACAAAGGTAGCGTTAAAATTTTTCACTCCACTCCTGAAAATATAGATATTTTTTTGATATATTCATTCACATTTATAATTTTGCACAAAATATAATGAAATAATTCATCAGCATTATTCTAATTCTGATTAATTATATATATTACCCATTTGTGTTCGTGAGATTCCGTTTGGTCACCATTAATGAGAAAACTCGATGACTATTTATATTAATTTCTTTGTAACAAATTTCTATACACTTTCTGTATAATATTATGTATTAAATGATATTATTTTAAATACAGATAAGGATTTCTTATTCTAAAATAATCTGTAACAAAGTAACCAAAAAAACCGAACTGCATTTTCGGAATTTAAACTTTGAAACTTTTTTTGGTTCAAACTTGACAATCTTACCAGAAAGATTTTTAATTCTTATAAATATGAAATGAAAAACAATTAGATTAGAATGTAGATCATTATATCTTAATATATTGTTTTTTAAGAATTTTTTTAAAATTTGTTCAATAAATCCATATATTCTATATAAAAACATTAAACAGCAGAGCGTACATTATTATTATTTTTGTATAATAATTTTAAATTAAGATTAAAAAATTTGCCAATAACGGTGCGAAACATGCAACGTGTTAACACGTATCTTAAATATTTGATCTTATTTTTAATTAATTAGAAAAAAAACAATATCAATCCTAGTCACGCCACTATTATCAATAGTAAAATTTCATCGCACACTATCGTATAATAGATTTCACAAATATACAAAATAATAAAATTACATACACACACGTGCATCGATATAATATATAAATACATATACACGTTCGTTTCGAAATAGCGACGTTTATCTCTGACGGAATGTGAGCACGGGGGGGGGGTGGTTGGTTTAAGGTTCGCAGTGCACGGGTTCGAGGGTGTTGTGTTCAGGAGTCATCCCTGTCTCCAAACTCTTCCCGGTCTCGTTCCCATCTCTGTCCCTTTTGTACCTCGTTGACTCCCGACTCGTTCCTCCAATGTTAGAGATGCGGCAGACAATAGTTCTACACAATAATAACAAAATGGCTGCGTGCAAAATGACAGGTACGCTTTAACTGTTTTACTCTTTGTGTGCTTCACACTATCTATTTATATTTTATATATTATATATAAAAAAAAAAAACATTATAATTTTAAATGTAATATTAATGATAGAATAATTATGTTTGTATATAAATGAATTTTATTAAATTATTTAATGAAAACAAATTTAAAAGAATTGATATTAAACACATGATGAGTGTTAATAATATTTTTTTTTTAATTGAGGAAAATTAAATATTATATCTGATTCCTGAAAGAATCATAAAAATATAAAGTCCTTTAACTAGGATGTATTTATAGAAGAAGAATATCTTGGATTTGTAATTTATACAAGATATTTATAAGATCTTTCTTTAAGATTAGGGTATTAAAATAAAATTTACAACAGAAGTAGTCAACCTGAGACGCATCTCACGATTACGACTGATTCATATATTAAATAGTTACGTTCTAGAAATCTTTTTTTTATTTTTTTTTTGAAAAGACCTTTAAAATATGTATACATCTAGATTAAAAATTTGAATTTGAACTTAAAATGTTGACCACATCTGTTCAACTTTTCTACGTGCATTACAAGTCTGAATGGTTTGTAATGTACATATTTTTTATTCAGTAGACGTCAAGATTAAATCAGTGCATATTTGTAATATTATAAAACTACCTCGTGCATCTAATTAATAATCATAGTTAAATTTACATATAAAATTTATAATGCGACACTAGCGCCACTGTTTATACATATATGTATACTATATATTTTAATATAGGCTCGTGTGATGCCAGCTTAAACTGTGTGTGCGGCAAACGTAACGAACGCGTTGGCGCCAAATAATGGCGGAAAGTCCCGGGGGCGCCGTTTCGCAGGTGGCAACCCCGACTTTAGCGCGGTCCCCCCCCCCGTCCCCTCCTTATTCCTGTAGGACTCCCGGTGCCCCTCGCCCCCTGTACGGCGCCTGCGCCCCCCAAATGTGCCTCTGTGAAGCGCACGTATCGACTTCGCTTCAATGAAAGTGCGAATCGAAAAAGCTTGATCCGGCGGCTCAACGCGCACCAAAACAAATGGCGCCCTTTTTAGTTTCAAACACCCCTAACCGTTCTGTAACGACAAATAATCAAACTCTCTCTCTTTTCAGCGCTTTCTTTCTTTCTTACTTACTTTTCTTTCTTTCTTTTCTTTCTTTCCCCTTTGTTTACTTGGCTTTTCTTTTATTTCGATTCTAGTTAATTATCGATAATAGGTATATATGTATATACAATTTTTCAAATATTCTTAATATAATAATATTAAATTCAATTTTCATATTATAATAATACATTAAACATTTTTTTATAAATTATTGAAAAACAATTAATTCTGTAAAATAAACAAAAATATTATTTTTATAAATTTTCAAACCTTTTAATTTAACCTTTTAAAAAACAATATTTGAAGGTTTAACATTAAATTAGAAACTCGACCACAAATATAAATAAATCAACCATGCGAAATACCAATAATAAAAAAATAAATTCTAAAATTTAAATTTAATATTAATACAATACAATAATATCAGAACCTAAATACATCATACATAATAGAAAAACGTTCATTTCCATTTTACGAAAACGAGTCGTCAGCATTACGTCCAATATTCAAAAATCATTTTTTTCACTAATATAAACACTCATTATATTTTAAATATTATAATCACACTTATCATTTATATATATATATATATATATATATATATATATATATATATATAGTTGAGTCCAGTTAATCTGACAGTAATTTAAGTATATTTAATATGATACTCCGTTTAATATGACATAAATATATATATATATATATATATATATATATATATATATATATATATATATATATATGCGTGACATATATGCGGTGTCTAAATACGTGTCTGACGTATTGTTAGTGATGGTCGTGACAATATTTCGTTTCGTCGACAAATTTGTCGACAATAACATATATTCGTGCCTGAGGGTGCTTATTTCGTGTTGCGAGCGTGTTGATGGGGACATTTGAGAACCATCAGCACCACCAGGTTTAGAGATTGTGCGACCGACGCCATATTTCACCTTGTTTAATGTACGGGATTTCCCCTTCGAGGCCGTTTCGCTTTAAAGCCCGCTCAGTGCAAAAGGCTTCACGTATTCGCGGAAAAACGATGCGAAAATTCATCTCGTACTTATTTTTCATTTATATATATATATATGAATTTTTTTTGTGAGTGTGTGTCGTTTTATTTTATTTTACGTTCTATTTTGTTGGCATTTTTCTGCGTGTTTAATTTGTTTATTATTATGTGAAACGAATAATTGCAGTCGAAAAGGCGATTTTTTTTTATTTAATTTAATTTTTTATATCACTTATATACATATATAGTATATGCGGAGATTTGATTATTATATCATTTGTCTTAAAAGTATAAAATTTTAACACTTCACTTACGGGAATATTAATAATTATTCAATATATTATTTGATTTTTAATAATTTAAGTTGAAAACTTTTTAATGGCTATTTGATGAAATATTTTAGAAGTATTTGAGTGCTTTTTAGGTGTACAAAAATAATATTATTGCTATCTATAAAAAGATTAAATTACAGTTGAATATTTAAATTTAGGTTTATAGGGATGTGATTATTTAATTTACTATCATTTAATTAATATTCTATTTTATACAAAAAAAAAAAACCGATTGTAAAGTTGAAGATTAAACATTATAAAATAAATCTAGATATTTTTATTCTTATAAGACTGTAACGCCATTGATTTATCATTACTTTTTTTTTTTACATAATTTATTAAAAAAAAAAAAATATGTGGATCGGAGCGCATTTTAGAGTACATTTTGACTGTACAGCGAGCCGAAACTGTCCCGATACCGCCTTAAACAAGATTGTTTTATTTTTTTGTCCGGGGCCGATATCATATAAAATATGTTTACGACCAGCGACCGAAATGCGAAAGGGAATGAAGCGGGAAGTCGAGCCGGCAATTTCGCCGGCAGGTAGTTACCGGCCAAATAGAAAAGTATGCCATCGTATTACCGAAATGGTTTCCAGCTCTATCAAAACAAACGAGATTTTTTTTTCTTACATTCCACCACCAGACCGCTTCCATTCCACCATCATACCGCTTTCATATCCACCCGGCATCCCGCTTTTTCGCGGAACGTTTCTTATTTGTTTTTTTTCTTACCACCTCCCCACCCCACGCGTTCAAAAACGAGCTCATATTTTCGACGACTTGCTCTTTTTTTTTCTCTTCTTCGACACCGTCGTATAATAAAACGACGACGTATACGAAATTACAACGTTTTTTTTTTTTAATATATAAATATATACGATTATAATGTGTTCCGGCCGATAGCGTGTTAAAAAAGTTTTTCGTACGAAATCGACTCGTAGTTAAAATTATTTACGCGTTTTAACGAATTATTTAATTAATTAAATCGCGATAATGAGGCTTTTGAGGTATATTTTGTTGAAACATAATACATTTTTTTAAATATATATATATATATATATATATATATATATATATATATATATATATATATATATATATATATTAGATTTATATATTTATACGTAGTAAAAACACAAAGTGAATTTGCGCACAAAACTTAGGTACGAGAAAACGACGTCTAAGTTTACAACTTTCATACATTTAATATATTAAGGCTTTCACTTACATAATTTCATAAGAAAATTCTCACATATCGTAATTTCTATTTTTTATATATTGTATATAATATATAAAAAATATATAATATATATATATATATATATATATATATATATATATATTTATAAATCAAAATATTTTAAATATATATTCTGTTTTCAAAGCTTCGCTTGCATATATTATATATGGTATTCGTTACACGTTTTCCATTAATTTTCCTCATATTATAAAGTATAATAATGTATTCGTTGATTTCCCAAAAGGATCAACTGCTCTTATTATAAATGCATTGAATTAAACGCGACAGCAAAAAAAAAAACGTCACCTTTGTCTTTTTCCATTTCACGTATTTTTTATGTTCTTTATTTATGTCACATAATATAAAATAAACGTGTTATGTTATAATTATAAATGCAAATTTTAGTATCACTTTAAAATATCATTGATATCGATTTAACGATGTCATTGTTTTACGTGTGAATTTTGATTAACGATCTCATTTTATACAATTATTCTATGAACTATAGATTTATTAATAATTTTTAATTTTTTTTTAAATTTTAAATAAATTATTATTCGATTCATTTTATTTTATCTGGATTAAATAGATATAGTTAAAATAATCTTATTATAATTAATCTTAATCTATAGTCAAATTATTAAGTAATTTCAAATTAATATTTATTTTTTTTGTTCGTACAAATTCATAGTACTTTAAAAATATTTCTTTTATAAATTTTATTTTAAAAAATATTTAAGAATTGTTTATGTGTAATAAAGCATATAAATATAGTTACTAAAATTGATATATTATATAGATTATTGAGTAGATTGTGGAAAATTTGTTTTCGAATGACCTTTTTATTATAAATGAGAAATAAATATGGAAAAATGTACGATCTGAATGATAAAAATATTCACATATTCGTATATAATAGTAATAACATATACGTTGACGTGTGTAATATTGAATTTTTTGACGTGGAAAATCGAGGCGTCAAGAAAGAAAATCGGAAAAATCTGATGTTGAAGGGAAGGGGGGGGGCGTCGCGACAGACAAGCTAATTTTCCGGACCAACGGGCAAAGCTAACAACATTTCGCAGAAATGGAATGTTGTGAGGGGTGTTTTCGAGGTTCGATTCACAACACAATTTTCACACATTCACAACCAGAGTTTCCATCGTCAATGTTAAGCAGTAAAACCAGTACTGAATCAAAAAAAAAAGTCTTATATATGTGTGTGTATAATTCAGTAAAGGAGTGTGAAAGTGTTAACGACAATTTACCATAATGGAGAAGCGGATCAGTATTAGAATTCGAAAAGTCCCTATTTTTCTTTATTTAACATTGATGAAAATAATATCAAGACGTTCTAAATTAAATGAAAAATAAATTATCATAAAGCAGACGCTTTTTAAATATATAAACAAAATTTGATAAAAATAAATGATATGAAGGTATATGGATGTACGCATGGAAAACTCGATTATCATATTAAGTAAATGTAAAAGGAAGGAAAATGGGGGACTTGAGTGAATGGTTTTTCCTGGACGTTTTTCCGATTCATGTACGCGCACGCATTATCCACCCCTGCCTAGGCCTAGAACATCTTCAACGGCTCTGCCCGTTATCCCTAACCCGAGTTAATAGGGTGTATTAGGACACCAGATTGGTTTGGGATCTCTATTATATTACGGAAGAACCACCCTCTCAAACCATTTCCTAGTCGTCCACCATCTAGTTGCCCGCAATCTGAACCCCTCATCCCCGGGGTCTAAGTAGATAAAACGAGCCATTTCGATTCGACCCCAAAAATACCTGAGTTTGCCGGGTGAAGATGCGAATAACTAACTCTATCAAAGGACGGTCTGCGTTGAGGGATGGGAAACGAAGATACACACACATCTATTTATATATATATATATATATATATATATATATATATATATATATATGTGTGGACCTCATGAGGTGGATCAAAAATTTTTTTTTCTTTTTTTTTTGATATAATAATAATATACTTTATCGTGTGCTTCAAGTTTGTTTCCCTATTACAGTTCAAAATTTGAATATTCATTTTTATTAATTTTAAAAATTTTATATATTATGATGACATTTAAAATAAGCATATATTATTTAAAAATATTTTAATTAATTTTTATTTCTACATTAAGAATATAATAAATTTGACCTTCACATTAAATAAATAATATATATAATAATAAATTCATAAGAATAAATCCGAAAATAATGTAATTTTTTCCGTATATTAAAAATAAAATGAATATTTGTGTTACGTTGTTTGTTTGATTTTTACTTATAAATTTCGTAGAATTGTGACTTATATTGCTCATGTAATTTTTTTTTTATATCTCGTTTTTTTTAAAGAATTTTAAATTAAAATATTGATATTATTTTTTTTAATATATCAAAATTTTAATAACTCGCTGTTATAACATATATATTTTTATAACAGAAATATTATATTATTAATTTGTTTTCTTATTTTTATATGATTAAAAAAAATTTAAAATGAATACATCTGTTAATCGTCTTTCAATGTAAAAAATAAATAAATAAAAAATAAATAAAACTATGATGATGGTAAAAAGTGCGTCGTTAAACGGTTAAAACGCGTCTCCTGAACCAGGGCGGCTCGTTTTAACTTTATATTATAACTTAACTGTTGGCCGTATAACCAGGAGTTGCTGGCGAATAAAATGGAAAGTGGAGAAAATTGAGAGGTTTATTGTTATTGGTGTGGAAGCCTTGAAAGGGGGGCAAAACTCGACTTAATGGCCAGAAATTAGCCGTATGGAAGTGAAACGAAAACCCCTCAGAAACAGTAAATAACTTCTTTTCTTTTTCCCTGAAAATACGTAGGGGGGTTTGAAATCAATGCCGGAACAATACACGGATATATATATATATATATATATATATATATATATATATATATATATATATATATATGTATGTATATAATAAAAACATACGACGATATCATGAAATTTATTATTTCTTTTGCTTTCGCTATAATGTCGAAATTTATTACGATAATTTTTTTTCGACATCGTTCGTAATAATAATATTTTTTTACATGCTTTTCAAAATACGGATATGTTTATTGTATTTTATTTTATTTTATTTTCGGCCATGTTTAATCCTAAACAAAATGTTTTTTTTTTGTGTCATGTTAAAAGAAATGTTTATGAAAAATAAACGAAACTTTTTTTTGGCGTAAGTAGTCATAATAAAATTATTATGTATTACGCAAATGAATTTTGAAAAAAATATGAAATATTATTATCGTATATTTGTTTATGTTTACATTTTCAAGATTTACATTATGAAAATAGTTATTTATTTTTAAAATAAAATATATTAAATAGTAGCAAAAATATTTATAAATATGAACATCGACTTGATTAGCAACAATTTTTTTTATATAATAGTTATATATATTGATATTATAATTTGTCAATCATGTAATCTATAATACTTTATCAGTGCTGACAACTTTATCAAATCAGATCAATCTTACGTTGTAATTTTGATTAAAACGCTTTGTAACAATTTAAAATTTTTGATATGAAATAATAATTGACTACAAAATAGTTTAATATATATGTTGAGATATTGATTTAATCATTAAAAAAAGACATATATTTGATATTATAATATTTATTTACATTAACGTCATATCGTTTCAATATTTAAAATCGTAAATTATATTTAAAAAATATAAATTTTCATTTGCTTTTTTTTTGATTTGAAAAATATTTTTTTATTTATAATAATTTATTGTTTATATATAATTTCGTAGATATTTTTAATATTATTTTAGATGAATCATTATACAAATATTTGATAAACTTTCTATATAAATTCGAATAAAATATTAAACATTTTAAAATTTAAAACAAAAGTGTTCATTTATAAGTCAAATTAATATATCTAGACATTTAGATTTTAAAAAGTAATTTAAAAAAATTGTTTTTGATAATTCGAAATGATTAGCAGGCCGAAAAGTGTCGATGCCACGTGCCGCTTGCGCGACGTCACATTCACGCTGACACATAACCTAAGGGGCGGCCGGCGGTCGCGTCAGGTGTTCGGCTTTCGGGGGCTTCGCCCTCGTGCGATTCGAAAGCGAGCCCCCCTTACAACGGAGACGCCGCCCCACGAGAGGCGTCTCCGTCGAAGTGCAACTTAAGCGAGTCGCGTTGAACGGTAATCGCGACGGTCGCCGACCTCGAATTCGCGACGTCCAGTCGATGTGGACGCTTTCACTCAACACAACATAACCTCAAAATCGGCGCGTTTCGCACGGTGAGCACTTTTATTTGTATGCATATCGATGAGTTCACCGTTCGTTCGGTCTGCGCCTTTTTTATATATAAATTATCGTGTTAATATATCGATATTACTATCGTATAGTCTGCCATTTAGAGATTAAAAGGTGACATTTTATTCTAAATAAAAAGTCGCTATCAACGTTTAAAATCAAGAATTTCGACTACATTTTATAAAGACTGCAATTGAGGTCAAAAATTACGATCTATAACTATGATCGATTGCAATATTGGCTGAACCGGTTCATAAATAATTTGTCAATAAACTGTTTCAATTTCGTCTATCCATAACTATTTTTGAAACTAATAACGTGTTTCGAACTCAGTCGCTGTTTTATCGTTAACTTATATGTATATATATATATTTCAAGAATATTTTTTTTGTGTTCATCTCAAAAATCGAGGATTATTTATATATGAAAAATTGAATCCGATAAAGATAAACTGTGAGATTTTCGTCGCAGTGAGTAAAAACAAAACTATAAAAGTAAAGTTTTATATAATTTTCTATATGTTGCCGTTAGATATAATATTTTTATATATTTTATGCATTAATAATGTCATATAAACGAACGATACGGTAAATAAAAACAATTATACTGATATCGCGAAATGTGACATTTAACACGTGTTTTCGTGTTACATTGTAATGCGGTTTACTGTTATTATCAGTTTGTTTTTTTATCCATTTCTAAACTTGTTTACGCATTTATTGGTAATTATCTGAACGTTTTGCAAACGATTAAATGTGTATATATATATATATATATATATATATATATATATATATATATATATATATATATGTATATATAAATATATATATATATTTCGTTCGTATAATACCTTATAAATGATAACTTACATATGAACGTTTCGAAATTTATCGATACGATCGCCGTTGACGCATATACGTATTTGTTCATATTCACCGTTAATTTCTAAAACGTGTGACCTATGAACAGAATTTTAGTCACATATTGATATTTATTTTACCCAAAATTATTTTTAATATAGTAAAGACATTTATTTATTATAAACAAATGATAAAATTTAAATGCTAAATTGTTAAAAAAATTGAACTAGCATCAAATTTATAAACCACAGTGTTGAATATGTTTGTTGTTTTTTTTTGAAGATTTGTTTCATAATGGAAACTGAATTATTGGGTACGCTTCGATTAGAAGAAGAACAATTTATGAGGTCGAGTTTTGATGAAATGCAAGATATTGTTTACGTTAATCAACCAGAGTTAGTATTGTACTTATAATATTGATTTTTTTTTCTATTATAATGTGTTTTATTAATATTTTATATTATTATTTTTTAGTTCAATTAATAATAGATTGGGTTTTCTTTCATCGAACTCTGAATCCAGTGAGGATTACGGAAGAACTCTCAGTGATTGGCAAAAACACGTTGGTTTAATCCCTGTAATATATTTATATCTATGTGTTGCATATTTTTTAAAGTTTTTTTTTTTTTAATAAACCACATCTTTTAGATGGTCGATTCGGAAGACGTATTAGATGAAAGATTAAAATTTAATGTGGATATATTTGATTATAATACGACATTAGATAAGTTAAAAGAAATATCGCAGGTAGAAGTCAAAAAAGAAAATGATTCAATTTTTAAAACAAAATATGAACCACTGCCAAATGGCGATAACAGATTAATTGACAATGACAACACAATTCAACAGGACAATACAATATCTAGTATCATAAAAATAGAAGAAAATTGTAGTAGTATATTAGATAATTTTAATGACGAGAAAATATTGGGTTGTGATCCATTAAATAATTTATTTCAGCCAATAAAAAATGAACATCCCAATATTAATTTTGAAAGTCAGAGTGAATGTAATATGTATAGAGATTCTATGCCACAGTTTAATAATAATTTAAATGATAATGCAAAATTTGATACTAGTAGTCCAATACAGAAAAATATACAAGCTTCCAATCTTCATAGAAAATATTCAATAAATTCTACAAAAAGCAAACGGAAAAAGCAAAAATCTATGTCTTTACCACAATCACCAGAACATGATTCATTTGGAATCGATCCATTAGATTTACAAAGTAGTTTCTGTTTCGAAGATATTGATTCTGTTGATTTTAATGAATTTGTTGATGGCGATATTAATATTTCTCCAGAAAAAGCATTTAATAAAAGCTTCGATATATCAGACGTATTAAATTCTTCTAAAGATGATATTCTTAAAAAGGAAATTAATCCTCAAGATGATAATTTATTTCATTCTCAAATACAAGATTTAGAAGTAGATGATATAAGTGATTTTGACTTACCAAGCTTCATAATGGGCAAAGATAATGATAATTCGAAATTTCTAATCGATTACTTATATTCTAACGACGGAGAGTCAGTTTGTGTAAATACGGAAGCTGCAAATATCCACAGTAATAAGGAGTTAGAAATTGAAGACAAAAAATCCACTGATGTGAATATTACAAAATTTTCATGTACTATAATTGATTCATCTGAAAACTGTAGTTCTTCGTTAATAAATGGTGAAAACAAAATATCTATAAAAAATGAAGATCTACCTGTAACATATTTAATCGATGATGGCATCAAAAAGGAAATAGTTGAAGAAGTTGGTGTTAGTTCACCTGTAGATTCTTCGATTTCTAATGGTCGAAAAGGTGATACTGATGATTACATAGATGTTGAAAATGTTAGCGATAATGAAACTGTTCCAGTATTAGCAGCAAATAATGTTAATTCTTTATTAGAACAATTTGAAGCAACTGAAGATTTAAGCAAATCTTTAAAAAATATTAATAGAATAACTATACCAAAAACTGCACAAGTTTTACAAAAAAATTCACCCAAGAAACCTTGTTTGATGTTCCCATCTGTTTGGAAAACAGATGATAAATCAGCGGTGAAAAACAAAATCAATTCTTTAAACATCAAATCTCAGAAAAATGTGTGTTTTTATACTTTCTGTATCGTTTTTTTTTTCATTTTGAATTTTATATTAGTGTGATTTTTTTTCATTTTTTAGGTAAATAATTCATCAACTCTCTCAAAAGTTTATTTGGATCATGATTATTGTTGCGTTTCTCCATTGCGTTCTGAACCGCGAATATGTGGAAAAAACAATACATCGTCTTTGAAATCTGATCATTTTCGAAAGCCTGTTAACAACACCAAAGAATTTGTTGACTTATCATCGTATTATTCACGTCCAAAGAATAATCAGAAATTTGGTCTTGGTAGAGGTAAAAATATGTCGCTTTTGCTCAGTATGAATGAAAGAAACACATCGAAACCTGAAAATAACTCACTTTTAAAACCTTTATCTACTGGCAAAGTGCCTGTTGTGAAAGTAAAAAGAGGTTCTAATGTTTCCTTAACCGGAGTAAAACCAATTGTTAGTAATATGGTTGATAAAATTTCTTTACCCGATTTTAAAAATTCTCAAGTAATTACTGCTTGTAAACAAGATAATTTATATACAAATAACGATGCGAAAAACAATGACGCAAACAAACTGCGCGATTCTAATATAAAAAAGAATGCTTTCACTCATAATAGTTTACTATCGAATAAAAGTGAAATAAAAAATGTTCAAAATATAATGATTATGGAGAATGGAAGTGAAAGATTAATTGATATTGACAAAGATAGTCAAAATATTCTTAGCATTGATAGAAATTATTCAAATAAAAATAGTTTATTATTACAAAATTTCAAAAGACAAAACAATGACAAAATTTTTCATAAGGATATCAACAAAAGTTTCATAAATAACAAAAATAATTCGAACCGTCAACGAATTAGTCTTTTAAAACCTATTGTTAAAGATGTAAAGATGGTTTCTGTTTTAAAATCAAATTATAACGACGAAAACGAGATCAAAAATCTAAATATGAAACCTAAAGATGATGTACCTACCGGAAAGTCTTTATTAAAAGTACCAGATAATATTGTAACAAAAAATATTTGTAGCCCATCGAGAACTTCGAATGACGAAAATCCAAATAAATCAAATATAAATACAGTTCAGATCAATAAAATGTCTCAAAGACGTTCATTAAATTTCTATGAGTATAAAAAACGACTTGATGGAGGTACTAATTCTTGTGATAGTTCCAGAACCTGTAGTCCAATTAGTATTTCTGTTGTTGAATGTGAAAATATTTCACAAAAAATTCCAGCAAATAATAATGGAAATGCAATTAATAACTCTTTGTGTACAAAAAATGTAAATACTTCAGTCCCCTCTAAAAAACAAGACATACAGAATACAGCAAATAAATTAGAATTAAACAATAGTCCTAGTAAAACCGTGTTTGATCCTATAGCTGAAGCTGCTAGAAAAGCTTTAAAATTAAAACAAATGTCTTCCCAAATTACTTCAGAGGACAAGATTATCATGAGCAAGATTTCTAGTTTTAAAAATTATGTTATTCTTCCACTTGCGACTAAAAACGGAAAATTGCTTCCAATGATAAAGAAAAAAGACGAAAAGCAACCTAATATTGTTCCACCTGTATTAATTCCTCAAAACGAAGCAAAGAATTACGACGAAATCAATTCTGTGTCTATAGGAATAAATACAGATGAAAGTTTTTTTGAAAATATTTGTAAAATCGAACCATGTGAACGCAATGAGCCGCAAACGTCTGTTAAAGAAACTGAGCATGGAGAAAATAGGACAGTTTCTTTTTTAGTTAAAAATAGAGTAAAACCTAGCGTATGTTCAGTTTTCACACAAACAAGTCCTTTAGAATTTCTTGAAATAAACACAACAGTCTTATCAAATAATTCATCGTGTTTTGATGGAACGCCAAAGATAACTACACAATGTGAATCTAATGTAAAAATTAAGGAAGAAATAATTGTAAAATCTGAAGAAAGAACACCGCGTGAAAGAAGGGATAGCTCGATGTCGATATCGGACAACAGTGACTGTGATAATAGTTATATTGACCTAATAAACAGATGGAAAACAAATATAAATAAAAAATGTGGTGATAATTTAAGTAAAAATAGTTCGAGATCTCAATCACCAACATCAATGAACTCTGATCAGTCAAGAAAATATAATCGTAGTTCGAAAAATGTCTATAGGAGACGACGTGATAGTGGCTCATCGGAATTTTCAAAGCATAGCTCAAAATATAAAAGGCGTTCTAGAAGTTTCTCTAGAAATAAACGAAAATATGCAAGTTCAAAGGATAGCTTGGGCCATTCAAAATCTCACGCGTTAAAGGACCGCCACGATAACAGTAGTATTCGATCTCTGCCTGTAAATATGAAACGCAAACGTAATTCTTCAATGTCATCCAATGACTGGAAAGAAAATTCAAGATATTATAATAGTAAAGCTTGCCACCCACCTAATAAAATGAAAAAAGAATACGATTGTAATTGGGATAACAGAAGTGAAAATAATGATAATAGTATTGATGGTATTTGTCAGAATGAAAACGCTTATGATTATAAAAGAAGTTATAGAAGTAGAAGTTTAAGCGTTTCAAGTAGTAGTTCGAGCAGTAGTTCGAGTTCTGATTCAGATACATCTTCTGATAGCCGTAGTTCGATCACTTCGATAGCTTCCATTAGGTAAAATATATATATGCAAGTGTTGTGCTCTTCGTTAAAATTTATTACATTAATGGTCGTATTATTATACTCTAGATCTATTTCCATTAGTCCTAGACGCAATAGAAGTAGATACAGAAGTAGGAGTAGATGTAGAAGTAGAAGACGATCTTGGCATTCGAGAAGGCGGGATACATTGAAGTATTTAATATTTTTTCTTTTTTTATTTATAAATTAAATATTATTATGTCATAAGCTAGACTCTCATCAAACGTTTGATTTAGGAAATCCAATAATTCACACGAAGAAAGAAAAGTTATATATGTCGGTATGTTAGAGTCAAATATTACAGTTGCAGCGTTGAAAATGAAATTTATCAAATACGGTTGTGTCGAAGAAGTCACAACGCATGCAAAAGATGATGGGTAAGAAATACTCTTCTTTGTTTTTTATTCGCGATGAAAACTTTTTTCTATTTAAAACATTTTATTCTAGCACAAGATATGGTTTTGTAACGTTTGCTCAAGCGCAGCAAAGTTACAAAGCTTTAGAAAATGCTCCAAATGATCCAGATATCAAACATTATGAAGTTTTCTTTGGTGGTCGTAGGGAATTTTGCAAAAATTTCTACGCCGATTTAGGTACATAAACAATCGCATATATAATATAATATAATATTAATTAACATTAAATAATTTATTATTTAAATTCTTATTGTATATCAGATGAAATAGGAGTGTTGAAAGAAGAATCGGGCTATTATCCCGATTTAGTGACGCGCTCTTTATCAGTACCCGACAAGTCGTTCGATCACCTGCTGCAGGAAACCAAAGCCGCATTGACTGCAAGACGGGCGAAAAAAATGCAACGTTTCGAATGAATGTTGAGCCGTGAGCTTGATTGTGAGAATATGAATTTTATTTTTCTTATCGACAATTATATGAAAGATAAGATGCATTATTGTTTTAATTTTATATTTTGCAGTGTACCATTGTATTTATTTTTATTTTTTATTATTGCTACACTTGCTTACATATGTAAATATTATACATAAAATGATGATGAACTCATATATTGCTGTAAATTTTGCTTCATTTTGAAACATTTGCTTTCATTTTCTTTTAATATTTTTTTTTCATTCAGTGTTTTCAACGATGGTCTTTTATGATAAATATAATTTGATATTTCAAGTTATACTTCTTAACTCTTTGAATTGTGTATGTTATTACTTATATGAAATTAACTTTTTTTTTTTTTTTGCTGTAAAATGATAGAGGAAATCCGTTATTAATCGTAAATATTGCAAGTAAATAGATTTTCTTTACATTGAAAAATACACATATCTAATCCTTATCCTGACAATCTGTAAAATATAACTAAAGAAGTTTTATGATATAAAATATGCTAAAATTGCAAAGATTTAGTTTCATCAATTTAAATATTAATCTGAGATATAAACTTTTTTTTTTAATCTTTTTTGATCAAAATTCAGAATGCATAATATTAAATATATATGTAAACAATTTTGTTTTCCATGAAATTTTGCTTCTATTATACATGTAGAAATTTTCCTTGATATATTTTGATTATTGTGCTAATTTATTTCTACTCTTTAGAAGAAAAAAAAACGTTTCGATGATCATAATTAACATTTTTTTTATGATAAATAACACTTTAAAGATGTTACATTTTTATTTATTTTTTTGTCATGAAATAAATATCTACTAAAATATTTTGAAATTTAACAACGTTTATTAATAATTATTAGTATTGACAGGGTTCCGTATTTGACGTGTATTTATTATTTTATTAACAAATACTTAACGCTCGTCATTTGATACTATAATTTGTAAATAATTTTTTAACACTAAAATATTTTAAACTTTAATTAAATAATTTTCGCTGTTATCGTGTGATCCATAAGAGATTTTTTTCATCATAATTTTATCGTACGTTTTATTTGTTTAAATACGCGATTATACATTAAGAGAATCTTAGTTAAGATTTTAAATATATAGTTATCATCATCACATATCTCACTTAATAAATCTTTTTATCATTAACAAGTATATCGCATATATATATATATATATATATATATATATATATATATATATATATATATATATATATATATATATATATATATATATATATATATATATCTATCGTTTTGTGAACATTTAGAAAAACCGTTTATAGTTTATTTTTTTTTAATAAATATATCAGTACAAGTTAGATTTTTTTTTATATAAACAATAAACGGGTATTTCTTTTCGTTAGTTATTTACTTAAAAAAATATATTCATAATTATTGTATTGTCATTATGATTGTTATTATTTTACCTTAAATTTTCTAACATATTGGTTTTCTTTATAAATACTATTCTTTGCTTTATAT
Source organism: Leptonema lineaticorne (assembly GCA_024500535.1). Taxonomy (NCBI): domain Eukaryota; kingdom Metazoa; phylum Arthropoda; class Insecta; order Trichoptera; family Hydropsychidae; genus Leptonema; species Leptonema lineaticorne. The sequence continues at coordinate 2,147,533 of JANIJI010000004.1, read as the reverse complement.
AACCGAGAAAAAGATTTATTATTTTAGATATTTTTAATTTTGTTTTCTTTTTCTTTTCTATATATATATTCTATTTTCTCACAAGATTGTGAGCTGATTACCACTTTTTTTTTGGCAAAACTATCGATGTCTTCCTTTGTTTATGTTTCATGGATCCCAATTAAATTCTTTATAGTTAAATATATCATATTTCTAATTATCTAAGGTTATACTCCAAGCATATATATATATATATATATATATATATATATATATATATATATATATATATATATATATATATATATAATTCATTTTTTGTCATCCTTTCTGTCTTAATTCATTGAGCTTTTATTTATATAATATTAAAATGTTCAATCTCGATTAATGTAAAACAGTGTGAGTTTTACTAAAAACAAAAAAAAACCAAAGTTTACTAAAAATAAGTAAACATTATTTGTATATATTTATATTTAAATGTAAATAATGTCACAAAAATTCATAATCATCTTTTAATGTATAACGTAACGAATATATCTCTTTTAAAAATGTTTCAAATGTTTTCAAAAAAAATACTTTTTTCTTTAGAGATTTGATTAACTTTTATTTTTATGTACGAAAATATTGATTATTGTATTTATATCAGGAAAACAAGTAATAGATAGTTCTATATGTGATGAATATGTGAAGATCTATCATTTAATTTCTTTAAATTCAACATTCGTTTATTAAGTGAAATTTATAATTGCAGACAATCTTCGATTTATAAAATAATGATTTTATTAAAAATTATTTTTCTGATATTTTTTGGTCAAAATTTTACAATGCATTGTTTTTAGATAATGATTGTTGTTCCAGTTTTATTAGATTATTTATTATATATCAAGGTCATCAAGTTTTAATTGTAAACTGATTTCTTAATAGATTTCATAATAATATGTTACAATTGAAAGTTTTTAAACCGAAGGTTGTCTTGTATACATTTTTTTTCCTTTCGTATACGTATATTTTTAACGTTTATATTACGAAAATGCGTTTCTAATCATGATAATTCTTATTCTGATGTGGAATATACTGTGATAAAAAAAAATATTTAGCTATAGGATCACATTGGAAATATTTATTTTTATTCATTTAGATCTTACTCTGTACTTTTTATATGTAAGTAGTTATGATTAGCTATCTAATATTGCAATAAATTTTGATAAGGCGATATGATTCACAATTATCTAAACATCTTCGGCGTACTCTTTGATGATTAAAAATCGGTTTTCAAACCTCTTAACGCAAATGAAATTGGATCAATTGACTTGAAATTTTGAAAAAAAGTGTCGTTTATTTATTTATTTTATTTTGTCAGAGTATGCTTAATGATATAAAATAAATGTCTAGTTTTAAAATAATCCTTTTTATTTGTTTTATGCAAGAAAACATGCTTATGACGCATTTTGTACTTCTTTTTTTTCGTTTTATTTAATTAAGCAATTAGCGAAATTTTCTTTTTTTCTTTTTGTTTACGATTCTTATTTTAATTTGATTATTGTGATATAATTGATATATATAATTTATGAATTTTTGAGGTGTTTATTGTAAAAAAAATAATACAAGGATTGCATTGTGATATATGAAGCATTAGCCTATAGCTTTGAATACAGTTCACTTATTTCTAATATTTGAGGCTGATGCCCGATTTGAGTCTGAATCTGAATATTTTAGATAATCACCAATATCAATAGTATATTGTTTATTATATACATGATTTCGTAAAATATATAGATTCAGACTTTAGTAATAGCAACTGTTTTAAGGAATATCCTGAAACTATATTCAGCACTATTGAGCTTAGATTATAACAATTTTGTTTCAGTTCTTATTTTACAACAGTCTTCTTTAATTGATATAAAGTACATTGTTATTCATAAAAAAAATGATGTTAATATTATATTTAAGTGATAAAGTGTTGATTTTACAAAATATCTTTAAGTGAAAATAGATTAAAAGATTTTTTCCAATGAATGCAGTATATATATATATAGTGTTGAATATAGTTTTCGGTACATATTTATAAATATATTACACGTTAACTTAGTACTTTTACTACTGTTATATATGACAGTTGTTAATTTTGTCTTTTTTTATATTTTTATACTGATAATACTTTATATTCACTGTTACCTATATCAGTTATAAGAGAGTTGATCAGTGCTACAGTCCATCTTTACTTTGATGAAAATGTATTAATGTAGTTATTTTATGTTTTTTATCGTTTAATTTCAATATTCACTTGGTATAAAATGCATATTGAATTTTGTTCAATTATAATAATACGATACATATTTATTATAGTTGGTTATTTTTTTAATTCAACTACGTTACTGTTTCAGACAGGGTAATTGAAATATATTATAGTATAATAATATGAAGTGTTCAATTAATAACTGTATCCTATTTATGTACACATATTTTTCATGAAAGTATTAGGTGGACTTAATTTATCATTTATTTTGTATTAAGAATAAAGGATCTGATTATCAAGCTTGGTCTTCTATAAAAGTGTATATAAAATTTCCTAAGAAAAATATTTTTACTTAGAAGCGTTGTTAATACATACAAATATATATATATATATATATATATATATGTATATTTGTAAAAAAAAATGTAAAGATTTTCGCAATCAGTTAACAGGTTAATAATTTGCATTAAATAATGCATTATTATATTTTTTGGTAGAAAGGTAAGCAAGCGATTCTTTTATAGAATTGGTGATAATTTTGAGAATTGAAGAAACCAAATTTTTGTACTAATTTACCCCTATATTCGATAACATATATATTAGTTATAATAAAAATAATAATAATAATATGCAGCATATGTAATTAATGTATATTTATTCATGACATTGTTGCCAAATTAAGTTAGAATTAAAAGTATTGTAGTAAAATATTACAATTTAATATGTTTAGTAATTGAGGTAGAAGTGAAGACACCACAGGTTTGGATATCGCCGATATACATTATCACCAATATTAACCATAATACATATAATTTTATATAATTGATTTTATAATAATAACAGAAATAAAATGAAGAAAAAAAATTTGAGCAATGTTTTAAAAAAAATAATGGATATCCAAATTATACATTAAATCCACAGAGGCTGCAAAGACTTTAGAAAACTATAAACTCTTCCAGATATGCAAATTGTGCATAGATAGGTTTTGGATTTCAACAGCTAAAAAAATATAAAATTAGATTTAACCTGAGAATATAATAACCACCGATTTTTTTTTTGAAACAGTTTCAAAAAACATACTTCTTATATTTTATTTTTTTCTCAAACAAGACTGAACCGTTTATTAATAACGCTTAGTAGTGTATTTTGCTTCGTAAATAAAAACAATATCGTCACATTATAAATTATTTATGAATATTTTTTTTTATGCAACAGTATGATCTGATTACCATACTTTATATATGTGTTCATTCATATAATTTACAGAAATTTCTTATTATAAATAAATAAGTTCTAGAAGACTGAAAGAAGCTTGTTGTGAATGTTTTGAATAGTGTGAAAGTATGCTCTCTTATTACTGTTTGAATTTACTGTACGCATTTTATATTTCAACAATAAATTACATGAAAATAATAAAATTATTATAACAGATTACAAAAAAAAGTACTTTTTACCATTATATATGTCGATTTTTTTTCTTATATTGGCAACTATACATTTATGTATTGGAAAAACTATAAGTTGCAATTACTGGTTTTGCAATTCAACAACGTAGATTTTTTTCTTAGTTTTGATACTAATTCGTAGTGCTCTTGAGTATTATTGTAAATAGAAACAAATTATTAACTGCATTTGTTATTTTTAATATTTGATTATTAAAGAAATATTTTTATGTTAAATATTGTTTTATTAAAAAAAATTCACATATAAATATATATATATATATATATATTTTGTTTTTTTTTCTTCCAATAACGCATGGTTTACATTAATTAACCGATATATACATTTGTCTATAGATCATGATGTGCCAAAATATGGCATTTATCAATTAAAAGTATTTTAAATATAGTACATATATATATATATATATATATATATATATATATATATATATATATATATAAATACAACTATCGTTTATATTCTTTTTCAATTATATTGTATACGTCTTCTGGAGCTATTTTAGCAACCTAAAAATGAATTATTAAAAAAAGTAATGAATGAAATGTTAAATATACGCACACACACACACACATATAATATATATAATATTATACACTTACTTTTCTAGGTTCTTTAACGTAAGTAACCGGACACTGCATTTCACTCCAGCTTACAGGTACCATATTTGTTCCCATAGGAGCATCTGCTGCTTTTGCCAAAACTACACCGAGTTCCGGTTCATCGGTAGCAATTTCGTAACATTGTAACGACGATATGGGTAACTAACGAAACAAAAATAATAAAATTGAATATTTTATCGTTTAAAAATTAAATAGAAAGAAAAAAAATCTTCGAGCAGTATTTACAATCCTAGCGAGAATGACGTCGCCGGGTCTGAAAGACTTATACATGTCTACTCGATCTTTGTTAGTGCTTTGAACGTTTTCTTTTAAAAGTTGAGCCCGTAAAGGACGCGTGAGAGGTCTCGCTCCGGAACACCGTAATTCGCATCTAGCTCCTCTGTCTGTAACGCGAGCAACTACAGCGGTTACAATATCTCCGGTTTTGGCCAGTGCGGCTCCTCCACCTAACGGTACGACTTCTACGCTCTATAAAAAAAAAAACAAATTATTTAATAAATAAGATATGTTTTGGACATTATAATAAGATTAAAAATATTTATAAAATATAGTCAATTATTTTCACAAACATTGTGAATAAAAATATAACATTTTTCATTGAAAATTAAATTATTAGCATAACATAGTGATAGATATTCAGTGTCATCATCAAAAGTAATAAAAAATTGAAAAAAAAAACAAACCTTTTTACCATCTTCTAACGGATGAATTTTAACAATACCGACCAAACACGAAAATATAAAACCTTTGTCCTGATAAGTACCCAAACCGGAGATATAATTATCGTCTTCGGAGAATAACCTCAACCCTGGTACTACGGCCAGAGTACCGGCATTTAATGCATCTTGTAATTGTTGAGATTCCTCCATTATGTCATATAAAAATTCGATCAAATCTATTCGAACAAAAATTATCACAAAACAAAAGTGAACGAGAAAAACAATGTTATAAAAACGACATACAAAAATAGCGCTATTCTAACCTATATCAAATGTGACAATGACAACTTCAACAGTTTTTGGTTCTAATATTGTTATATTTATACCATTAACCGATCTAAAAATTTTTTTTCTACCGTAATAAAAATTAACAGTCTTTCAATTAAATATTTTATAATATAAGCTAATAAAAAAAGTAAAAAAAAACATATTTAAATGAACATCGCTATTCAGATTACTATTTATTTTAGACAATGCAATCGGATCTTACGGGAGGACAATTTACTTCTTACCTTAAAAAAATTAAAACTTATTCATTCAAGAAATGCAAATTGCTTGAAAGATGGGCGAAGGTTATAGTGGCAAATGGAGCATATTTTGAATAAATAATTATTTTATTTTCACAAAAAAGGTAATCACATTCACTTACCAAACATTAAATTTAGAAAGTTTGAAGTGCAAATTGTACCAGTTTAAGAAAATAAAATATTTTTAATTATTTGAATTTTATTTGAAATAAAATATTAGTAGTAACAATCACATCATAATAAAGTTATATAATAGAAAAACATTTACTTCCAACATTTTATTACAGATATCTACTGTATAATTACAGTCTAAATATTATCTTCTATAAAATTTATAAAAATATATCACATAACAATTATATTCACTGATATACATTGCTAGGCATAAATATTACACCAACAAAGATAATCCAAGAGAAAATCTACTAAATTTATAAGATCATTTAAAAATCATATTAAATATATCTCTAAGAGATGCTTAATTAAATAAAAGTAAATATTTTAAATTTCTTTTACAAACAGGAATGCCAAAATTACATAAAATTCATTGGTCCCTATCAAAAAAATGCGAGAACACTGAAAAATTAATATCTTTCTTCATTAGGAGTTGAATCATCAGTTAACACAGATGGATGTATTTCTGGATCATCAAAATTATAAGTAAGTTGTTTATCATTCTTCTTTTTACAATACCTAAAAATAATACGTAAAATTAAAATTATATTTATATATATAATACTACACATTTGCACAATCTTGATCTAAAGGCAATTGATTAATATAGTAATAAAATCAATATTATTTTTAAAATCAAAAGTAGCATTTTGCCATTAATTTCAAATAAAAATCCTACATTTCTCAATATAAACCATAAGCATTAAAAATAAAAGCACCTTAAACCCATTTGTAAGATAACAATATTTCTATTTATACCATTCAGAAGATAATGCGCCTAAATTTACTCTATTTTAGTTAAAAGTGTGTTTTTCATAAAAAAAAGTTCTTACATATACAATTTATTTACTAGAAAGTATAATTTATATAAAAATATTATATGGAATTTTAATTTAGTAATAGTATATGAAAAAGGGGGAACAGTAGATCTCTTTTGATTAACTTTAATGTATCATTAGCTTCTGAACGACCCATTAATTTTATTCAAATATATTTGTTAAAAAGCGATGGTACTATAAAAAAGAAAAATAAACCTAAATGAATGACGTTTATTTGAAACGATTCATTTATATTAAATCTTCTGATTATTTCATCAAAATGAAAAATATTGCGGCAATTTACAGCATCTATAATTATGTAATAATCGTTCAATGAAATAAATTTCTTTTTACATACAAATATATTATTTAATAAAATATCAGTTTTAGTAGAGACGAAATAAAAAAATATATATAAATTTAATTTGATTAAACCTACCTTCTGTTTATAGTTTGATAAATTAACAGAATTAACATAGGAATTGGCGTCATGATAGCCACAGACACTGGAACAACTATAAAAAAGGTATAATAATAACAAATATATAATACTGTATAATATACTATACAATAGGTAAAGTGTTTAATATTAACCAGTAGTTAAATCTGCTTCTGGTTGCTTTAAAGAAAATCTTAATAAAAATATTGAGATTCCTGTATTCTGTATACCAGTTTCTAGAGCAATAGCAATACGATCATTAATTGGCTGTTTAAAAACGAATGCAGCCAAATAACCAGCGCAATAGCCTAACCAAGGAACACACATACCAGCTACTACAATCTGAAATATTTATATAAATTAAACATGACGAACATATTTAATGTTTAGTTGTGATTTATAAATAATATATCTTACCCTCCAAGAGAAGAGTTCGAAAAGATAAACGTTAGTAGCAATTGCAAAAACAATAATAAATAACAGCAACAGAGCCGAGAATGTCTTCAATATTCTGACCATTAATTTCGCGAAACGTGGCAAATATTTTTGCGCCAGTAATCCAATACCAAGAGGAATTATTAATCCAAAAGCAAATCCGGCTATTCTTGAATATGGTACACCAAAATTGCCTGAATCAAATATAACTCGTCCGAGAGTAAACAACCATAGTGGCATCATACCTATAAAATATTTAAAATAATTATATATATTGAAAATAAATTACATTTGTTCTGTTATGATATTGAAAACGGACCAAAGGCGGCAAAAGTGCTGATAGTGGTCATAGTAATTGACAGATCCAGATTTCCGCCTAAAACGTAAGTCCATATATTAGAGGCTCCTCCACCCGGAGACACGCCTGTGAAAAACATGCCTAACTGCATTTCAACACTGTCAGGAAATAGCAACAGACCAAAGGCATATGATATCTAAAATATTTGAAATAAACGTTATCATATGTATAACAGTTTGATGAATTATTTATTGTACAAAAGTATAAACATTATTACCAAAGGCATAAAAAGAAATTGTCCAAAGAATCCTATTGCTGGTCCAATCGGTCTTTTTATTGTCGCCTTTACAAGAGACCAATCTAAAGCGCATCCAAAATTAATATAAATTATAGAAACCTGAAAATAAAAACATATTTTAAAATACAATATCATTTCTTTGAAAAATAAACAAAAAGTCGACCAAATTTCTTTCCAGAAAAAAATCAAATTATTAGATTTTTATTACTGTAAACTAGTGTTAATTCAATTTGAAAATTAAATTAAAATAACGTTTTACAAGTTGCAATTTCTCTTTAGAAACAGGTAGTGTTAATTGTTCAACTTTTCAACCAACTTTCAAATACTACTTTGAATAATTTGATACAATATTTTTTTAAATAAAAATAGATAAACGACAATACAATACATGTGCATGTATGGTATTAGAGATAAATAATATTTACCAAAGTAGCAACACTTCCAGTGAAAACTCTATCAATAATACGTTCCTTTCTAGTTACAGTAACATCTAAACCTGCAGTTTGATTGAAACATTTTGAATTGTTAGTTACAACTCTCATGCTAGTTTTTCCTGCAATCATCATAAAATAGAATATCAAATATAAATAAATATATGTAAGTCTACGTATAAATATATTGTAATATGCATACCTAAAAAGTTACCATAAACATTAAAATGTATTTCTTTAGTGGAAGTCAGATCAGAATCGACCAACTGATAATATGAAAAATCTGTCGATGCTATATGATCATTATCACTTTTTATATATAATTTTTCGTCTGCTGAACAACCTTCGAAATTTGAAATGCTAACATTGACTATTTCAGTTGAATCCATGTGCACTTCGAGATATTCCGGTTGAAAATCGACCATAAAACGTGGTGCTGCCTGACACACGACCCATACTGGCACAATTGCCAATAAATAAAAAAATATTATGTGTAAAGGCCATATAGGACACATTTTGTTATAAATATTTTATTCCAGTCTTCGATATCTGAAGGTGAAAAAAGAACAAATAATATTAAATGCAATGAAAATATCATTATGATAACGAAAGTATGTTAAAATATGGTAATACATTTATAAAACATAAAAAAATAACATATATCATCTGTATAAATAAAAAAAGAACGTAAAATGCATTGATAATATAAATTGAACGAAATTCACATTATTTTATTTAATTCGATTATTATCAATAATAAACCATTTATTTTTAATTATTAATTAATAATATACATATTCATTGTTAACAGACTAATATCATATAAATGTTGAATTTTAAATTAAAATAAAATTGCAATAAACCTTCACACTAATTGTTAGAATTATATTTGTAATGTTTGCATTCGATAAGTTATTAATACCAGCTTATAAAAGATTATTAATACTAGCTTATGATAGAACATTAAAAACCAGCTTATAGAAGAATATAAAACGAATTTTTTTTAATAGTATATCTTTACAACAAATTTGAAGTTTTTATCAAATTTTTATATCAACAATATTTTTAATATAATATATTGAACTTGAATCATAAACAATATTGAATTTACAGTTTGTTGAGAATAATTTTATACATTTAATTCGCCTTTGTTAGTGTTACATTTTAAGTAGGCTTAAATTTATGTAACAATATCGCATTTTAACGAGTTGAATGAGTTTAAAAAAAAATGAGCGAAAGATTTTGTTGCGATGTCCATGAACTCATTTCTAGTTAGAATGGCGCAATTTCAAACTTAAAACCCTCGAGCTAAAATTTGCAATCGGTTTTATGTAGTAGAAAAATTATAACTTTTATACTTATTTCAAAAATGATTTAACATTATATGAAACTTAATTAGTAAATCCACTAAATGTCAGTCTATTTTTTGATTTACATTTATACAAAAGTATTAAAAGTAACAAAAATAAATAGAAACAGGATTAGACCAAGGTCAAAATTGCTATATATTTATATATGTAATAAAAACTTATAATATAGTAGTTTCTAATCTTTTAATATATAAATGTAGCGATGAAAATAAAATTTAATTTATTGAAATATTATCAATATACACATAATTAAATTAAATTAAGTTATATTTATCAAAAACTCCACTTTAGAAAGATATAAAAATAGTTACCAGAATAATAATTGATAATTTGAAAAAAATAATTATATCTTTCATATATTTTGAATAAAAAATAATATTTTATATATTAATTCTTTATTTTACATATTAATCTAAAAAAAAATATACAACTAAAACGAATATGTGAAATGAAAGGATATCCATTCGAAACTATTGATATTGAGATTATTACTGCAAATATAAACAAATTACTAAATATATTTTCTTTTTAATTATCATAATATACTTTCAAATGTTTATTAATTATAAGAGCAATCGTTCGAATGATAATGACGACGACGTAGAGCGTAATTACATAAAATTGATATAACAAAAATCGTACCACATTTTAATAAATAATTCATTAGATAATCTTTCTTTTTTTTTAATTTTAAATTTATATTAAGAGTTTCAGAATAATTTATAAAAATCATATATTTAACCGAATCCGTGTAATTTTTTTTTAAGTTATATACCAAATTTTAATTCTATACATATTTATTATTATTTGTTCCATATTATCGTCATATCAGAAACCACTGAAATGTAATGAAATTTAATTAAGAATACGTCAACATATCTTAGTATTTAGAACATACATACGATACTTTCACATTCAGGCGAATTCAATATAATTAATATCGTTACATAATAACATGCAAGTTTTTATATCACATTATATAATATTTCATACATCCTAGTCTTAAAAATATCATACTCCGGATTTATTCGTAGAGGTCAACATAAATATTTAAACAATGATATATGTACAATTAGATTATCTCACATTATCAGTCACGTACATATTAAAAATCAATCTATCACACGATTTGATACAATAAAACAAAAGATATATATATATATATATATATATATATATATATATATATATATATATATATATATATATTTATAATACTCTGAAATCACAGAAGGCAGAACAATGTAATGGGTTGCTGATATTTTGAAATTTAACTCGTATGAAAATAAATCATTCATAGACACATGAAATGAATAACATGATTCATATTAGAAAAAAAGTAATAATCTGTTTTTTTTTTTTGATAAAAAATATATATGGTACATATATATATATATATATATATATATATATATATATATATATATATATATATATATAGGATTTGCTTACCAACAACATATTATAAATGACAACGAATAGCAATGATTAATTATAATACAAATATATAAAATATGAAGTAATAGAAATAGAAGTAATTAAGGAAAATGATAAAACTTCCCATAAGACAATAAAAAGATGGTAATAATTCTTTCTTATATTCATGTGTCACGAAATAGTTAAATTTACAGCAAAAAAAACACACAAGAATAAACCGGTCTGTAATTACTAAAATAATATTACAAATCGATATATTCACGTTTCGATATCGCTTTTCATGGAACGTTTGCGTGTGGTCAGTTTTTTCAAAAATTAAAATAATATCTACATATCATAAGTGGATCGGTATTTTAATGAAACAATTCAAAATACAGGTTGATCATTTTTATTTTCTGATATTTTTTTTTTAAATAAATCAGACAACATTTATATTATAAATAAAGTGAACGACTTCTCTGATAAGAATCCTGCATAATATATAAAGATATATATTATCAGATCAAAGTCAAATAACAAATGATACTGTTAACATAGGAATTAAATCTCATTACTACAAATATCTTAAATTTATTATAATTTGCATTATTATCGTTTATTTTAGATTTTTTTAAAATTATATGCAATATAATTATGAGTTTATCGGGTAAACCGAAACAAATTCAAAATAAGGAAAATATGAAGAAAATTTTGTAATGATTTCCGAGAAATTAAAACTGAATCATTATTTTCTTCGTTGTGTAAAATAATTTTAAAAAGATAAAAAGTGTAATATTTCTGGTAGTTTATATTTAACCAAAAAATTCAAGATCATGCAAGAGGTCACGTTCTCCACATAGTTGTATCAACTTGCATACGTGACACGAACATTTTAACAACTTTAAATACAACTAAAAATATTTTTATTTAATAAAATTGCAAATAAAAAATATTTTAGCCAACATTCAATGAACGACTGTTTACATTATAAAAATTAAAAACGTTAATACATTTTGAGAAAGTTACTGACAACGTTTACTCTCAGTAAACTTTGTATAAAAACAGTATTAAATTAAATCAAGAATAATATTTTACAACAAGTGATATCGATACATTCCAATATATAAAGAATTTTATCTGGGAAATTCTAAATCCGTAACGAAAATTATATTATTTTTTTTGTACAAAAATATCTATGGTATATTTAAAACTACAAATAAAAATAATAATATGTATATAATCAAACACACTAAAAATTCAATATACTATAAACTATGTACGTATATAATACTTCATATCTTATCAGAAAACTAAGGTTGATTTTATAAATATAAGTGTTTTACTGCATATTGAAGAGAAAAAGAATGAATATTTCACAAAAAAAAAATAGAGATAAAGAAATGGCGCAGAATAATTTAAAAACATAGTTATTTATATATTAATATTTTTTTTATCTCGTATTATGTCTCAATGAGTAATTAATAATATTTTCTTCAAATTAATTCATTCTCTTTTTTATCAATTTAAATATTAAAATGAAAGTAAAATATGTGATACGATAGTTTATTTTAATTAAAAAGAATGTTTGCTTGTTAATAAAATTAACTACTGTTTATTTCTAATGAAATTAAAATAATAAAAAACAAACAAAACATAAAGTGAAAATTATCATTAACTAGTATGTTTTACAATAAACTAGTATTTTGAAATTTAGTAAAAAAAATATTTTTTATATATTGATTTGTGTAATAATTTCAAATTCCATATAATAAATGAGTTTTTTTTCAAATTTCACAAATGTAGATAGAATCTATTTTTTTGAGTTTAAAAAACAATTTTGAATTTATATAACTAATCCCCTCTACCGATGATATTATAATATATAATAGTTGTAAGTGAAAAGTAAAATATTGAATTACAGAATGGAAATACGAGACGAATATTGCATGAGCTAGGATTAGAGTCAGCTGTATGAATTATATCGGAACTGCAATTTACACGTTTAACAAATAAATTACCATTATATTCATTCAATTTTAATTTAGTAAATAATTAAGCTGACGCTTTCTAATGTAAATTGCATAATGAAAAAGAAAATAGTTTGTTTTAAAGAAGAAATCACATTTGATTTTAGAATTTTGGACAATTAAAAAAGTATTTGCATAGAAGTAAATATATATATATATATATATATATATATATATATATATATATATATATGTGTGTGTATATATATATATATATATATATATATATATATGTTGAAGTCCAATTACAAATAAGAATGGTATTTTCCTTTTAAGTAAACTGGTTTCATATTGGAATGGAAAACGTGTAGAGTACGATATATTTATACATGAAAGTTAATGAATTGTGTAAATTATTTTTATATTTTTAAACACTTGTTATTTTAAGTGTATGTGAAAATAGAATAGTGTACTTGTTATTTTAATAAATTAATTTCTTAAAATATATATATATATATATATATATATATATATATATATATATATATATATATATTGTATAGTAAATAGTAAAATTAAATACCATATACACGTCCGATAGCTATCAAGAACCAACGTTAACTGACGACGTATATAAAAATCCACCGTCTCAACTTTCGTTTGTCGTATGGCCTTCATCATTTTGTTTCTCAATCGCTGTTCGCATATAACTTATGTAATTAAATGTAATTGTATCCATTATTACACTTAGTTATACATGTAAATTTTGTACAAATTGCGATAAAGATGCAGTATTACTTTAATATTTCAGTTAACATTAAGAAATATATAATTGTCTTCCCGTCTATTACCTCATATGAAACCGGGATACATTTAGAAAACTTATTCAAATGGATTTTAAAGTTCATAAAGTATTAAAATATTACATCTTTAATTTACACACGTTTGCTAATTTAACTATAAAATAATAATAATAAAAGATAGACATGTATTAAATTAGACTATGTATATATATATATATATATATATATATATATATATATATATATATATATATATCATTTTATATCAGAATAAAATTATTATCATAATTAATAATATGGGATTTAAGTTACTGAAATGCAAATTAAAAGAAGATAATCAAGCTTACATTATATCATAAATAAAAGATTTTTCGATATAAGTATTATCAAATTATACAGAGATTCTCAATATACGTAATGATAAATATATATCTATTTCTTATGATTCTTAAAACTAATATTAATTCGTTTTAAAGAAATATAAATAACTTGTCTATTATAAAAAAAAAAAACGATGTAAATTATTAGTGTTATTTTTAATAAACATATATTTTGTGAGAAATTTTAAAATTGAAATAACATTTTTTATTATATATACATGGCAAACTTTAAATATGATAAAGTAAAATGAATGAGTTATGAATTAAAAAAAAAAAAGTAGTATAATATATTGCTTTTTAATATTCAGCAAATATTAATAATAAAAATAATATTTATATATTAAAATTATAAAAATTAATGATATTAAAAAGAAAGAAACTATATTTTCAGCAAAATTAGATAAATAATCTAAAAAGAGCATTAGGAATATTTTTTTTTATAAACATTTTTGCATTTTATATAACAAATTTTCTTTTTTTTTATTTTGTTTAAAGCTCAAATATTTTATTCTTAATTTTAATAAAAAAATAATAATATTTTTTTACGCATAATCTATTAAAAATTTAATATATAATTTATTATATATTTTTTTTATTAATTTAATTTTTGCAAGAAACAAAGCATTTCGCATAATTCTATAAGACATTCAATAATTAATTAAAAAAATATTTTAAAATTGAGTTCAAAAGTTTTCATAATATTACACAACACGTAATAAATATAAATAGAATATTATAAAATAAATATACTCATACAGATAATATATGGAAATTTTTAATACAATAAAAAAATATATAAAATGCTTTTTAAAAATTATATAAATATACATACCGAAACATATGCAACAAGTCACATGGAAACACAGAGCAAAATTGACATTACATAAGCAGTGTTACCACAACACTAAATTAAATAAAAATATCACAAAAATATATCAAAATTAAATAAATTTAATAATATTTATTTTAAATAATATAGCTTTCAATTAAATATGTTATTTTTAAATTATTTAATTTACACCATTGACAACCAAATATATACACATTAATATAATATATTTTTTTTATATGAAAAATATTATATTTTTCTTTATAAATGATCGATTATTTATTAAAGTGATGTTAACTTATTGTCTATACTTATGAAAATTATATCAAGTGCATGTTCGAATATGTTATATGAGTATAAATTATTACAAGATAAAAATAAATTCAATTCTACAATGGGTGTTTTTTTTTTTTTTGCATAAAAAGAATATTTATGAAAAATGTTGAATTTGATAGTTGTTATTTAGTTTGGAAAATGTTTTTTTTAATTCATAAATATTACTTAGTAAGATGAAATAATTTTTGATCATACTTTAAAAAATATTTAAAAACGATTTTTTTTAATCATATTACTAATGGTTTTTATCTGTATAAGTTGAACTGTTGTGATATATAATTAGAATTTTTCAGCTTTTTATTATAAATTAATAAACTAGTTCTCTGAATTCTTAATTAATATTTAATTCGATATCATTTATATATATATATATATATATATATATATATATATATATATATATATATATATATATATATATATATATATATATATATATATATATATCATTCACAGCCTAAAACAGGCATGTCAAACAAGAGGCCCGTGGGCCACATACTATATTCATATTGAATGCGATCGGATTGGTTATTTTTTGTTCCTTATTCTGATTTTGAAAACCAAACTAACAGTCATCGTTATTATATATTTTATACTTTATAAAAAGAAATGAATGCAATGTACTCACTTATAATTTAAGTAGGCTAAAAATTTCATTGTAAATCCAAATTGCAAATTTTTAAATATAATAGTAATGTGTATGTAAAATTAACACACTTTTATAAATGGACCAGTAAATAAAAAACTTCAATTTTGTAACTCGTATTGTATTTAACTTTTCATATATTATAATTTGTTAACATGTCATTTTATACATTTTTTTTAAAGTAATAGTTATAAAATAAGTTTAAAGATATAGTATTTTATGTACAACTTAAAATCTCTTTAAAAATGATAGTTATAAAAATATTTACATACTAATATTAGTGTTTAAATTACTGAAGAAAATAAGTCTTTTTTTCAACAAAACAAAACTACAATACTTTCAAAAATCAAATTTTCCCTTAAAAATTCATATTTTGTTTTGAATATATAATAATAAAAAAATGTAAATTTTCATTAATGAGACGTTTAAAGTGTTTTATAAAATATTATATAAATAACGTGCTATACGTGTATATATATATATATATATATATATATATATATATATATATATATATATATATAATATATATATACATATATATTAATCTCTATTTCTTAATATTACATTATTTCATCGATTCAATGGTTCTTCTACATTTTCCTCTACTTTATTCGATCTATCAAGAGATTTTCTACATCTAAAATAAAAAAGAAATATTATTTTACATATATCATGCCGTTTTTTCATTTAATTACAATGTTTAAATATATTTTTTTTCCTTAGAAATTTACTACATAATAAACAAGTATAATTTTCATTGTGTACGAATAATAATAAAAATCAACTTACTTTTCTTTGATAATTAAGCAAATATACCAAATAATCATCGGAAATGGAGTCATCATACCAATAGCTGCAGGAATTGCTGTAATTAAATTATTTATCATCTAAATTGAATTGATCAAATATCTATATTTGATGAATAAAATTACTTTATTCATATTATACCAATTGTTAAGTCAGCTTCAGGTTGTGGTAATGAAAAACCGACTAGGAAAATGGCTATTCCAATATGCTGAAGTCCGGTCTCTATTGAAATTGCAATACGATCTGCTTGAGATTGTCTAAGTAACCAGGCAATTAAATATCCTAATAAATAACCTGTCCAAGGTACAGACATTCCCCCGACTAATACCTGTTTCATTGCAAAACAATTAATATATTTTAATATGTATATTAATTTAATTATTAAATATCATCATATTTAAATTACCCTCCATGTAAATAATTTAAAAATGTACGTATTAACAATACTGCCAAAAACAACTATGAATATTAATAATATAGGTGTAAACCATTTCAGCATTATTTTCATAAATTTAGCCACTCGATGACAACACATTTGGATTAATATTCCAACTCCCAATGGAATTATTAAAGTTAGAGATATTAGAATAATTCTTATATATGGAACGGATAAATCTCCTGATTGGAATATAAATTTACCCAATGTGAACACCCAAAGAGGCATTGTACCTATAAAAATTAAAATTACAAATAAAAAGTATATATATATATATATATATATATATATATATATATATACTTTTTATTTTTTAAATTTACCAAATGCTGCAAATGTGCTAATTGTTGTCATGGTAATAGATAGATCAAGATTTCCTTTCAGTATAAAAGTCCACATATTTGATACGCCACCCCCTGGAGATATACCAACAAAAAACATCCCTAATCTCATTGGAATATTATCAGGAAAGATCAACAGACCAAGGCAAAACGTAATCTATAAACATTATAAAATATTAATATCTAAAAATCTACTTTTCTTTAATAATATGAAAAACATTTTAAGTAAAATATCATACTACTTCTCAAAAAAAAAAACATAAATACACACATAATAATTAATTATATTTACCACAGGCATTAATATAAATTGAGTACAAAATCCGATTGCAGGTCCAATTGGTTTCAATAAAATTTTCTTCACAACATCCAATTGTACAGCACATCCAAAATTAATGTAAATAAATGAAGTCTAACATTTGGATGATAAACGAAAATATATTATTATAAATATAACGTTTTATGATACAATAAAAAATATTAACCATAATAGCTATGCCACCCATGAATATTGCATCGATAAGTCTTTCCGGCCTTGTAACTATAACATTAAGATCCTCAGAAGGACTTGAACATTGTAAATTGTCAGAATAAATTCTAATTTTCGTTTTACCTATAAAAAAATATTTTAACAATTACAATCTATATCAAATTAATAACAATATTTTTAATATATTATAATAACAATACCTAAAAATAATGCATTAATTATAAAATTCATTGTTATATTTGAATTTATGTCATGTTTGGTCAATGTATAGTTTTTGAAATCAGTCGAAGCTACTTCTTCACGATCGCTTTTTATATATATTATATCGCCTACTTCACACCTGTTTAAATTTGATATATTAACATGAACCATTTCGCTGGTTTCCATTGTCATTTGAAGAAACTTTGGCTCAAAATCGGCTACCATTTGTGTTATATTCTGACAATATGCCATTGAAAGGTATGAAATCAGTATATATAAGCTTAAAACAATTGGTTGACTAATAGATAACATTTTAATGACTTCATAAAAAGATTATAATAACTAAAAACAAAAAAAAATATTGTAATAGTTTAAGCAAAATTATTTTTTATGTAATATTTAATGTTTTTTTAGGTATGAAAATACGATTTGGCTTAATACAGTTTGAAAATTAAGCGTAATGTTTTTTCTTAGTAATGATTGTTTTCATTATTTACAATTTTTAAAAGGTTTCATCTATATTTAATCTTTATAGAGAATTTGTTTTTATAAAAATAACTTGTTTTAAGATTTCTTTATTATGTTCAAATAGAAAAATCATGATTGATGACTGATATTTAGTTCTGTATAGTTAATCTTTAATGAATTTTGTTGATTTGATTGTCTTCACCAAGGTAAATAAAATAATTTTGCATCACATTTTCAATATTCATTGTTATATTGTTTTTAAATATATTTATGTGAATCACACTTTGTCATGATAAAAATATTCATAATTTAAAACTTCCCCTCTTTCTTTTGTTAAGATATATCAATGATTGAAATTTATTTATATCATAATTAAATACGTATTAAATTATAATAAAATATAAAAAAATATCTTGGATTTTTATAACACGAGTGTAATAATTATATTCAACACACTGAATATTTAGAAGTCCACATAGTACTCATTTGAAAACATTTAACTTTTAAAAATATATTGAAAAAACGAGAATTATTATATAATAGCAATTAAAATGAATATGAAAAAAAATATTTATGTATACATACGATTACTTCAATCAAAGAAATAAATATGAACATTTTAAAAAATATTTTAAGGAATGAAATTTTAATCTCTAGATAAAAATTATCAATTATCTGAAATCTATAAATACAAAAAAAAAATAACTTAAATAAAATTATGAAATGAATACAAAATAAATTAATTTCGTTATTCAATCAATTTTTTTGCTATTCAAATTTATATATATTTTTTACTTAAAAACTTGTAACAATTTAATATTCTACATTCAAATATATGATATCGTAAATTTTACATTTATTTATTTAGTACATTGAATTATTTTTTTAATAACAGTGTAAACTGCAAGAACTTTTCTTCAAGTTACGTAATTTTCCGTCATATTTTTTTCAAAAGTATACTTTTTCCCTGTCTTTTTTTTATGAAACATTTTGAACAACTCTTTCGATTATCATAGTCCGATAATGATGATTATAGTTGTTAATGTTAAAAATTATTTGGATTAAATATTTATCGCATCATAATTAAAAATAATAGATGTATTTTATTCTTCTTCGTGTTTGTCTCTGTAAACAGGAAGACTGAATAATGAAAGGCGAACTGAAAGAGATAGAATAATTAATGAAGAAGTAATGGAAAAAAATAGAATTAAAAAATATTAGGATGATATAAGGAAGAAGCAAACAAAGAAAAGATATAAATGAAAATAAATGATGATAAATACATCAAAGAATTGAATGGTTTGGAGACTTTTATCACTGTTAATGGTCCTATTATCGTGATTAAGAAAAAAAATAGAAAAATAGAGCAATTAATAAAATTTTATGAAAATTGGTGACGTATGATATGAGGAACTAAAAAATCTATCTTAATCAATGTTTTAAATATTAATACACTTACATAGAATATTCGAATTTAAGATAAAAATAGAAGTTTTAATATATTATTTTTTAAGAAGAATTTTATAAATTATGTGTGTAATTTTGTTTCCGTTGCCTATTAATAAATATCTAAAATATTTGAAAGGCAAAAATGTATTGTAACTGGAGACGAAAAATGGATTCTTTATGATAGTTCCAAGAGTAGGAAACTACTGAAGCTTCCTGGTCATGTCTACGAAAAAATCGAATATTTTCAGTATTTAGTGGGACTGTGTATAGTTTATTATGAGCTATTAAAGTCCTACTCCACTTGTCGTATTCTCCAGACATTATTCCTTCCAATTATTCCACATTTCTATAAATGATACATGACCTGACTAACATGTATTATATTTTTTATAAACAAAAATGAAATAAAAAATTGGACTGATACACGAGTTTGATAAAAAATAAGTTTTTTTTTGTACGCAGAATTCAAAACGTTATTAAGCAAAAAACAAAGTTATACACTTTATGTATTCAAAATGAAAGTACACATATTATTAATCTTGTAATATCCTTCGAATTGAAGACAAGTGTTAAATAACATTAACTATATATAACTTTTGTATAGCTGATATGCCTCAAAATTTTGATGGAAATTTTTTCATAGCATCCAAATGATGGTAACTTGTTATGTATATCTATAAAAAAAAAATAACTTTTAAACATACATTGTGTAAAATAATAATTCTAAAACGAAATATTAAAAACAAATAAATAGATTTCGCTCTGGATATACATTTTCATTATATATCGTAATTTAGAAACATGAATTGTTTGTATTTTGTAAATATTGAACGGAATTTTATTAAAATGATATATATATATATATATATATATATATATATATGTGTGTGTGTGCATATATATAAACATTAAAGAATTTGTTTTTGTTCTTTTTGTATATCATATAACAATAAAACATACAATTAGATTATTTTTATACAATTTTTAAAGTCATAAATATATTTTTGATTAAAGTGAATGGATAAAATTAAGAATGAGCTATAATTGAGATTATTTTATATAGATAAATGATTAAAATTTCTTTGTTACTAATATTGAAAAATGATAAATAAAAATATCGTAGCAAAAATATATTTATAAATAGAGAAAAAGCTTTTTTTTCAATTTTGTATTAAAAATAGGATCAAAAACTTGAATTTGTAATTTAAAAAGTTATTTTAAATATATTAAAATAATTCACATTTCTTACTATTATTTTTCCATCATTTATTCAACAGTTCTATCATATTTCCATTTTCAATTTCATTATTAAATTCTTCTTTTGATTTTTTATATCTAACATTAAAAAAGAAATATTACATTATGTACACAATTGTGATTAATCAATATATATATAATAATATAATTAGAAAAACGTAAACAACTTACCTCTCTTTAATAAACAAATAAATATACAAAATAATCATAGGAAATGGAGTCATCAAAGCAACAGCTGCGGGAATAGCTGTAATTAAATTTTTAAATATTTAAATTTCTTTTACCAAATACATGCTAAAATTAAAAAAATCAGTTTTATTTATATTATACCAAACGTTAAACCAGCTTCAGGTTGTGGTAATGCTAAACCAACCAAGAGAATTGAAATTCCAATATTTTGAAGTCCAGTTTCAATTGAAATAGCAATTCGATCTTCTTTAGATTGTTTAAATAAATAGGCAATCAAATATCCTAACAAATAACCCACCCATGGAATAGTCACCCCTCCTATTAAAACCTATTATATCAAAACATTGTAATATAAGTCAATATTTATTTTAATTTAATTTTTAAATAGTAAATACCCTCCATGTGAATAACTTCAGAACATATATATTTGTAGTAGCGCCAAATGCAATTATGAAAGATAATGATGCAGGTATACACCATTTTAACATTCTTTTCAAGTTTTTAGATAATTGAGGAAACTTCAACTGAAGCATTATACCGATTCCCAATGGAATGATTAAAGTTAGAGCTATTAAAATAATTTTTACATACGGCACAGGCAAATTTCCAGATTGGAATATGAAATTACCTAATGTGAACGTCCACAAAGTCATTGAGCCTACACATATAAATATATTTTTATAAATAATATTGTAACTAGAAATACTTTATAATTGCTTTATTAGTCTTTAAAATATACCTGATGCGACAATGGTACTAATTGTTGTCATCGTGATAGAAAGATCAAGATTTCCTTTCAGTACATAAGTCCACATATTTGATATCCCTCCTCCGGGTGATATACCGACGAAAAACATTCCTAATCGCATTGGAATGTCATCAGGGAAAATCAACAGACCAAGACAAAATGTAATCTATTAACATTTGAAAATCTTCATATCAGAAATAACTAAAAACCTTTGACGGAATTGCATATTGTTAAAGAACTTCAAGACAATGCTAAATGTAGAATTATATTCAAACTTCTATTGGTAATTATTTGTTGATTAACATAGAACTATATTTATGTCCATTATTTTCAAAAGAATGACAATTTAATTTCTCATCCATAATTAATAAAATGATTACTTTTTGAACATGATTCATATAAATGTCTTAAATATTTGTAATTAGTAGCATTATGAATATTATAATTTTCTATTTAAAATATTTTTTAATTATAACACAACTAGGATCTACATGAAAATTAATTTTTATATATGGATGACCAAAATTGAGAAATACAGTGTGGAAAAAAACTACTATATATAGTATTTTAAAATGAAACATGTTAAGTAAAATATCATACTAATTCTATGAAATAAAACATTATTTATTATATTTACCAAAGGCATTAATATAAATTGAGTACAAAATCCGATTGCAGGACCAATTGGTTTCAACAAGATTTTTTTCACAACGTCCAATTGTATGGCACATCCAAAATTGACGTAAATAATTGAAGTCTACATATTTGGACGAGAAAAAAAATATTCATATAAATATTAACGAAATAATAAAGAATAAAACAATACAACGTTTTATAATATAATAAAATTATTTACTAAAACTCCCATTCCGCTCATAAAAATTGCATCGATAAATCGTTTTGGTTTTACAACTATTATATCAAAATCTTCTGATGGACTTGAACATTGTAAATTATCAGAATAAATTCTCATTTTTGTTTTACCTGTAATATACATTTTACAAATTATGAAGCACATCAAAAATGACAATAATATATATATATATATATATATATATATATATATATATATATATATATATATATATATATATTATACAACATGCAGTCATTATAATACCTAAAAATAATGCGTTGATTGTAAAATTGATCGATATACAAGAATTTATATCGTATTCAGTCAAACTATAGTTGTTGAAATTAGTTGTAACTACTCTTTTTTCGTCGCTCTCTATAAATATTAAATCACCAACATTACAATTGTCCAAATTCGATATATTCACACACGCCATTTGCATAGTCTTCATTTTCATTTGAAGACACTTCGGTTCAAAATCGGCAATCATTCTGGTTATATTTTGACTGAATGCCAGCGAATGGAATGAAAACATTATATAAAAACTTAAAATAATTGTACGACTAATATGTGACATTTTATAAAAAGATTACAAAATCTAAAAATAAAAAAATACAGATATAAAAAAAATAAAAGATAAAAATTAAATCTAAAGATTAAAAAATTAGCAGTGTAATAATTGTATTAAAATTCATATTGTAATCAATTATGAAGTTCTATTTTTTATATATATTCAATCATAAATTTAAGAAATTATGCTATTTTTTTAATGAAAATAAATAAAGAAAAAAAAACATACCTAACGATATGTTTTCTTTCTACAAATAAAATGTAAACACTTTATGAAATATTAGATAATCCAACATCGGATAAAAAATATAATCAGTGATATGAGGCTTAAAAGGGTTATTTTTATTTTATTTATTATAAAGTCTATTATTAAAATATTTTCTTTTTTTATCCTCTTTAATAAAATTTAATCATTAATATTACTCAATTATTCTGTAGTAGATTTATTTACTTTAATATATAAAATACACAGTTTTCAAATTCGGTACAATTAATATAAAATAAATTCTCACTGGTAGTAATTGGACTAATAATTATTAACTATTTAATATACACTAAATTTAATACAATAACTTTATTAAATAAGTATTATTTTAAATAATAAAATAAAAATTGTTTTGTTATTATAATATTATATAATTTATGTTTCTTTATTTAAAGATAGAACACCTAAAACTGACTGAAAAAAAAACACGTATTCGAACAATTTTTATAGATAACTTATCTAGGTAGTATTCAAAATCAATAATAATTTAATAACAAATAATCATATATCAAAACATTTTTTTTATTTAGGAAAAAAATTCAAAATAATATTATTATTACAAATTAAATCAGGTATTTCAAACACGCGGCCCGCTGAGATGTGCTTTTTTTGACAACATATATTAAATTAATATTCAAAAGTAAATTTTGTGTTTTTTTTTATTTGTATATATATATAATAATTCTGTTTTATAATATTGTAGTGTGCAGTTTAAATTAATTAAATGTAATATTTTGATTATAAAGTTTGTACCGGGCTTTAAATTGTTTTTTTTTTATTACCGCCCACAATTTAATATACAAATGCTCATGTGGCCTGCAATATGCTTTGAATTTGACACTCCAGCAGTAAATAAATAATTATAGTAAAAATAAATCGAAATTAAAAATTATTAAACATAATACAGTATAGACAAAAAGAAATTGAATTAATAAATTTTCATACACTAAAAATAAATATGAAATTTATAAATTTAATTACAAAACTTATTATTTATGTATAATAATATATATTTTCTAATATATGAAGTAAACAAAAATAAAACAGATTTTAAACCTGTTATATTTAATTTTATTTCATAAACATTGTCCATATAATATGTTCTTCACAAATCACATGAAATATGTATTCTGTCTGAATTTATTTTATTTATTATATATAAATACTGTTATATATTTATAATTTTTCACAAAAGTTTTTTTAATGGATTTTTTATGATGTTTCGGATGCACCCAAACACCGAACTTATTTCTTAAACCAGCTATGCGCAAATGGTTTAAAATTATTTTAAACCGTTAGTTTTTCTAGACGATGCTACGACTAACATGTCTATCAACTTCCATTATTTCTATAATTTTATCGACATTTTCGACGACCGGCCAGTTATATATAAATATATATATATATATATATATATATATATATATATATATATATATATATATATATATACATATATAATCTTATTATATCATAAACAAAATATATATATATATATATTTATTAATATTATTCCACATCTGTATCTCATTAAGATTTTTATAGATTGTTATAATGTTTGTAAATATTTGTATTATTTCCTTTATAAAAATATAAAAATATTTTTGGAATAGGTTATGGTGAATAATTGACTGTTTTATACCGAAATGTTGGTGAAGGTTGTGCTGTATTGTTAGCATTTATCAATTTTTCTTCGATTATATCTTGTAAAGATGCTACAATATACGAAATTTTTTATATTATGTAAGAAAAACATATATTACTTTATGTTTTTATTTATTTTTTTGTGATATTTATTGAATTTTCTTGATATAACCTATAAATTTTAACATTTATTTTTTTTAGCAATTTATTGAAAAGGAAAACATATATTCAATTAAAGTAACTACATAAATCAAGATTAAATTCAATAAATTGTACAAATAATCCTTTTTTTTTGTTTATATTTATATATAATGTAGTTAGTTACAGTGTGTTATTGAATTTGGTGTAGTTTTTATTTAAATATTTATTTTTTACAGCTTATTCTAAAAATTATATCCGATCAATACATTCTGCATCAGGTATTCTTTTACAAAAGTTAACAGTAGATAATCCAGTGTCAATCATAAAAAAATCAACAGATGATTCTCCATTAGTTGATATGAAAAATCCATTTGAGCGAGAAAAAAAGCAATGTATCCTTTGTAAACTTAAAATAGTTCCCAATTATAAAAATGTTAAGCTTTTATCCCAGTTTCAAAGTGCATTTACCGGTAAAACATACGGAAGAAATATAACAGGACTGTGTAAAAAGCAACAGAAAATGGTCGAAATTGAAATTCAAAAGGCTCAAAATGCTGGATTAATGCCGGGCTATTTAAAAGATTTGATGTTTGTAAAAGATCCAAAACTTTTCGATCCCAGTAAACCGATAAGACCGCATATATTTTAATACAGTTTTATAACTTCATATGATTTTAATTATTAGTAAAGAATCTATTATAAATATAAACTTTTGTTTTATTTGTTATGTACAAAAACAATATTTTTTTATAATATTAAAGTTATTTATACAAAAAATGTGTTTAAAAGAAATGCAGTTCAAATTTTTGGATTATTAAATGTGTATTTTTGTCTTCAATTTATGAATGAGTCAGTTTTGATAACTTGACTAATATACAAATATGCATTTATTTCAACTGTATGATTTATTTTGGATAATGATTATTTAGATACATATTATTTTCCTAATAGATAGCATTTGAAGAATAAAGTTATCTGTTAATTATTAAACTTAAAATTGCATATCAAGTTCAGTATTTAGAATTAATAATTTATCATCGAATTTTAAATACAGTGTTTATATATCATTTACAATCAAAAGCGACTTTGAGCTGAATAAATCTGTTTTATATATTTTTTTTAAATAAGTTTGTTTTTGGCACAAATTTCTTTATAAATTATAAAATGTAAAAATATATTCTATTGTTTATTTTATATGTAGATTAATTAATGTAATTTTATGAATATAATATTTAAATTTTATTATATTTATTAGAAATTATGTAAAGCATGGTCAAAATTTAAGTTGTTAGGATTGGTTTATTTTGTTTGACACATTTAACGCGCGAAACAGAACAACGAATACGATAATGAAGCGTTCTCGTCGTCGTCGTTCGTCTTCAGAAAGTGTCGAAAATGATAAGAAGATCACAAAAACTGAGGTCTCAGATGTTTCAAATGTACCGGCGATTGGTCGTCATTTACTGACTCCGTGTAGAAGACTCGGTCTATCAAGAAAACGTTTCGTAAAAGTATCGCAAACTTCAACTATCAATTCCGATACCGATAATAATATTGAAAAAGAACCTATATCATCTGTGACTGAAGAGGAGGATGTTCATAAAAATTCCTATTCTGATTCCTTATGCATTCGTTCTGATAAATCAAACATAGAAGAGAAATCTTCTCGTAGAAATAAACGAACACGCATCAAAGACAAAACTAAAAAAAGTGACATTTCTTCTGTTCAAGAGAACAATGTTGATGTGTG
Source organism: Leptonema lineaticorne (assembly GCA_024500535.1). NCBI lineage: Eukaryota > Metazoa > Arthropoda > Insecta > Trichoptera > Hydropsychidae > Leptonema > Leptonema lineaticorne. The sequence goes on along the minus strand of JANIJI010000004.1, from coordinate 2,119,730 downwards.
TGATAATATAGTTTTAGATACAATTGAACAAACTGAAGAGTTGATTATTGAAAAAAATATCTCCAAGTCCTCAATATCTTTTTCTCCAATTGAAAGTAACAACACGACACAAGAACTTGCAGAAACTATTTCGAATTTATCAAATAAAACTAGTGATATTGTTGAAAATGTAACATTAAATATTAATGCAGACGTTTCAAATAATGATGATAGTCAAATTTCTAAATTATATGTGTCAGATTTATATGATGAAACAGTTTCGTCTGAAATAGTTGTACCATTTGTGGACTTAACCAATTGTACAATTGACAAAAATCATGAAGAAATCACAATAAATAGTAGTAAAAGTAATAATCTTACTCCCGAGGAATTATCCGATGATGACTTTAATGAAAATAAAATTAATAAAAAACATAAAGCATCCTCAAAAAGTAGTATAAAAAATATTGATATAGATGAAGTACAAAATTGTGCAATGGAAGATGATAGAATTCAGAGAAAAAAGCTGAAGCGTAAATCAAAATCGTCAGTCGATTATTGTGAGTTAGAAGAAATTAAAGTTCGAAATGAAATAAATGATTGTGCAATAGAATATGATAAAACTCAAAGAAAAAAGTTAAAGCGTAAATCAAAATCTGCAATCGATTACTGTGAATTAGAAGAGAATAAAGTTCGAAAAAAGTGTGTATCGGCAACATCGACTGATAACACGGCGTCTGCTTCACAATCGTCCGTGTCTTCGAGTTTACAGGGCGATTCTGATGATGATTTCGATTTTAAAACATCCAAAACGAAGCCAGCTGTAAAAACAAACGGAAATTCAAACATAAAAATAAGTATCAATCAAGAAATCGCAGATATAAAGTCTAGAATCAAGCAAAAACAAAACAGATTAGAAATGTTGCAAAGTAAGAGTTCTAAAATTAAAGCTTGTACCGATTTGGAAGATTTGATTTTAACGTGGAGAAAAGCGTGTCAAAATGCATTGAACGAGCTTTTGGATGTCAACAAGGCCAAAAATATTGGAGAAAATATTACTATGGAGCATTTGTTAGGATTACTTCATATTCCCAGCGAATTAGTTAGATATGATGCAGAACAAATGGTTTTTAATTAAAATACACATTTGATCTGACAATTTGTTTGCTTAAATACTTCTATATGAAATAAATTCATATATGCTTTGTTTTATATATGGAAAAATTATGTCACTCTACTAATTAACATATTTTATGTTCAAAGTACGATTATTGGTTGTATTCATTATATTTATGTTATCTTATGAATAGAATATTTATTACAATTATCTTGTTACCTAATTTTATTTATATCTTGATGACGTTGATGCATGTATAATAAATATTTGAATTATATTCAAAAAATATATAAATAAATTTTTATTAAAGTGAATTTTAACTGTTTTCTCTAAATTGTAAAAATGCATAATCTTTTTATTTTCAAATTTTCACTATTCTTCATGCATAAGAAATATGAAAAAAATAAGGCATCTTTTTCAGATTATATAAAACTACATATTTTATTTGATCCAAGTCAACATTTAAACATTGTTAAAATAAATATTATTTTTAAGAAAAAAAAAATATTTGGCAAAAAGGGAAGGGAAAGTACGGGAAAAGCAAAGGACGACATATTGAAATGTGAGAAAAAAAATAAAGAAAAAAAAACGAAATCACTAATAACTGTCCACACGACAGCAAAGTGAACATCATTTATTTTACGGAAACAATACAATATTTCATCTTTTTTTTTCATAATAATGGCACATGCATGGAACAATTCCACTCTTGCGAGCAAGTTTCGAACTACATAGTAGGTCGATCTTTCCTAGCGCGGGGTGTTATCTATTTGCATGTTCGTTATATGCCATTTTGTGACATTTTTCCTACATGATTTTAAAAACTTCCATAAAAGAGCTTTCATATATATATATATATAAATATATATATATTTATTATTTTATGATTTCATTTATTCAAAAGGGCAGATCGACTGATTTTGTGATTACAAAACTGTTTCGACAGAACTCAAATCATATAACATGTCTTAAATATTTAGTTTAATTTGTATTTTATATCTTTTCATATATTTTTAAGTGTGTACAAAATTTGTATTATTTTTTTTATTTTTTGTAATTCAATTATGAAAATTTTCACTGGTGTAGTTGCTAAATTTATTTAATATATATGTTACTGATAAATTAGGAGCACTTCTTTGCGCTAATACTACATATTGAAAAAAAAAGATAGTTCGGCTGATAAATGACTGAATTAAATTGAAAATATTTCACTAAAAAGAAAAAAATATTTATTTATATTAAATATTAATTAAAAAAAACTACACAACTGAGATATAACTTATCGACCAATGTGACGTACAAACTTGAAACTGTATTATAAAGGAATCGTATTTAAAGCAACTAAGACATTTACAATAAAATACATCTTAAATAAGCTGAGTTCAAATAGTGAGGTATGCACTGAATGTTTTATTCTCAATATAATTTACGATGCCTTATTCCGTGATATATATATATATAATAAAAACTTTAAATACAAGAAGTACTGATCGTTGCATTGTTTACCATCATCATAATTGTCATCATTAAAAATGACATTTCAATCCTTCTACATTAAGCGAGGAAATATACATATAATAATTAGATTAAAAAGTTGAAATTATCCTTGTAAATCTAATCTTACTAATAAACAGTATGAAAAGGTATAAACACCTCCATTTTTGTAACCAATAAAAAAAAATGTTTCGATAAATTAAAACATTGGACTCTTAAAATGACAAACAAAATTGAAAATTATTATATAATTGGTAGAAAAAAAATGTGTAAATAACAATATTTTCGTTCTCTGTAACAATTATAAGAAGTAATCCGAATTATCATTTACATCTTACAATAAGTTTTTTCAGACATCAGCCATTTGATATTTTGTTAAATAATACTAGGCTGATTGTCAATTTTTTGTATATATTTTTTTTATTTACTTAATGATTTTTCTTCAACCATTCATATATATATATATATATATATATATATATATATATATATATATATATATATATATATATATATATATATATATATATATATATATATATATATATATATATATATATAATGTTTTTTATCATTATTTTTCAGCAAAGCATCTCACAATCGTATTTATTACTTTTTATTTTTACTTTTTTTTTGTAACATTTGCATACCCTAGTCATATTATAAGTATGGTCAATTTCAACTACTAAACATCAAGTGCATTTTTTTCAATTTACGGAAGAGTATTAACAGTGACACTTAAGCTCTGCATTATTTTACAGCACGATATTTGTCAGAATGATGCAAAAATTAGCAGAGAGATCATTCGTTAAGTAACTTATCTTCTCCAAAAACAAAGTATACATTTAATAGTTTTATCTTTCTTTTAATACAATACTTTTATACATTACATATAAACTCCGCAAGAGCGAGAAACATGAGACACGGTCGATGAGAGAATATGTAAATAAATAGTGACAAAAAAAAATGAATTTTTAAAATTAAAAATTGTTGACTCACAAGAAACTTGCTATATTAAAATTCATGTAAAATGTACTGAAAAATTATCAGTCGCCAGTGTCAATTATTACAATTGCATCGCTAAAACAATTTCGCACTTGTGTTTATATTATATTAACACAATTCATAGTATTAACTAATACTGCAAGAGTTCATCGTTGAATGATGAAAGACTCATTAACTTCATCTAAATACTTGTTAATTGTGATGTATGAACTATGGAAGTAACATACTACAGAAACCAATTAGTAAATATACAAAGCATTTTTACGCATTCAATATACAAAAAACGTACTGAAACATTTATTAAATAAAATTGATTTGAGACTAACTTGGATATACATAAATACATAACTGTCATATTAAATTAAAATTAACTATAAATTTATCCAATTCATCTCTTATAAAAAATATTTCAAGTAAAAAAATAATTTGTGTAGTAAAATACATTTCTCATTCAGCAACTAAATTTATGAATATTAAAAAAGAAAGTCTACAACGATCTTATTTTACAATATAATTTCGAATGCTTCAAACCCGGGAGCCAACATTAAAAAACACCAACCGCTTCCTTCATATAATTGAGCATATTACATAGTAAAAAAACTCTTATGAGTCAAAAATTTTAATTTTATTTATTGAATATTAATATTGATTGCACATTACCAATTTATAATGAAAAATAGCCTTAGCTTTAGTATTTTATATGAAATTTCAGCATAACAAAGCGTGTTTACTATTCACTGAAAAAATCATTGGTGATGCGCATTACATTCTGTTAGGGTTTATTTATGTCTTTCTCTGACAATTATAAAATATAAATATTGTCGATGAATTAGTTACACAGCAACTATTTACAAGTATGAAAAAAGATGTATAAAATAATCACTACATATGGCAGTGACCCCAATATTTGGTAGATAGTTGGTAGATCACGTTCATACATAAGATGGTAGCCACTTACAGCAAAAATACTTCCATCGGTATCTGTTTTAACACACAATATGTAATAGCAACTGTGAATACTTTTTCATATTAATTGTTTCATCATAATAATAACAAGGCAGCAGCACATTAGAGTCTCGTCAACTTTAAGTTTCACTATTAGACCCACAAACACAAAGGGATAGCGAACACTATTACTGACAGACTGCTAAAACTTATCCTGAAAGAGGAACAAATTGTTTGTGGCAGCAACAGCTATTATGTTCTCCGTTGGATGCCAAGCGGTATGTAATATTTTCTTAACATAATCTATACAATCGACATTAATTTCGTCTTTCTTTCTCTTGGTACCATTTCCTACTTTCCTTGGTTTTAGAACCGTTCTTGGTTTGGCTACTTCCTTTGAAGCTTCAAGAATGACTTCTCTTTTAGTCGTGCGATCGAACACTCTAAAGAAATTATTGTACGAACCAGTCATTATTGCAGTATCTGTACCATTCCAACAACATTCAAATTTATCAAAAATACAATCATTTTCATATAGCGAACATAACTTTGCACGTAAGTATTCATGGACCTACAAAATTTAATAGAAAACATCATATTATGTACACGAAAATTATACTGTTAAAATAAATCAATATTTACATTGTATGTTTCTACAGGTTTAGTTTCCATATGTAAGTCCCAAACTTTGACAGATAGATAATTTCTAGTTATCATGTAACGTCCAGAGTTGCTTAGTTTTACATCACTAATGCTTGAAATAATTTCACTAAAGAAACTTCGCGGATCCATATCATCAGGTTCTTCAAATAACTTAGCATGACGATCACAAAGTGCTGCTGCACGCATATCACATAGTCTTATAGTGCCTAAAACAAATTAATAAAAATTAGTAGCAGTTATTCCTGCTACAAAATTACTAGTAAAAATTTAAAAAAATCTACCTTTACTACTAGAATATACAAAAAGATTACATTCGGTAGGGTGGAATTCAGCTGCTGTTATAACCTAAAATAATTTACAATCGTAATAAACTTTAAATGATTGTATAAAATACAAATAAGAAAATTAAACAATCATACCTCAGTGAGTTCCTCCATATTTGCTGGCTTTATATCCACAATATTAAAACTTTGATCAGTGATATCTAAATGCCAGAGATTTATGCGAAGATCATCCGCACTCAGGTACGTTTCCTGGTCACTATTGACACTGATGCTGTTAATATGATAAGTATGTGCATTTGCAAATATTCTCCTGGAATTAAAATAATGTACGATTATATAAGATATATTTATGCAAACATTCAAAAGAAATAAATCAATTTAAATGAAAATGATTCAAACACTGATCTAACCTTGCTGATGCTTCCACCAACAAATCCATAGGTCGTACAGTTGGTACCCGAAGACGGGTAATATGGGATGGATCTCTTAATGCTCCACTTTCTTCTCGAGTATTATAACCAGTGATGCGTTTATCTCTTTCTGAAATCTATAAAAATAGAATTAGAATAAAACATCCATATACTGATCAAATTCATTTAATATTAAATTAAAACTTACTCTCCATAATTTTATAGTTTTATCATTAGTAGATAAAAGAAAATGACATTGATTTTTTCTTTTTAACCATCGTATCTTGTTGATTTTTTCTTCTATTTCCAGAGATTTTAAGTAATCAAATTCCGGTTCATGAGATTGAAAAGTCGAGTAAACGTTATATTCTCCACGTCGAGGGACGCATACTTTTGATGCAGGATCCCTCTAAAAATTAAATTAAAATGTTAAAATTTATATTTTATTTAACGTAAACAAAAATTGTAAACTTACCTGAAATATAACAACACGACCCCCTTTATCACCAGTAGCTAATAACTCCCCATCATGATTGAATTCAACACAACTAATAAGATCTGCATCAGTTACTTCATCTTCCAAGGTACCCTTTACTTGACTGAAGCACCATGATGTTTCACCACCGTTGCCTAAAAAAAATAGAAAGTTATAACGCAACCCAAATAGTTATAAAATAAAACTAAATCAATATGTATATTATTTTGCCATATTCCAAACTAACAATTACAGTTAATATTCCAATGGTATGGACAAACATCGGTCCGGTGTTTAACATTTTGATTTAATTTAAATTTATAATGAAATTCTCGTCGTCCTATCATTATTTACATTAGTTATCACCTTTCTAATATTTATCTAATATATTACATCGTATTAGCCTATAAAATATTTTTTTGTGATATGAATTAAATGATTCAAAGGTAAATACCGCAGATTACAATGTTCACATTATAGTTGCACAATAAACAATAAAGAGGATTTTGCATAAAATAATTTGCGTTGCAAGTTCCATTCCAGAATTTGCAATGTATGAAAACTGGTTTCATTCAAGAATTATGTTTGTTCACTGAGTGTACAACGAGATAGAATTTCAAATATACATAAAAGACAGTATATGTGATACCGTGACACTATTTGAATGAAAATTAAAACAAAACAAGATTCTGTGAGTTTCTGAGTATAAAACCACTGAAAATAAAAAAAACTTGAAAATCACTTATAAAAAAAATATACAATTTCATACGTTTCAAAAACCACGGCACATCCTTCATGTATTACGCACACACAAAAAAATTTAAAATTTTGTTTTAATAATAAATTAGTACTAAAATATTAAATAATAAAAATGTTTTCATATTCAACATTTATTTAATTTGAAACTGTAATTATTTTTTATATTAATAAACTACATGACAATAGAGATGTAAAAGTAAAAAAAAAATAGCAAAAGAAATACTAAAATTATATAAATGAATATGTATATATCTTATCATTGAAAATGGCCTCACGAATACAAGATATTGTAGAACTTATTATCTTATATTCAACTATATGATTACATAATGCTAAGTGTATTAAAAAATTTACGAATTCGTAAATTACAAGTTTGATGAAAGAAAATGATTATTATAACAATTAAATATATATATATATATATATATATATATATATATATATATATATATATATATATATATATATATATATATATATCCAAATATATTTCATAGTAAAAGCAATTTAAATCTTTATATTCCTGAAATACTGATAATTAAGACAGTTTGTTTTGTTTTGTGTGTTTGTTAGCATTATATGAAATAGTTTGTAAAGTTTGAAATTAGTTTTTATTTGAAATTAAATAAAATAATCATGAGAAAATAAATTTTGATCAAATATAAGCTGTTCACATTACTTTCACTATTTAATAATTGATTTAAAAATTCATAAACAAATAAAAAAGTCTAGTGACAAGTTTCTGAAACTAAATAAGAAATGCCTATAAATTGTTTGATATTATGAAACTCCTTTATTAACGATATATTTCTCATCATACATTATATGCATATATAGATATTCAGTTTATTTAGTATATATGCTAAATAAAAAATATTATTTTAAAAGATTCAATCGTCAAATTCAAACTTGATTTTTAAAAATTATGTTTATTCGATTGGTTTGTCCCACAACTGTAATAAAATGTGTGTAATATAAAATTTAAATCTAATCACACACGAGAATTAGCTAAGGAATCATATTAAAAATATTAAAAAAATACTATTTTTAGAAAAATCCTTGTTTTTTTCTAAATTTTAATATTTAAATAAATACAGGGATATTATAGTATAATAAAACAACTAAATCACTAACAATATAACTTTACTTAAACCATATGAATCACAATTGCCGTCGACAGTATATCGATTATCATGCTATTAAAATTTCATATTTCCTTGATTTAACTACTTCATAAATATTTCGAAAGATTATAATTAATTGCTTTTCTAAATATTATTATTAGAACAACAATTTGATATACAATTACAGATGTTACAGAAAAGCTATAGGTTTTAAAAGTTATCAGTTTGGTGCATGTATATATATATATATATATATATATATATATATATATATATATATATATATATATATATATATATAAAACACTTTAATAAAACGTAATTAACTCACGTATTATGGCGTTAACGATAATCAATTTTAATTATTGGGTCATCGCAAAAGTTCACGTTCGATCGTTTTTTAGGTTTTAATTATATCATTTCGACCAATATAATATATTCATACGCGAACTTTAAAAAGGGAATTAATTTTAGTGCCGATTCGCGTTGTAGCATCAAATATATTTAGATAAAAATTAAAGGCAGTCGTTAAACGACAAACCCGATTAAACAAAGAGAACTTTTAGATAAATTTGCAATCAGATGTGTGGATAATCTATTACAATTAAAATTATCTTATATATATATATATATATATATATATATATCATAAAATAGTAAAGGATTTTTATAATAGATTGTAAATACATTTTATCAGATTAATTTGAACAAACATGACACTGACAATAAACAAACATTAAATTAAATAACAAAAAAGAGTGATCAATATCCATCATTCGAAAGCGTAAGAGGATATTTTTTTCTGAAGTTTTTTTATTAATCAAACAAATTCATCGAGGCGGTTCGTTCTGAACGTCAAAACGCCTCACTGGACCAATAAGAGAAAACTCGTATCATCTAATAACTTTTTCTACTATAATAGAAGTAAAATGTGGCGAAACGTAGCTTTTTAGATGATACGGAAAAAACGTTTCTTTTGACTGACAATTATTTTTAGTTTTCGAGATCCGATAGTTTTTCGATTCTGTAACCGAAGCCGTCTGCTTAATATGTCAAAAAAGTAAAATTTCATAAGACGAAGAAATGCGGTAGCCGATTAAGAAAAGTCGTTATCCGCAAGCGCGTATGACGTTTTCGAATTACATGCGAGAGCGCGACGTCTTCGAGCTTCCTAAAGGGATTCGACTCGAATCGGCGCATCGCTTGCGCGACTTTCGAATGCGCAATTTGCGCGGACGAGTCAAAAAAGCCGACGGACAGGTTGAAATGCGGGGACGTGGGGCGCGGGGATAGGGGCGGCGCACCTTCGCGACGCGCCGAAATCGGGCGCCGTCACGTTGGCAGCGCCGGCGTCCTTCGCGCAGAGGTTATGCCGAAGCGGAGACGGCGCCGCCGACCTGACGCGGAGACGTCGCCCCGCCGCATCTAAGCGAAAACGAGTCGACGACGCGCGACGCGGCGAGCCGAGGCGCGGGACGCGGGGGTGCAGCGGCGTGCGCGCGCCATTTTCGTCGGAGCGTCTGTCAAAGCCGGCGGCGAAAGGAGCCGCGAGCGCGACGAAAGCGCCCCGCGACCGCCGCGCCGATCGACGCGAGAACGCGGCGCCCCCGTCGGGGCGCGCGCCCTTCTCTCGGACGAACTCACCGGCCATGTCCGACGGTGGGCGGCAATGGCGATGGCGAGGCGGAGGTGAGGGCGCGCCGGTTGTCGCCGCTGCCGCGAACCGCCCGCCCCTCTCCCCCCGCCGCTCGACCGTCGCGCCGCGGCGTCGCCTTCGAGATTGCGCCTTTTCGCCGCCCTCTCTTATTTCGCAACGCCGAAATCGACGAATTATAGCTTTTAAAATTTTCTTCGTCACGTAAAATTTATTTAAAAAACGTTATATTAGTTAATGTTAAACGTTATATATAGTTAATGAAAAATAAATAAGAATACGTCATTTAAAATTTGCAAAGATTGTATTATATATATATATATATATATATATATATATATATATATATATATATATATATATATATATATATATATATATATATATATATATATATATGATATATATATTGTTGGAGAAAAAAATAGAACATATTAAAAATATACAAATAACAATTTTGACGAGTATAAACGCTGTAAAAGTATATTTTTGACTTGTAATGCATAATAATGCGGGGGGCTACGATCGATAACGGACGAAAGTAGTGCGAACGAAAAGTCGTTTACGGTTCGCGCGGTCGGACACCGGTCGCGTCTTTACCGGAAGTTCGCGGGGCGAAGTCCCGCGGATCGGGCGCCGAGTTAGCCGTTTAATGCGCCGCGTTAACTTTAGAATAGACGCCGAGAAGAGAAGGGCGAGCTAATAAGCTCGCCCGTTTTTATCGTGTCCGATGTGACCGTTTTTCGGTCGAAACAGTACAAGTAATCGCTACAATAAAACTATTATTTCTCATAAATTTACGATCGATTTCAAAATAGAGAAAGAGACGACGTTTCGCATTTGAAAATAAAATTGAATTATACTTTTCGGGACTTGAATACGTTTATTCAATGATTAATTCATTTTTATAAAAAAATAAAATAAACACTTACTATTTTTAGCTTTGTTCGAAAGTGCAGAATTTAAGAAGAAATCGCCCAATCGCGAGAGACTCGCTTGTCTTGGAGGACGCCATAACGGCACCGCCGTGCTCATCGCAATCTGTAAAATTGCACATTTTCCTCTTGTGAATAAATAAAATAAACTGAAAACGTAATATTTCACGACGAATCGCATATAAAATAATAATCGCGGCCGTTTTCCCTTCTTTCTCGCGCATATCGCGCACGTTGTTATAATTTATTTTAATAATGTTTAACGACTGCAATCGTTACGCTATTCTAAATCCGATTTTTGGTGCAATTAATCGTTTAAATACAAAACGTTCGACGATACCGCGAACGTAATAAGAAAATAATTTTATATAACTGCGATTACCGGGATTTATTAATTAGTCTCTTTTCAAGGAGCAAAAAGATAAAAGCGATGTATCGCTAAAATTGTCGAAAACTAAAGAATGCGAATAAATTAAAATAATAATAATAGAAGAGACGATAGATGAATAGTGAAAATTCTAGAAACACTAAAACTCTTATAAAATTTACTTTAGGTAAACGCCGTTGTAAATTAGAGCAGATAAAAATACTTACGGAGATTTTCGGAAGACTTACAATATTGTTAACGCGATTGTAAACATTCTAAATATTAATTTAAAATAGTGTCAACGTGAAAAGTGAGTCGACCAGGAGAAATATTCAAGTTTATTTTAACATTATCTTGAAAATAAACGATAGACAATAATTACGAATCTTTTTTTTTTTTTTGACAAGTATGAACTAAACTATGATCGATGTCATATATAGTTATATACGTGAATTAATTATCAGAGATAATACGTAAAAGATACAATTTTCACTATACAATTTTATTAAATGGAATATAATATATTATAACAACGACGCAATTAATAAGAAGAGGAAAAAAAAGCATTTTTCAGCACGTTTTCTATGAATAAATTAATATATTGAAGTTGAAAGGCAAATTGCATTTTGTTTCTGAAACTGGTTATGCAATTTAATAAAATGGAATGCAGTTAAAATATGCATTAGAATTATTAATGTAACCGAAAATGTTGCATGCTTAGTACAAATTTGATCGATTTTGAAAGAAAAATAAATTATTTTGTTTTATGAAGATTCAATTCATTTCATATTTTCATTTCTGAATTTAGTGAGACTATAATAAAGTAGATCTTAAACATTTCACATTTTATTATATTAATCACATGTAGTTTTTATACACTTAAATATTTTTTTTCTGTTTAAATAATTAATATTTTTAAACTAAATTTATCATTGATTATTACAAACATTTGACTCAACTTATGATGCATTTATGACAAAATTATCATAAAATGTTACATTTGAATGAGATTTTATCTTATATATTCTTGATGCTCATTATTTTTTTTTTGTGTTAAACTTTAAAATATATTTGTTTGTGCTGTATAAATATATAGAAAATATCATTCACAACAATTATTTTTGTGTCACCTTTTGTTGGTGTCATCTGGTACCGTCTATATTCTGTACTCTGACACTATTATAAATTTATTATATGTATATTGTATTCTTTATATTCTTAATCTGTATCTACTTGGATTATTACACTGTAATAGTGAATTAAGAATATACAATGTAATAGTGAATTAAGATCTACTTTGACACTTGATAATATAAATTTAAGATTTTTTTTATTTTCATTAAAATAAAATAATTTATTAAATAAGAAGAAAAGTATATTTTAAGTATGATTTTAATTATCATCAGTTGAGGCAATCGTTAATTTTATGAAATTCTTCGAATATTGTCTTAGAATTCCTATTCAATAGTAGAAAATTATTTTTAAGAAAATACATATTCAATAATAATAATAATATCATAAAAAATAAAAAACTTATACGCATATTATTTCTTTTAATATATTAATTTTATATATTCACTCAATTAATTTTGTTTATATTGAATATATACAATTCAATTCAATAACTAAGAGTAATACAATGAAAATTTTAATACAAGCTGTAATTATACACCCACTTCTGCGATGCATTTCAGAATTTCCCTTTATTTTTTTTACCACATATATTATATATCAGGCGTGTCAAACTCATAATATATTGTGGGTCACGTGAGTTTTGTGTAGTAAGTCGTGGGCCGTACAAGCTTGATAATCAAAATATCATTTTTGATTTATTTAAACTGCACACTATAATTTTATTAAACGTAACTACATATAAACAAAATTTACTTTAAAATATTAATTTTATATATGTTATTAAAAACAGCGCATCTCGGCGGGCCGCATGCGGCCCGCGGGTCTCGTGTTTGACATACCTGCTATATATATATATATATATATATATATATATATATATATATATATATATATATATATATATATATATTTGTATATTCAATATATGTACTGATAAATCCTAATTATATTTATTTCCGAGTGATGATGATTCGTAAAATTGTTTGTACTCATTTTTTCGTTCTTGATTTCGACTTCACGTTTGGAACTCTCTCAAGACAGTGAAAAAAAAAAATCACATACTCGATTTTAATATTGGAAATTTGAAACGTACACACGCTTTTAACAGACCGCGATTTTATTTATATTTAATGGCACATATGAAAAGGCGTGCGTTTGTATGTAGCGTACGTAATGCAATTCTTCGAACGTTGCGTTTTTTCGATAGCCATATGTTGGCTTTCGTATGAACGACCGTTCATTCATGGGTCAATAGAAAGGTAAATATTAGTCGCAATATGGTTAAACTTGTGTGAAGGTTGAAATAGGATTTCGCTCTCTAAAAACTAGGCCAACCGAGCAAGGCTCTATGACCCAATCAAACGCAATATATAAGTTAAAATTAACGAAACACACGTGAATCGACATTAACACTTATTATAAATATGTGATTTAACAACTAGTCAACGGTTAAAATGATATGAAAATGTTTCTAAACTATCTATTATAATCTGATAACTTCTTGTTCATTCTCTTGTGCGTTACTAATACTCCGGTAAAATTAGACGTTTTTGATGATTTTTTTATATCGTGAAATTTCTTTCTGGAAATATATTCTACATAACGAGTTGAACGAGGATCAAAAGAGTTCCCACCTCCAAAGAGGGAGCTTCCCTCCGAAAATCACGAAAAACCTCCAAAAATTCGACCGTTTTTGAGTTTTCCGGATTTATATCAAAAACCATAATTCGGATTGAAAAAGTGTCAATGAATAAAATATTGCTCATAAAATTCTACATTTAAAATGTTATATTAATAATTTGCGTAATTGTTACTGATTTCCCGTAAAAAGTGCTCGAAAATAGGCCTAAAATGGACCTCTTGGCCAAAAATTTTCGTTGCGCGGTTTTGGTAACGATTATTTCAAAACAGGTTGATTTTACGGGGGTATCGAGGAGGAAAAAAGTTGTAGAGCAAATCCTGCTCTGTAATAATCACTTATTATATTTTAAGTTAATTGTTTGAGTTTTTTCAAAATTTGAGTTTTCCCGATTTTGATTCGACGTTTTTGCACGGTAGTCTGGCAATTAAATGGATTTTTTAATGATAAAAATATCGATATCCTGAAATTTCTTTCTGAAAACGCATTTAAAATAACGAGCTGTAATTGAATACGAAAAGTTACATCCTCCAAAGAGGGAGCTTCCTCTTATATTTACCGAAAACCACCCAAAATTTGACTTTTTTTCAGTTTTTCGCTTACAACGTAGAAACTATTACTCAAATTGAAAAGATGTTCAAAAACAAAATATTCTTTATAAAATTCTTCATTAAAAATGTTCTATTCATAATTTGCGTAATTGCGTTAATTTTCTCTAAAAAAGCCCTCAAAGTAGAGGATGCCGCGTTGACAACAGGGGTGTTTCTAGAGGTTTCGACAAATATCTCAAAACCTATCAACTAGCGCCCAATATTTCTTCATATATCGTAAAGAACAGGATTTTTGCTATTGGCTAATTATAATTTACTTTATTTTAACTTAGGATATTACATTTTTTTTGGCGCTTAAAGTTGAGCATTTTTTTCGCGATTGCACATTGTACGCATAAAACTTCGTTCAATTTTGGACTTACTACCTGCTCAGGGATTTGTAATCCTTTTATATTTAAGAATGCATTCGTAACTAATCTTAGAAAGATAAATAATATTTTTTTTCAATATTAATTTTTGAAATATATATTTAAGTAGATTTTTTTTATAATATTTATTTCAAATATAATACTTCTAAAATATAATTTTGTCATATTTTTTTATTTTCGTACTAATACACATTAATTTCTTTAGTTTATAATGAATTAGTAAAAAAAATATATTTTGATTAAAAAATGTTGGAAATTTTAAATATTATTTATAATTCTCGCATAGAAACTGAGAGACCTGAACTTGTTGTCGAATGCCATGATACCTGCGCGCTTACAGTTATAAACCCCTGAGCTAAGGGACTAGTTGCCTTTTTCATACAATAGACTTGGATTTTTTTTGAAAAGATAGTTTTACAATCTTTTCAAGAATTCGTAAACAATAAAATGTTAACGTAATTATTTCGTCTTCCTTAGGTCTTTCAAATTTTTATTTATGACTTACAAAAACTGCATACTGTTTTATTTACAAAATATGCGGAAACCACTGTATTGAAACCTTTTGTAGAATAAAGTAAATACTTATGTTCATTCACGCCCAGACAAAATATTTTTTTTATTTATAAAAGAATTGTGAATATTCTTGGATTTACCATTAACGATACAAATGTTCATGAGTACATTTTTTAACCGCTTTTGGTAAATTATTTTCAACATATTGAATAAAAAAATATTAGGTGAAAAAAATCAAATATAATAATAATTATTACCTAATTTTTCTCTAGGATTTTTATAAAATCATTTACTTTCATATTCTTATAAATTTAAAAAACTTAAGAAATATATTATACATTAAAACTTTATATATAGCATTAATTTTTATATTTCTCGAAGATATAAAAAAATATAAAAATAAAATAGAAATAAAAATATAAAAATAAAAATTATAACAATAGGATTATTATAGCTTAGATTACATTTTATATTTTTTTTTTATTTATTAAAACCTTCAATTAGCTTCAAATTAAAGAATTAAGCAAAATAATAATAATTTGACTTAACCAAATAGCAATATAACGTTTATTAAAAAAATCACCAATTCTTTCTTTTGAATAATTAAATTAAAATAATTTATTTTTTTATGTGAAATATTTTCGATTTTTTCGGAAGTTACAAAGAAACCAACAGAAGATTTTATTGCCTACAATATTCGTCTTTGTTATGGTTGTAAAGATATCTTTTGGAAACGCCTTTTAAAGTGAATAGACTAATATAACAATGAGCGGGTACTGCGTAGAATGTCCAAAATTGAACGAAGTTTTATGCGTACAATGTGCAATCGCGAAAAAAATGCTCAACTTTAAGCGCCAAAAAAAATGTAATATCCTAAGTTAAAATAAAGTAAATTATAATTAGCCAATAGCAAAAATCCTGTTCTTTACGATATATGAAGAAATATTGGGCGCTAGTTGATAGGTTTTGAGATATTTGTCGAAACCTCTAGAAACACCCCTGTTGTCAACGCGGCATCCTCTACTTTGAGGGCTTTTTTAGAGAAAATTAACGCAATTACGCAAATTATGAATAGAACATTTTTAATGAAGAATTTTATAAAGAATATTTTGTTTTTGAACATCTTTTCAATTTGAGTAATAGTTTCTACGTTGTAAGCGAAAAACTGAAAAAAAGTCAAATTTTGGGTGGTTTTCGGTAAATATAAGAGGAAGCTCCCTCTTTGGAGGATGTAACTTTTCGTATTCAATTACAGCTCGTTATTTTAAATGCGTTTTCAGAAAGAAATTTCAGGATATCGATATTTTTATCATTAAAAAATCCATTTAATTGCCAGACTACCGTGCAAAAACGTCGAATCAAAATCGGGAAAACTCAAATTTTGAAAAAACTCAAACAATTAACTTAAAATATAATAAGTGATTATTACAGAGCAGGATTTGCTCTACAACTTTTTTCCTCTTCGATACCCCCGTAAAATCAACCTGTTTTGAAATAATCGTTACCAAAACCGCGCAACGAAAATTTTTGGCCAAGAGGTCCATTTTAGGCCTATTTTCGAGCACTTTTTACGGGAAATCAGTAACAATTACGCAAATTATTAATATAACATTTTAAATGTAGAATTTTATGAGTAATATTTTATTCATTGACACTTTTTCAATCCGAATTATAGTTTTTGATATAAATCCGGAAAACTCAAAAACGGTCGAATTTTTGGAGGTTTTTCGTGATTTTCGGAGGGAAGCTCCCTCTTTGGAGGTGGGAACTCTTTTGATCCTCGTTCAACTCGTTATGTAGAATATATTTCCAGAAAGAAATTTCACGATATAAAAAAATCATCAAAAACGTCTAATTTTACCGGAGTATAAATATTAAACATCCATCTCCTTTAATTGCATTATAAGCGTAAAGAAAACAAGCCACACTTGATCTAAAATTGAATGGAAATTTAATTTTATCTTTTACAAAAGACTTGATTTCTTTTAAAGTAATTTTATTTAGTTCCTCTAAAGTTAGCAATCACTTTGAAGAATTCCGTTCTATCGCTTGCCTTTTATTTCACGTTTAAAATTTCTATTTATCACTACTTCAATTAATTACGTTCATTAAAATTTACATATTATTAAAGAAAAACAAAACAAATTAACCTTACGATTGTATTATAGACGTTTGATATTTGCATCTATCATTTTGATTGCACATATATTCACATTTTTCAAAAGTGAAAGAAAAAGTTCAAATAGTATGTAAATCGACTTAATGTAGATTCATAATAACGAAATAGTGAAACGATCCGTGTCATAATATACTATTTTTTTCTCCTCTATTTTAAATAAAGAACAAGTGCTTTTTACTGCTCAACTTAACTATAATACACGTTCAGTGGCGTTTAACATGTTAAAAATAAATACGACGCACGAAATATAATCAGATATGTAATAACAATAAATAATCAAAAACAAAAAAAAAATCAATACGTAAAAGGAAATAGTTGATATTATTGCAAAAAAAAAAAACAATGATAAGTAAATAATGTCGCATATCTAATCGTTATCGCATTACAATTTTCTCATTATTGTATTGTATGTACAATATGTATAATAATATATCGATCGATGCGACCGCGACATTTAAATTGCGTCATTGTGCACAAACCACACACATACACACACACGCGCGCACGCACACAATTGTCCGGATTTGAACTTAAATTCAATTGCATCACTCGAGATCGTTGCCGCTTGACATCGAGCTAAATTATTGGGTTCCGTGATTGAAGCTGTGGTCTAGACGATAATTTATTCTTTCACTCTGACTGTTGGCTTCCACATTTAGAATTTTTCATTGTTGTGTTGATTTTTTTTAAGGGTTGAAATTGAATTATAATATATAACGTCGTTGAATGACTTCTACAATTTAACGTTTTGATACATATTTGATAATTATTTGCGGTAGACTTTTTTACTAATCTTTTTTTTTGTATTCATATTACTATTTAAAAAAAATATGTGTGAATAATAATAAGACAGAAACATATTTGACATATCATAATTTTTTTCACAATTTGGTCCGCAGTATGGAAAAGGTTAAACGTCTACGTATAAACCATTCATCATCATCACTATATAAGATATATTTCAATCTTTTTTCAATGTAACTATTTCAATATGTACAATTTTTATTTTCAGTTCTTGATAGTTTAATTGAATAATCTAAAAATTTTCTTCATTTAACACTTTTGTTACGTTTGAAAACAATTTTCCTGTATATTCATAATTAATATTATATTTTTATTTTTGAATTATTATCAAATCCTCTTTTGTGGTTTGTACATGATAAAAAAAAATCCGTAATAATATAATAGACTATATTAACACAACATGACTAAATTTTATTATTAATAAATAAATTATAATATTATGTAAAGTGCGTTATAATTTTTGAACCTCGATTTGAAACCGATTAAGAAATGCTACACAATTAAATTTTATATCATTTATATAGGTCATAATGGGAAATCGAATGACGTGATGAATGACATTTTGAGTTATAATAATAATACATTTAGGTTCTGGGTTTCCGACGCTTTTCAAGTGGAGCACGAAAATTGCACACGGATGATGATGAACCGATGATTTTTACACAGATAAAAATTGCAATGGATTATCCCACTATTATAATTAGATTTTTACGCGATTAATGATTATGTTTCAATCTAAAATTCGTCGATTTTTCAACGAAATCATCGTCGATATTGGGTGTGTTTGCCCCGAAGCAAATCCCGACCGGCCGACAATGACCCACTTCTGTCTGACAAACTTCAACTTGGAAACCATTTTTTTTTTTATTTTAACATATTATTCTTATACATAGTATATACGTACGGTAAAAGAATATCGTTAGTATAAAAGTTATATGAATGAAAACGACGATATATTGTATTTGCATCATCACAGTTTGCACGCAGATTGTGACAGCGCTGCAATGACCGGAGAGAATCGGAACGGCGTTCCGGATTTTTATTTTGCATTAAATAAAAAAGAACTTTAAAACATATATATGTTTTATTATTTTTCATATCCGTGTATTCTCATAGACGTATGGGAAATTGTTACATATTTTCATCTGGCATTTCACGAATCAGTTGAAAATTTTTACTAGTTCCCACGTGCTCATGAGAAAACATGTAGTAATTTGGAATTTCTACTAATTTATTAATTGTTTATGACATAAGTGTTTTCTTTAGAATATAAATATAGTATATATTTTCTTAAGGATATGTAAAATTGAGGACTACAAACATTTACAAACATTTTTTTTTTCAAATTCGGGCTTTTTGTAAATTTGTCGATACAGAGGTAAGTGCTAATAGTGAAAAAGAACTAAGAATAAATTAATTTGTACTTACAGAAAAAAATAATCATTTGGAATAGTAATATCTATACAGGACTTGCAAAGCTTTTATAATCAAAAATCGATCTGAAAGTGGACAATGTCAAGCATATTGATCGAATAAACAAATAAAAACAGAATAAAAAAGTCGAAAAGTTGCACATATATGAATGTATTATACAAGGTCTTCTTTTACTCGAAAAGCTCTTCATAAGACTATTAAGCGATTGAAAAATACTAGAAGAAGTTGCTTAAGAAATAGTTGTGATAATAATACAAATTTAGAAGTAAAAAAAAAAACTATAATAATATATATTTTTTTAAATATTATTATTGTATTAGCTGATCGTGAAATAAAACAAAATTAGCCTGCTAAAAGTTTACCTAATGTTGAATACATACATACAAATTTTTAATTTTATTCATGATAATTATAAAATATTTTGTATAAGAATATATATATATATATATATATATATATATATATATATATATCGATCGCATTCTGAACGCCTCTTTCGCTACATTTGTTTGTATTATTCAATAGAAATGTTTATTTCGCCACAATAAAAATACATTATTTATTATAGTTTCAGTATTTTTTTTCACACATGAAAATCATTAAATATTTCAGATGTTCGTGCGGCACTTTACAGTTTTTGACCGGAGTAAAAATCTTGACTTTACAATCGATAATATTGCTCTAGTAAAACGCACGTGATTATTTATATGCGATAAAAACGAGCGTGAGCGATTTTTTTTTTTTTTTTTGCCCTATTCGTCTAATAAATATTTACACTATTTATTGTCGACAATAAATCAATAAAGCGATAGCAACAATGGCGATATAAATTTTTTAGCAAAAACAACATTTATTCGGCGTCGTTTTCGATTGTCATTTTTATACAGGTTAAATGCGGCTCTCGTTAAATGCATGCGGGTTTTTTCCATTTTTATTTAAAAAAAAAACGACAATCGACAAGATATCAATTTATTATAAAATAAATAAATAAATAAAAACGATTTTTATTAATAAATAAATAAAACTTTTTATTAAGATGATTTTTATAAATCGAATATTAATATATATATATATATATATATATATATATATATATATATATATATATATATATATATAAGCGATAACACGGATTCAATCCCGTGACCTGTTTTAACTAAATACATATGTTATCGTTGATTTGATATCTTGACAATTTATATATATATATCAGGATTCAAACATATAATTTGTTACCTGTTGAATAAATGGATTATCGTTAAGCTTATATATATATATATATATATATATATATATATATATATATATATATATATATATATATATATATATATATATATATATATATATATATATATATATATATATATATATATATGATAACATTCTAATCGTGAATATGATAAAAAAAATAAATACAAATATTTTCTATGAAATTTAAACTCTTAATTGTAATTAATTGAAATAAATATATTACATAAAAAGGTGAACTTGCTATAAGAACGTCCAATTTTTTTTATTCGTTCGCTAGACAAAGTTGGCAAAAATATTATCGGTGTGCACATTTTTATAATTTTATATTTTCGTAACAATATAATGTCGAATAGAATTTGCCAAAAGAATATTTTCGGTCGATTCGCAATTTTACATTTCGACACTTCATATATGTTACTTTATTTATAATATGTCCGAATCAAGAGAAGAATGTTGTCGAATGTGATTCTAAAATGCTTCAATTTTCTATAAACTCATTATAGAATAACAAAAAATATAATGTTTAATTAATATGTGATTTATGAAATTATGTACAGACAAAATATATATAAAATCACCTTGAAATTTTCATACAGTTGACATATAATATAGATTCTATATTTAAAACAATGTCACAAACGTACTATAATATTATATATATATATATATATATATATATATATATATATATATATATATATATATATATAATTTTATATTAGATTGTAAATTACTTTATTTTAGTGATAAGGCTATGAAAAAAAAAATTAAAAGAAAATAATATGAAATACGATTTGAGTCGCTAGCTCTATACATAATTTTTATATAAATTTTTTTTTTTCAGAACATATTGTCGTATTTTGTTGAATTTCAAACGAAAACATAGATGTCTTATTTCAATTAAAAAATATATTATATTAATATTATAAAATGACAAAGCAGATTTGTATTTTTTCTTTTCGAAAATTTCAATGTTGTTAAGTGAATTTACCGACTTGGCAATTCATGTGTCATTTAATATATTATATATAATAGTGTTTACAAAATTCTAGTTAATAACTTAAAAGACTTTTTTCAACAACTTTATAACATTATATATATATATATATATATATATATATATATATATATATATATATATATATATATATATATATATATATATAAAGTTAAAACGACGTCTAATTAATTAACGACCGACGATGTCACATAAAGGACTTGTGATATTATTATTTTTTTTACTGTCACATAAAAAAATAATGCATAATGACGATAAATTACCGACACAATTTAAAATTATTTCAATATTACCTTTTATATAATATTTATACGTATATATATATTTTTTACTAATTTATAAATGTTTTTTCGTCTAATTCATCCGTTTTTATATTCGATATTGGTCACATTTTTACAGAAACTCACCGCGCATATATATAAAAGAAAATCACGTCAAGATTAATTTTAAAATTCATTATATCGATATTGTGATACTTGAATGATGTAAAAAACATCGAAAACGTATCGTTTTTCACGTCAAAAAAAAAGAAAGAAAAACAATGAAAATCAATTTCCCTACAGTTTTAATTATTCACATCAATCTAAATAATTTCAATAGGCAAATCAAATAAACCAGCTTATTATTGACAGATTTAATGCGAACAAATTGTGATAACGTCTCTATATGATGATAATTATCACTGATAGGGAAAATAAAATATGAGGAAAAAAAACGGATCAATTAATTTTATTTTTTTTACTTAATTAATTACATAAAATTCATATTGATTACAAAAACCGAATAATATCGATCGAGTGTTAATTATATTGTCATGCTGCAATGATAACGCAATATTGCAATATTTTCTAGGAATTTCTATCGATAAATTTTAATGAACACGACTTTAACATGTAGTTTTAATTAGAATTCAATTTACCCGTTTAGGTCTTCGAACGTTCTATAATTATTGCGTAGTAATAGACTATATATATATATATATATATATATATATATATATATATATATATATATATATTTATAATATTATCAAAAGACACGATTTTTAACATATTCATGAAATCGCCTTGAAAATAGTTGATCATTCAAATTGTCGATAGGTTTTTTTTTATATATATTCAACGAAAAGTGGATAAATAAAAATCTAATATCCATATAGCATTTATTTTTATATAATATACATATTTGATAAATATTCATAAAAATGTAACAAATTTTATTTGTTACATTATATCATTTCGATAATAAAAACGTATCATCGATTTTAGATAACGTTATTTGAAGTGAGTTAAAAACAAAATTAAATGAAATGGTGAAAATAATTACGCGCAACATTTATAGATTAGCAATAACTATTAATATTTGCATAATAATTTAAAGATTAGTCATATATTATATATGTTTATGTAAATATGGATATAAAAAAAATAGAGATAAAACAGACAGTCAAAATTTATTTCAGCTTAACATAACCGATAGCTATAAAATAAAAATGTATATTTATATTATCGAAAATATTTCAACGACGCAAATGAATATATATATATATATATATATATATATATATATATATATATATATATATATATATATATCCAAATAGCCAAATGTGAACGCATGAATTGATTAATATTGAATTTGATTCGCCTTGAGCTTTCATTGAATGCTAGATTGTTGTTCATATATAGCGAAAACAGGTGAAGAACACGAATATATAGTATATATGTCGATTTATCATCATCGTTATCATAATGATTATCATTAATTGCCATCTGTGGCGTCGACAACCAGAGATACGGTAGAATGAACGGTTTACATCGATATATATAAAAATTTTAATATATCACAATAGCGGTTTAACAAAACGTCAAAATTATATATATATGTCCTCGTGAAATATAATATATATATATGTATATATATATGAAAATAAAAAAACCAGCGCTAAGTAACTCGAAAGTGCAAAGAGCTAAGTAAAGTCAAGGTTGGACACAAAACTTATTGAACACAGCTGTTTTTCTTCTTGTAATAATCTTTGTGCTATTAACGTGCAATTTTTTTTTCGTACGCCATTGGAACAAGTCCAGGGAATGTTATTGAATTACGTGTAAAAATCGAACAAATTCGGTGAAATTTTCAACGCGATAACGGTCTATATACGTTTATTGTGTGCGTTTTTGTTATTTTTATAAATAATCGTAACGAGTCACGGGAAAATCGCATTCACGATGACCGAAAGAAATATATAGAAAGAAAGAAAGATATATATGTATATATATATAAAAAGAAAAAAGTAGACACAGTCGGTTTAAAAATATCGCACTTTCAGACGGATCCAAATGCGTATGTCGAATTATTTGACGGTGTAAAGAAATGCACGCACAGTGATTTTGAACGTTTTCAGTTTTTGAAGAATTATATCGTCATTCGTGACCGGAAGTAGAAATGTCATATTATAAAGTTAGTGCGATGGACGTTTCAAATATTTGTGCTTCTCATATCATATTTTCTATATTCAATTCGATAAAAATCACTTGTGATTAACGATTGCTCAACAGTTAAATAGATTTAAAAAAACTAAAAATATAAAATAAAATTATCGATATGATATTATATGCTGTTTTGATAATGGAAAATATTTCAACACTTTTCTCTATTGTTGTACAAAGGAAAAATGATTTTTCTTACGCAATTGACGAGATGAAGATGATTATTTCAAATAATTTCAACAAACTTCTTTTTATTTAACAATTATCAATGATGTATAGATTTTCAATATGTCTCAATATAATAAATAGTTTTAGGTAAAATAAAGACTCGATTTAATATTGGAAAGGAAGAATTCTTTCCAATACAGACGAATAAAAAAATATAACGAAAGAAGTAAAAGAGTGATAGAATTAAAAGATTATTTTTTATAATATTTTAAAGGTAACATTAATTGTTTTTTTTTAGAAATTATGATTTTAATAATAAAAATAATAATTCTAATACTCAATAAAAATAAATATAAAAAAATGGAAATATTTCTTAAATCTAAAATTAATATTTACTCAAAATATTTGAGTGCATATAAAATAATAATGTATAATATAATTTGAAATATAAATAAAAAAATACTACACTTAAAATGCTGATACTAATAAAATGGATTGAGTATTTTAAACTTATCGATTATCACGTTATCACGTATTGGTTTACATTTAGTGATGTGCAACATTTTTTTTCACACTTAAATTGATGAAATCATCGTTATAAACTGTTGTTATAATATATTAAGAACTTTCAGTGCAGATTGCTTATTCTTTGATGATTAATGATTGAATGTTGACAATTATAAATGGATATGTGTCAAGATGTTTACGTATATAGTTATCATTTCTAAATTGAAATCAAGGAAAAATTCCTACTAATTATAAATAAAAATAAAATGATTAAACATTAACTAACCGCAATTAGAAATATATTCACCCGTTAAAACACTGTTAACGTTAAAACGAAAAAAAAATATTTATCGTTGTGATTTGTGAGAATTAACAATGAAAAAAAAAGAAGGGAAAAACAGTACGACGAAAAAAAAATAGTAAATAATAACCGTATAAAAAATGACGTACAGAATTTTTTTCACATCACGCACCTCCTGTAAATATGAAACATAGTCGCGAAGCGAATCAATGACGTTGATTTTTCACACGCGATCTCATTTTCATAAAAAAAAAATAATAATAATAAAATAAAATGTGGAAAATTTTGTACGCGACGCCGAATTAGTGCAACGACACTGATTTTCACAAACAACGTTCGGTAAATGTCAAAGGGAAAATTGAAAAGAGGAGGGGAAAAGTTGTCGCGTAAACGATTATGGTCGACGCGCGTCGCGTTTATTCCGCCGTTTGAAAGTTTTGGCGGGAATTGGCGGCCGTTACGAAAATTTGAAACGCGAGCTAACCGGTCGATAGTCTGAAGTAAACTGTCAGTGAACGAGATCTACCCCCACTGCGACGCCATGTTCGCCTAAATTGATCGTCTAATAACCACTGAACGGATTATCTCTCGTCTCCGGTTCAAATTCTAGTTTCGCGGGTTTTTTTTCCGCGTTTAAATTTTGAACATATACTGCGCAATGAGAATTTAACCAATATATTTGCAATTTCGATCTGTCTATTATATATATATTTATATATATATATATATATATATATATATATATATATATATATATATATATATATAAGAGAAAAAAGGGTAGGTCGCATACGAAGTGAATGAACGAACTGAGAGTGATGTGTGAAATTAATTGGATGAGGAAGGCATAAGATAGAAACGAATGAAAGAATATTTCGTTCAGCAGTTGACGGTTTAGACCAGTGGTGTCAAACTTGTAGCATATTGCGGAACATATGAGCTTTTGTGTACTAAGTTGTGGGTCGTACAAGCTTGATAATCAAAATATCATTTTTAATTAACATAAATTGCACACTACAACTTTATTAAATGAAACTATATACAAATAAAAAATCGAAATTTACTTTAAAATATTAATTTTATATATGTTATTAAAAACGGTACATTTTGGCGGATCGCATGTGGCCCACGGGCCTCGTGTTTGACATGCCTGGTTTAGGCTGTGAATGATATATATATATATATATATATATATATATATATATATATATATATATTTATTTGAACATTTATTTATGATAGTAAATTTAGTGAATATATATAAAATTACTCACCTTTTAGAATTAAATTATATTGCAGTTATTATATATTTTGATATAATAATAATAATAATAAATTTAATGATTCATCTTATTTACAAATATTTTAAATATATTTTAAAAGAATTCTTTTCTTGTAAATATTTTCATTCATTCAAAATTTTGTTCTTAATTTCATATTCTAAATATATTTGTTACAATATATTAAGAATGTATATTGTTACAATCTGATTTTTAAATTACAATAAGTAAAATGTAAGAAAAAATTAGAAACGAATAAAAGGCCTTGAATAATTTAAAAAATATTTTTTTTTAATTTACAATTAAATTTTTATATGTATTTCGAGTAGAAAAAAAATCAAAAATTATAAAAATGTACATTCAATTTCATATATTGTGATGTTATTGATTCGCTTTTATCGTATAACATTCCTAAGTCTTGTAAACATTGATTTTTTAATTATCAATTCAATTATCTCTTTATTATTCAATCGGATTGCATTTTCTACTCAAACATTATAATACGATACAAATATTATATATTTTTCTTTTCCAAATTATTTTAAACTAATATATTAAACAATGGATTATTCAAAGAAAATCTATAAAGAAAAATATTTTTTTAATTATAATAGTAATTTTGCAAATATATCGGACAAGTTATGATCGCCTCGCCGATCATAATATGTAGAAGTTTACTATAAAAAATACGGATGTAATTCTCGCCTTTTTCTATTATTCTGTATTAAAAAAATCAATTGATTGTAAACAGATCAATTAGCCCGTTGGCAGTCAGCGTCCTCGATTGAAGACACGAATTACTTTCAGTAGTTCTGATTTATGCGATAATTAAAACGCTTTACTGGGAAAAATAAACGAATATTGTGATTTCAATGAATTAGTATGAAAATGTGAAAGATCAGTTCATAAACCGGTTCTAGAATTATACGCGATGCCCTTATATATTAGTTAATATTGAACACATAATATAGTGAACGTCCTTTATTGAGGAAATAAACTCAAAAATATAAACTACTGATAATCTAAAAAAAATGTTTTTGTAATAGAAAAAAAATTGAATATAAATGTTGAAACAGCGAAAAAATGACACACACACACACACACACACACACACACACACACACACACACACATATATATATATATATATATATATATGTATGTATATATAAATCATAGTTTTACAATATATATTCTAATATAATATGTACTATTTATTACATATAATTTTATATGTAATTGTTAGAAATATTCTTTTTATTTTATCATATATCATTATTTAATAAGTGAAATGTAATAAAAGAACAATAATAAAAAATTACACAATTCTAAAAAAAATAATAATTGTGTTGTAATCAACTGAAAAATTATTTTTATTGAGTACAAAGTACTTCAAAAATGTTTGAAATCAAGTTGATTTAATAAAATTACAATATTTAATAAATATCGTAAAATTATTATTATTATTATTATTAGATTATATGTAAATATAATAATATATTATAATATCCATTGTGTGTAAATATAATATATTTTTTTATAAAATTTATGTTATTTTATTTTTTTATATACTTATATTATCATACGCGTATTTATATATTATATTTAACAAAATAAATCGAAAGCGTTCAAAACTTTATATGAAAATTTGTAACAAAACAAAATACAAACAAAGTTTTCATATTTTAAAATAGCAGAAAATAATTATTACCCCTTTGTAATCGGGAAACGTCAATTGATGAATTAATAAATACAACATGATCTAATAACACTATTATTAAATAAATAAATAAATATTTTAACGTCACAATGTTAAATTATTGTCAATTTAATCTATAATAAGCAAAATCTACATTCTAAGGTGTATCTGAAATTTTGGTCTTCAACTATATAATAGAATTTAATTTCATTATTAAAAATACATATTTATAATATAAAATGCAAAACTTTAATAATAATTTAAATATTTTCAAATTTATTGACGTTTATTTAAATTTTAAATACGGAATATATTTTAACAAATATATGTCGTACAAATATTTTAAATAATCGTTTCGTATAATTTATTTATATACTGATATTTATTATTTAGCGCGGATTAAAATCGACAAAATTGTATATATAAATATGACGAATTCGTTTTTATTTAGGAGTTTATATAAATATCGATTCGTTCGCGCGGTGGATGCCCGTCGATCGGCGCGTTAAGACCGAAGGCGGTGACGCACGGATACGTCGCGATTCGTTCTGCGACGCGGGCGCCGCCATTTTGCGTTGCGAACCGGCGTCGGGACTGCGGTCGACGCTGCGCCGTCTCTATCAGGTGAATAACGCTAGCGGTTTCGTCGAATTATCGTCGCGGCTATTTTAAAGAATGTCGGCCGGATATTCGAGTTCGGAAGAGAGCGACTTCGGATGCGAGATCTCCGGAAGCAAACGCGGCGGCGGGCGGCGACCGATATGTCGCAACAAGAACGCGATCGTCGCCAGAGAGAACCGTCTCAAGAAGAAGGCGTACGTAGAAAGTCTCGAGAAACGGGTGAAGTTGCTCAAGTGCGATTCGAAGAAGCTGAGAAGCATTCTGGACACGCAGGCGGATTACATCAACGAACTGCACTCGGAGATCAGGTATTTGAAGGCGGCTTTGGCTAACGCGCCTCAGATCGGCTCCCTGATCAGGAGACTCGGAAGCTCCGTCGACTCCGATATCGTCGCCGTTCGGCCGAAAGACGTTCCGCCGCGGCCGATATCGCCGATCGAATCGCCGACCGCCTGTCTCGGTCGTTTTCCGTTCTCGCCGCTCGACGTCGATTTCCTGGAAAACGAAGACGTGTACCGTCTCGACGACGTCGACGTATTGAGCCCGCCGAGCGAGGAACCGCCGAGGCACGACAGTTTCTCGGATCACAGTTATTCCGTTTTCCGAGGCTCCGCTAACGAAACTTTCGGCGATCCGGGAGTGTGTTTGCACGTTTCCGGCAAGAAGATGTCTTTAGAGTTCTGCTCCAAATGTAACGAGAGCGCTATAAACAATTGGAAAGACCACGAACGAGACGCGCGCCTTTCCACTTCGTGAACTTGTTTCGACGAACGATTGGAATAGAATTTCTCAAGTGAAAACTATCGCCGCTGCGATTTTCGTCGTTTCTATTGTAGTTATATAATATCTAGTTATTGAACTTCTTTTTGTATTTCTTATGTATTTGTTTATGTTTGATCTTTGTATTTTTATATTATTAATGCGTCGATGTATTACAGGATGTAATGTGCCGTTGTTTCTCCAGCCATTTTTACGATAAACGTCGATTTTCCAATCGAGCAGTTCGAAAGGTGGAGTAGATCGCTATCCTAAATCGAACGACGCATTCCTTCGGATGGACGTTTCGCCTTTGCTATTTAGCGGTTCTTGCGAGTTTCTCGTCTTTTCTTTATTTTTTATGCGAAACGTTCTAACCGTAGGGATGCGCCGCTCGACGCATATAATGAGAGTTTGTCGAACGCTTAATGTCATTTCGGATGATTTGATTTCAGTGAAAAGAACTACTTTTTGAGAAATAACGTTTATTCCTCATAGGGATGCCGTACGCCATTACTTTATATATAGGCTAAGTATATTGTATCGTTTATTATTTTATTCCATTACGTTAGATGTAGTTAAATAGATAACCGGTAAATTATCGATAAGTGTTTTCTATATAAGTGTTAATTTATTCTGTATTATTGATCGAGCTGAAAAAAAGAATAAAGATTTTGTTCTATACAATTTTGATTTTTTTTATTTTCTTTACGATAAGCATTTAAAAAAAACATACTATACACTTTATTATGTTTCAGCGATGGGACCCGATGGAACATCTGCCTTTGATGGATGTGATGAAAATGGAATTTCGTTAAATATTTATAATTATTCTAGTGAAACAACGTAGAAATTGCAATAACAAAATTTACGTAGGTTGAATAGACTATAAAAATTATCACGATTATATGAAAAATAAAATACTTTTTCAGTTCAGTGACAGTATTTTTTTTTTTAAGTAAGTATATAAATTTGCAATTTATATACGTACAAAAGTTAGGGTATTTAAATGAATTTCTTTTAATAATTGGTATATTTGAGAATTTATTATTTTAGGTGTCTTTCTATTCAACATATATTTGGAAGATTTATTTCTATAAAGTTTGAAAACAAAATACGAGATAGATATTATTTTTTATATTCCATTTCTAATGTCATATTTGTCAATTTTTTTAAATTCCTTTATTGATAATGTTCTTTCTTATAGATTAATAATAGGAATTCTATTTTTTAGCTAAAAACTGGACCGGGTGGTTTATGGTTCTTATATTTTTATAAAAGTTTCTATTTAAAGAGTTACACAGTTCGATACAAATGTTAGGTCAAGATTTTGTGGGATAATATATTATTTCTCAAGCAAATTCTAATAATTTGTGAGATTATGTGTGAAGCTTTGCATTATTATGGTCTAGCAGTTTATTTGTGATTGATCAATTCAGACTTTCTTTGATTGCTTTATCCAATATTGCATAATAATAAACATCTGAATCAATCTCTGTTCTCTTAGATGCAGCTTAATCATAAACATCATTTTTGAAATTTCTTCAAATCGTTAGTATGATTTTGGTGTAAATCACCTTTTTAATGTGGTTTATGCTGTTACTACAGATAATCCATTTTTTATCATTAAATGATTTTTTTTCAGAAAAAAGTCAATTTTATCATGAGATACATGTTGCTATTATTGATTCTTTATTTTAAGAAAAAAAAAATCATATGGAACTGAAATACCAAATTTCTTAGCGAATTCAAAACATGTTATTTGCAATCGCGTGAGATTCTTTTAATTTTGTATTTCTACAATTCTTTAAATAGCTATATGACAATTTGTTTTTAATGTGATTAATCAACTTCTACAAGCCACCCGAAATTTTGGTTTGACTAAAACAATATACATTTTGGATATTTTATAGTTTTAGGTTGACTAGAAAAAAGTTTACACGATTGTTATTGAATTTGTTTGAAAAAAACATTTTCTTTATCGTTTTTTATATGAACAGATCAAAAGATAGAAATTTTGCAAACAGTGTGGGATTTATTAAATACTCTTAATAGTATTTTAGTATATTTTCAAGATCGTTTTCTATTCTTATATTTTTCTGATAATTTTCCACAACCAATTTAATATATATTATTTTGTTTTTACACGTGAAAATTATAGTAATGACATTTTATAATTTATTTACTTTCATTCAGAAATGTAATGCATTTTGTGATGCAAACGAGTTTGTTTTTATATAATCTACGTGCATAATGAAAAACGAATATATTGTTTAAGTTTTTATTAAGACAGTAAATATGGTACATTTTACATATATTTACAATGCATATACATATATATTGGTTAAGGCTTTTGCTCGTAAGGCGGCAAGTTTAATACAAAAGTTAATAACTTAGTGTACAATATACTATCATTCTTAATAAGTTAACGTGTTCACTTTTATTTTCTTGTTAGAATTTATTTTAATAATAAAAATATAGGCACTCGAATACATAAGATGTAATGTGCAATAAAATAGATTTCAAGTATCAAACGAAATATAGAGATTTTAAATGATTAATCGATGTGTAGATTTCTACTATATTTCTCAATAGAAAATATTTACAAATATAGTATAATTTTTTTTAATTTGCCTTTTACTGTGTGCATGCAACAGTTATTTTGTGATTATTTCATTCATTCGATTTGTTATTTATTTTCATCAACATTTTATAACGGCTAACAATTGTAGAATATTTGAGATACTTTAATCGATTATACATTCATAACTATATAAACTCAATTAAGACATAAAAACATTCAGTTAATAAATACACAGAAAAACTCAACAATTTATATTAGATTAGTGATTTCTAGATGCATATATAATTATCTAAAAAAAATCATTTCAGTACAAAGATAAAAATGGTAATTTTGTCAACATCTAAAACGCGTTTCAATTGTAATTTCGTTTTCTTTTTTTTTCTCATTTTAATAAGACACATCTGAAAAATTTACTATACAGTAAGTAATATACTTGAAATGTATTATTTTACTGAAATAATTTGTTTAATTCCTATAAAATCTTTCGTTTTCACAAGAGATATATTCTCGTATTAATTACACCCAACCCCCGGTTAGTTTGTGGAATAATTCTTCGTCAAGTGTTTGATTAGCATCTTTAGAACGCATGGATAGGAAAATATATCCTCCTATAAATTCATGTATTACTTTGCAATCAGCCGATTGACACGAAAATATTATGTTGGCTTCTTCAAACTGCACCATCATATGTTTTATCTTCCAATTTACATTCCACGCCTGCAAATTAGAATGTTTTTTTTAATGAATTTTATTTACAATACCGTTTATACGGATTGATAATACGTACTTTCATTGTGCTATATCTCCATGTTTTCTGATGATCTCCAGTATTAATGTCTAATTTCATGATACGATTGTGTGCTACTCCAATAAGTTCTTCTTTTCGGTGACCCATAAACTTAACGATAAATAGTGAAATACCAAAATCTGGCAGATTTTGCCATGCTTTAATAAATTGCATTTTTGCTTCTAATGCTGATAATTCTTTAACGTTCGCATGATTTTCCAATATACGACTCGTCACCTGGTAAAAATTATTTTTTTTTTGCGATGAGAAAGTATGCAAGCATCATTATTTACAAAGAATATGGATAACAGCTATTACCTTTCCTTTCAACTTCTTTTGATATTTTAGAGACAGATAATCTTGAGGTCGAATATCGAGATTTCTTGGATCGATTGCTGGTGCCGGTGCGGGTCTCTGCAATGCTATAAAATCTCTAATAGCTTGAGCTTCTGTTACCCAAGCTGCGTCCGCTAATGTGCGTCCTCGTGAACCCAAACGTAAAGCAGACAACCATTGTGCATATTGTTCTTCCTGAAAATACATATTTTTAATAGGTTGCAATTATTGATATGATTTTTAATATTAAAAAAAAAAATCATAATTAACTCACGTTATCACATCGTAAGAACATTTCTGTCATTCCCTCTTCACTTGGCACTTCCAATTTAATATTATAACGTCCTTGTGATACATTTACATCAGGGGTAACTTCAACTCCACGTAATGGCACTGCGAAAACTGGGGCAGTTGTAGTGGTCTCTTCCCGATTGCGATATGCTCGAAGTTGTAGATCGCGACAAGTGAACCAATATCGCTTGAATCCTCGTAATGTGAAGAAACGTTTGGATCTAAATTATTAATTATAAATATAAATTAATTTGTTCTAAAGAATAATAAATATAAATTATGAAATCAAAACTTCGTTAGATACACATTGTAAGGAATGTAATCTATGATGTATTGAATATGATCAATAATGAATGTTCGAATGTCATTTTTTTATTATTTTTCAGTGATTGCACATAAACGACAGGATGTGATTGATTTGAAAATCGAAATTAAATATTTTTTCAATTAATTTCTGGAATGTTAATTCCATATTTTTATGTTAGCGATGAGCGATTTTAAAATGAAATTGAATTGAAAAGAAAAAAAATAACACATTTATAAACGTTTTCATGCACATAAATAACTTGTTATTAAAACTCAAACAAATCAGGGGGGGGGGATACAAAACAGATCTGAAGCTTCTTACGCAGGTATACAGGATGTATCACCGCTTTTTCTTTACGTTGAGAAAACCAAATAAACAATATTATAAAAATATTCCAATAAATATAATATGCAATATAAATTATGGGTCGTGTCGAAACATACTTGACGAAGCGAAGATTATCGCAAAGTTCTGGCACTCTGGTTATATCTGTCTGTGCGGATGGAGTTCCGCCTTCGAGCATAGCTTGAAGTTCTGATAATGCAGCGTCAATTTCGTCTTCACCTCCAATTCCTGACCCGTTTGTGCTCGAGAAATTGAGATTGTCCATACCGGAAGTAACGCCATCTATTGAATCGTTACTTTGTCCGTTTGCAATTTGCAAATTCACTTGTAACTAAAAATTGAATAATTCTATTAAAAAAAAAGTTTAAAATGTGCAAAAAATTTGGACGTCTCCTTTTTTTTTTGACAAATACCTGAAGGGCGGCAAACACGAGCATTTCTTCTTCTGTACAATCCGTCTCTTCATTGAGAATTTGCCAGCGTGCTTGTTGATATAATTGATTTATACGTACGGCATCGATACGAGGATTGAGATCGTAGAATGTGTAGAATTTAAACCGTAACAATAAGCAATCACCTTCCCGTACGCCTTGTTCCATTATGGATAGAGATGAATCCAGCCAGCTGAAATGTTATAATACAAGTATTATATTATTACGTGTATATATTATACTGAAAATATTATTTTTATAATGTGATCATACATTCTATTACACTTACCCGACATTCATGCGTGCCTTTTCGACTAAAGATTTAGGTCTGACCATAGATTCTCTTGCTTCGTGTCCAGGATCGGCCGGACTTTCCGCTAGCGAAGTGTCCGACGAACCGTTTATCATTTCCCAAGACATATTATGCGGTGTAAGATATCCGTCGGACAAATCGCCATTAGATTGGAAAGTTCCGTTTTGACTCTTCTTCCACGTGCCATTTTGATGCTGCAATAAAATTAATATAAATTAATACAAGTTTTATATTAGTTTTATTGTATAATTATAAATACGGTTTACTACTATTACTACTACCGACCGTCAATGGTGATCCGATAGGTGTTGCCGATTGTGAACGCGGCGGTGGTGGAGGAGGCGGTAATGGGGCACATAATAATGGTGCACCACCAGCATCTAGACTGCCACCCGTACTGCGAGCACTTGCCGCGATGAACGTGTTCGTATCAGCAGGCACGGCAGGCGGAATATTGTTGCCATTTTGATAGTTTTGTTTTAAATGTACTGGTTTAAGCGGTCTGCATAATGATAATTCTTCCGGATGTCTGATTTCTATATTTATATTAAAAAAATATATAGGTATGCGCGTTTTATAAAATGACTATTTTATTTATTATGCTCACTGATATCTTTGCAAATGGACATAACGGCGTTGAAGGTTTTTACGGAAAAGTTCACTTTACGATTTATGTATCGTTGATCCGGCAATTGTATTCGAAGCATTTTGTGCATCGGAGTGAAATAGAGCAGATCGTCGGCGGCGACTCCATACTGATCGAGGGTTGATCGCGTTCGTGAGAGCCAACAGTTTTTCTCCGGCCACCACAGGGCGTGATCGGACCAATCTTTAGTTATGGCTGTAAAAAAAAAAAAAAAAAAATAACGCACCACGGTTAATTTTAAAACGTACGGAATGCGGTCATAATAATACAGAAATAAATCTATGAGGGTTTCCAATTTCATAGTCGATCCAATTGGAGAGTTCAAAACGCCACATGGCCCTATACTATATAATACTATATAGTGTATTTTGCCCGCATTGAACCAGCAATGAAAAACAATTTAAATGTTATTGATTACCATTTACCATTCATCAAATGTGTGTATATGTATGTATGTATGTGGGACATAGTTCAAAATATATATATATATTTTTTTAGTATGAAATCGAATACGCTATACTGTGCAAAACTTTAATAATGGTTACGCATCAATAAGTTTGTTTAGCGTGTCGCAATTTATTGGACACGATCAATTACATACTTTGTTTATGCCATCACTGTTCAGTATAAACGATGATTGATGATTATAAATATGTATTTATATATATATATATATATATATATATATATATATATATATATATATAATACATTACAAAATATATTAAACTATGAAAGAATTTCTAATTGATTGAAGTTAATCCGATATATAATATAAAAAGGTTTCATCATAATGGAATAGGCGACCTGATTAAAAAAAATTTGGTCAAATCTGGTTCGATTGACCCAATTTTTTTTTTTGCGAGAATTGATGAAAAAAAGAACAGCGATACGATTCGATTATTTGACTAAAAAAAGGTCATCCCACAACATAATGAACGATAAAAACGACGCGTCTCTAAACGCATTATTCTGAAAGAATTAATTTGCATTAATTAAAAGTTTTTGGCTTTACACAACAGAAAGAAATAACAAAACGACATTATTATAGGTAAGACAGAGAGAGAGAGAGAAAGAAGACAACAAACACACAAAACGGTGAAATGAAATAAACTGATGACGCTTCTCGCGTAAAGGTCAGATGAATGCGATGAGATCAAGCTCTAGAAATAAGACGTGAAATAATTGTCTTACTGCAAAACGTTTCAGCCGTATTTCTATTACATGTATAAATTTACTTTTATTATCTGCATATATATATATATATATATATATATATATATATATATATATATATATATATATATATATATATAAGAAAGGAGAAAAGGAACGATTATTCATTAGTCATTTTAATCTGCAGGATATGATGCACATGCAAGCCATGATTTATAAATAAAAAAGTGGCATTCTTTATATAATTATAATAATAATAATATGTTGATGTTCGGAATGAAAAGCAAACCATTGATACGTCATTGTAATAATGATTAAAAACTTCGCTAAAGCGTGACCAGTTTTTGTCCGGTAAAATAAAAAAAAAAAAAATAGTATATACAGTAGAATAACGAATGTCGGATGATTCATGTACCAGGTAAATGTTTCAATTATTCATCGAGAGATTCGTCACATTGCGTGCGAAAAGGTGTTTTTGAATTTGAGTCCCGCGACTTGCTTGCTTTCTTTTTTCTCGCATTATCGCGGTGCACTCGCCGTTCGTAAACTCGCCATAATATTTTATGATCTCGAGAGAATATGTTGTGCATTTTTAATATATATATATATATATATATATATATATATATATATATATATATATATATATATATATATATATATATATATATAGTATATTTATAAATATTTCTAGAGTAAAAAATTTGAACAATGAAATCACAAATCACCTCCTCTATTATGTAAAAACCTTTATCGCGCGTTTGCTTAGTGCGTAAATACAAGATAAGGCCACCGCATTGCAATAACCATAAGGATGTGTTTTGTCGTTAGAAATATACGGATGTGGTTTTAAATTAAAAAAAAAAAAGATCGTTAAATTATACGTAAAGGTGTTGCGTGAAAGTGCGTTTAAATAGAAAAAAAAGTGGTCATCGATAACGATACAATAATTGATATAATTTAATTAAGACGTTTAGTTTCTAAGACCATTCAGCAGTTGAAGAATGCGGAAGAAATTTTATTGTGTTAATTATACAGTCACGAAATGATATAATTTCATTCTGAAGAGGTGCATTTATATAAAACACTTTTCAATTTTGCAATATATATATATAAATGTATATATGATTTTAATCAATTAACATTCTATATATGTTATGATAATTGCTGATATAATTGGTATAATGGAATGCTTGCTAACTATTTTCGGTATAATAACAATAATAATCCCATTGTTGATAGATGAACTATAACGAGCAACACGTTTCTTAGAGGGCGGATCCCATTAAAAAATAATAATAAAAAAAGCACTACGTGTAAGCATAATAAAATGCATCGTGGACCGGTGCAGGTTAACACTGGGAAAAAGCGAAGCACGTGCTCGACATGCGCACGTACAAGAAGGCAGGCACGTGCTATCATCATCATCATCATCATCATCATCACCATCGTCGTGTATTCAGATGCGACATAATCACTTCTCTCGGCTGCGATTGTGCTTATAACAACAACAAGCTATTCTATTATATCGAGACCATCGAGAGAACTGTGATGACGCAACCGACGTCTTCTTTATCGTTTAGAAGCGTCCGAATGGATATGAGGATAACTAATTGTGAAATATATATAGGTGAATTAATTCTTCGATAGTCGTTCAAAGTTGAATTGTAGTATACAGAGTTTTGCGGTTTGAACAGGAAATTCGAAATATGTGTAGTGTTAAATTAACGGTTGAAGGGAAATTTGGGGATTAAGAATGAAATTTGTCATATTAAAACAAAATGACTAGGATCTAAAATTATTTTTATTCGTTTACAATATCTGGGGATGGAATTCCGTGTACCGTAGACTTTGAAGCGATTGCAGAAGACAAAACTTTCTAGCAATAGTTTAATGCATTCTGTGAATTTTCCAAGGTCATAAAATTACCTTATTCTGAACACAGTGTATAATCATAGTATACATTTCATACCCCTTAGACTATGCTTATGAGAATAAGTCGATCGCGACACACTTTTAAGATAAAAATTTGATCTTATATACAAAAAAGCTTGCCACTCTAATATATATATGATAATTTAAGGATTGATGTTTAAAAAAAAAAAAAGGATGTGATAAAAATAGCAGCTGAACGCCCATTTAAAAACATCTCCATATTATAGCACGTATGAAAAATCGAACTCACAAAGGAGCAGCTACGCAGGAGTCCACGAATGGAAACTTCTGGTCATCATCGGTTCAGCCCACGCAATTCAAGGCAGTGCAGTTTCCGTTCACTTTTGGTAAGGAAGTCCATACTTTTTTTTTTTTTTGACGCGGAGACAACAACTGACTATACATACACACAAAGAGAGAGAGAGAGAGGCCGAGCTAAATTATAAGCGCACACCGTGGTCCATCCCATACATGGTTATGGCGACAGTGCGTGACCGCGGAACACGCAAAAAGACAAAACGTCAAATGACGTCACATCTGCGAGAAGAAAAGGCTTCGACGATCAATTATTCCCTTGCAAATTTAATCGGGTCATAAGGTTATCTCGGTTTTAAATACGCTCGTTAAGACGTTGTAAGTAAATGGTATGCATCAATTCTATGCGAGTTGACCGAGCCAACTAAGCGTATATACAGTGTTATCTTATATCTAACGAATGCCGGCACCATTATGGTAATCTTTATCTTTTGTATGTACATATAGTAAATTGGATACTTATTCTCCGCAACATTCTTACCTTTGTGGTCGTAATAAAATGTTGCAGACTCGATAAGTAATGAGCCATACATATAAAAATACATGTAACTATTATAAAGAAAATGTAAGAAATATTTTCATATCTAATGAAACAATTATTTGTGACATAACAGTATTGTACTGAGGTTATTATTATTTTATGAGGTCAACTAACCAATTTTATGTATCGACCTTCACCTTTATGTTAAATATGAAATTTTGGGAAAAGGTTATGCGAAAATGCAGCATTGGAAACATTTAACGTTGGATAATTGCATATTTCCTATTTATAAAATAACATTCTTATAAATAATTTCAATAAAGATGTGATTGTTTTCGTTTTGTCTACGATTTGAATTACAACAGGAGTTGTAAAAATCAAATAACGATTCGTACTAAAGATAACGTGAATATATTGTTACAAAAAGCATAACAAATATTTCATGTCAGATAAAATTCCTGCTTTCGAACGTTCAATTTCACATCTAATGTGTACGAATATGGTAGACGGAATTATACGAATCCATATATGTTAAGGAATTTCAATACGAAATTGTGATCGATAAAGTACAGTCGAAGAGTATTCCGTTTTAAAAACAAGAAAATATTTTTTTTCATACTGAATCGGAATCTTTTCATCTGCATAAAGAAGCGAAAATGTATTTGCGTGAGAATAGAATTCTGCGCGTTCACCATATTTTCGTTATAATTAATAGGATAGACATTTTTATTGCTCGTACGGACAATCGGAAATATGACAGAAAATGGGAGGAAAGAATATGCGAGAATTAAGTTGTCTGAAAGACAGACGACACTAATCTTTTCGCAGACAGATTAACGTTTTATGACTATTATATTATTACTAGGCAGAATGCAACTTTGCTATTGTTTCAACTGGTATTTATTACGGTTCACATATCGAATTTCCGCCAAGAATACGGATTATGTCGCAAAAGCGACGCAACAATAATAATATAATAATACAGTAGGACGCTGCTTGATATATATATAATAAGATATTAAAAGAAATAAAAAATTTCGACTGAATTAGATATTTCGGTGCAAGTTAAAATAAAAGTGTTTAAAAAATATAATATATATATATATATATATATAACTTTATGGACGCATAAAATGACGATGTGACAAGTCATCATTATCATCATTAATGACTAGATATATAGTCGCTTGCAGACTTCGGTCTATGTGATGTGTCAAGTATCTCAAATTGTTAAACGTTCAGATATACGGTTGATGACTTAGCAAAAATAATAATGATAATTGTGTAGTGTCACTATTTATTATATAAAATTGGATACTTTATATATTATAAAGAATTAAAAATCGCGGTATTATATATATATATATATATATATATATATATATATATATATATATATATATATATATATATATATGATATATGCTTATACTTGAAACAATATATTGTGAGACGTGTTAATTTATTCTGTCTTCAGGGCAAAAAGGCATTAGCATACGCGAAATACACGGCTATAAACAAGCAATAAATATATATATATATATATATATATATATATATATATATATATATATATATATATAAAGAAGAGAACGTTCGATAAAAATGCAAATTCCTCATCCACCTTCTGATTTGATGAGGCTTTCACGTCGTGACCGATTATATGAATAAGCCGTCTTCCAGTTATGACGCATGACAGCAGCAACACTTGACAGCGATCCCCAAGTTGGGACCCTGTTAAATTGAACTGACATGCAAAAGAAAACACATTACTGACCTACGGCGATCGACGACCGCAGGATGATGATGACGATAATAATATTGAAGAAGCGTTTGCAGTATATCCACATTCAATAGTCAACGTTATGTATGCGAAGGCGTGAATTAAATAAAAAAGGGAACGACGTTTCCGATACGAAGGAAACGTGGTAGACTAGAGAAAATAAAGGAAGCGTTGATCCCACGAGAAGACGTCAGACGCGGGTGAAAAAGAAGAAGAAAATGAAAAAAAAATACAAGACCGAAATATGCATCACGTAAAAATCGAAAAGGAAAAAAGACAGACTTCCCGTCTTTCGTACGTATATATATATATATATATATATATATATATATATATATATATATATATATATATATATATATATATATATATATATATAGTCGTTTTGCATGTCGAATTCTTGATCTCGTGAAGGGTTTAAAGATTTAGTGAAACTTTTGAGTGGCTTATGGGTTATATGAATTTGACACGAGTTGTTTTTTTTTCTTTACTCAGTCTAAAGATTAAGATATGGTATATATATATATATATATATATATATATATATATATATATATTAACCGAATTTTATATAGTTTTATTTTTATGGTAAACAAGTAAGTGTTAACATATTTGACATTTGAGTCACATTACCGGATCTAAAAACATTAAAATATATATTTATATATAATATATTAAACAGCATTATTTGAACTGTGGTATGTTTCAGAGAAAATATGTTATATTGTATCCTAGAGTTCCAAATTTCTTTTCTATTGTATCCTATATAATAAATCGTCGATTTTGATTATTGAAAATCACATCGGTTTTAAATCGGCTGATTCCTGTAAGCAATATCCTCAAAGTTACTCCGGGCTAATTAATTATTTGCAGGACGATGACCAATGCGTGACCTCATCGGACTGTACGAATTTGTCAAAAACCGATAATTACTCGAGTTAAGTCGCCTTCTTCGAGCGTGAAACGATTCTATTTATAAAAGGTGTCGTCATATGCGCATTCCCCAGAACAGGATCGGCGACAGGATAATAAGGCAGCAATACGGCGCCGACCGCAAAGTCCTCATATAAATCGTTCGCGCGAGCTCATTTTTATTATTTAACCATTATTCGTTCTCGATTCATTAATGTGCGAACATTGTGTATATATTTTTATTTATTTATTTTTTATTTTTTAAATCGAAAAGTTTTTCGAATTGCGTCAGAAGAATTCGCACGACACTAGAATAAATTGAAATTAAAGCGAATTAATCGCATATCGACCGGATATAAGTCGATAACAAATTGAATTATTTATCGATATAATAAAAATAAACTTAAACAAGTCATAATTTTTGATATGACACATTATGTGCAATTGAATTCATAATAAATATTTTATTTTTATATTAATTTTTACAATTAAAATAAAAATATGTACATTATTTTTTTATATAGATTATACGTTGAAATTTCTATACAAGATATAGAATTATATACACCTTAAAATCTTTTATACGTTTGTGATTAAAATTTAGATCATCAGAATTTTTAATAAGATTATATTTCATAATAAAAAAATATGGATATTATGCAGAATAATTTTAAACATTTTCATTGCATAATTTACAATATCCTTCTTTCGAAATATGCGGTAAACTAAATATTGATGCTATATGGTATATATAAAAGGTGCACTTTAGAAATGTAGTATATTTTTGAAAAATATTGCAAACGATTCCAATGGGTTTTCAAAAAGGTAAACTATACAATTAAGACCCAACGTATTAACAGTTGCATCGGTTTCAAAACACGTGGTAAATACACGTGCAAAGCACGAGCATTAAGTTTACAAAACAAAAAAAATTGAACCGAAGCGCCACAGCTTCTCAAACTGTATATACTATTATTTTTTTAATATTATATATATAAATATATATATATATATATATATATATATATATATATATATATATATATATATAAATGTTTCCGTACAGGAAATCGGCAATCAAAAAGAAAATATAAAATATATACGAAGAAAACAATAAATGCTATAACGTGAAAGTATTATTAAATTTAAAATCAGTGATGTCACTCGGGGTCAATTTCGCGAATGCTATTGCGGAATTGTCCAAATAAAGCAAAATGATAGATGATGTCATCTCGAATACGTGCCTTAAATCGATAATCGACTTGTCATCATTGTCATCTGAGAGATCGTGAAATTTATTTATACTTAAAAAAAAAAAAAGACGCGACTTAAATAAATATAATATTTATATATAAAACGTGTGAAACGCACGTTAACTCGACGAATACAACAACACAACAATAACAATACGTATGAATGACGATTTTAATAATATAATAATATTGTACGATTTGAACTTTCGTTACCCTTTGATACTGAGAAACGTTTTGTTGACAATACTAAACGTGAAATGCATATTTATTTATCAATCAATGACAACTTGTCATATAAAAGAAAACAATAATCAAATTGTTGTGTCGAGTGTCTCGACTATATATATATATATTTTTTCTATCACATAATCAGTAATAAAGATTGTTTGTTATTATTATTTTTCGAGTAAATAAAAGTTCATTTTCTACGTTGAGCCAATATAAAATATTGAGTTCGATTGGTTATTTAATATCGATTACAACATCATCATCATCATCATCATCATCAACAAATAACAATTTATGTCAATACGATAAAAACGATATATAAAGTTTAATCGACGTAAATTGATATACAGAATTAAACGGGTATCGAACCGTAAGAATTTTATATAATTGTAATAAAAATAGTTAAAATATTTTATATTAATATTTTTATTATCCGTATTAATCCGCTTAATAAATAAATAATAAAAGGATTATAGTAAACTTTTTTAATATTTGGGAAAGTTTAATGGTTAAAAATTGTTTATTGATAATTTT
The DNA here is from genome assembly GCA_024500535.1 of Leptonema lineaticorne. Lineage (NCBI taxonomy): Eukaryota > Metazoa > Arthropoda > Insecta > Trichoptera > Hydropsychidae > Leptonema > Leptonema lineaticorne. The sequence continues at coordinate 2,075,087 of JANIJI010000004.1, read as the reverse complement.
ATAATAATGTTCTATTTTTTACTATAAAAATAAATAAACGGTTTAATATATATATATATATATATATATATATATATATATATATATATATATATATTTAAAGAAAATAAAATAGAAAAAAATATGAGCAGTCTGACATATTTCACATCATTTTACACCATTAACCCAGATTATATAACAATGAAAAATTTAACACAGTTTTTAATATGATAATAAAAATAATACGAAATATTATAATAAAAATGCAAAATGTTAAGAGGAAGTTGCACACGAGCCACAACCGACAAACACCTAACATCCGGTGAGAAGACATCAAAACCAAAAAACCAAAAACTATATACGTTCTGAAAATAATAATAATAATAATAATAATAATGGACGTTTTATGTCTGGACAAATTGTAGTATATTAATAATATTGTGAACTAATTTTAAAAGAACTCTCGGGAATTCCGTTTGAAAATCGTGTTGTTTTCATACAAAAAATCAAACATTGTTGGACAACGACGGCGTTACTAAAAACGCGGCACGTGCGCTTTTCTTGTGATATTTTCAAAAGCCACGTGGCCATTCAAGGGAAAAATATTCTCGAGATTTATAAGAACTATGCGCATAGTATACAGTATATATGTAACACGTCTAAAATGAATTAAGAAATAAAAATATAAATAAAAAAAAAAACGAGAGAAAAAGACGATGTTATTTAATGGATTTCGGTAAAAGAGAGCTAGGATAGAAAATAAAATAAAATAAAAGATAGAGAATAAATAGTGTAGTATGTCTGGTGTTTTTCTGGAGTAAACATAAAGAGCTTTTCGACTAACAACTATCGGAAGTTCGGTGTGATCCATCAGGATTATACGTACGTTGTTCGGTTTTTATCGAAAGCAAATATTTACGAAATGACTATGGCGATGATGACGACGACGACGACGACGATGATGATGATGATGATGATCACGTACGAATTCACTTGGTTATTTCCTAAAAGTGCTTTTTCTTATTAAAAAGAAATGAGTCTCTATACGTACGTGTCTTTCTTGAGTAAGCTTTACGAAGCTTTATTATAAGGAAAAATATATATTGATAATTTCTAGGAAAAAAAAAAAAAAAAAAAATATATATATATATATATATATATATATATATATATATATATAACCGCAATTATTTCATTGAAATACGGGATGTACTTTATTGTTGGGTTCTAAAGTAAATATTAAACCATTAATAAATGTGTATATTAATTGAATCAATAATAAAAGGAAATTCTATAATAGCTATTTATTAATATTTCAAAATAAATAGAACATTCCAGTGTGATAAATAATATGTTTAAAAAACACATATCATATATATTGTAGTTCTAAATTCTAGAATTGAAATATTAATATATGAAAATATAATAGACGGAAGCATATTGATAAGTTAAATAGTTTATTTATAGAAATTGTTTCTAAATTGATATAGCACATAGATAATCGTCAAATAGGCTATTTGATTAAAAATTTTGTGTTATAGATTTTACTATATATAATATATGAAGAGATGCAATAACCGATTTTGTTAATATATTTAAAAATAAAAAGAATTTCAATGGAAGAAATATAGGCGACGATGTACTTTAAGGGCTACTAACGAGATCCATAGTTGACTTGTTATCCCTTTGGTTATATTAAAAACAATAAGAGATAAAGTTCACGTGCATCAGAGCAAATAAAGCGATAAAGGTTAATGCTATTGTTATTAGAAACGTGTGGGCTTATTATCGGAGCACACAACGAAAACAAAACAAGAGCTTTTTTTTATTTGCTCGATCACCTTTTGTAGAAAGAAAGTTCGAAAAATTTATTGTAATAATAAAGATATGGACCGGCGCGATCGGATTTAATTCATAAGCGGCTAAAGATCTCTATATATATTATATATATATATATATATATATATATATATATATATATATATATATATATATATATATATACTAATAGGAAATAAACGAGGTTTCGATTTTGAATTCGTACAGAAAATACTAGAATTCAGAACATTGTCGAGTGGGCAGAAATCGCCCACATTTTCGTGGGTGGTTTATAGTTAGTTGTTCGATCTGTGAAAAGCCAGTTTAGCCAATCTCTTCGCATTCACGATTCCGTTCGAAAGTTAATCAGTACCGAAGCAATAAATAAAACTGCTACTCGTTCCAGTAGTTAGAAAATGAAACGTTAGAAGCGAAATGAAAAATAATACTACGGTTATGTTGTAAGTCATTCAAATGAGGAACCCCGGTGAAAATACAATTTCCACTTTGATTTCGAAGAAGTGTGAATGGTCATCGATGGTGTCGAGATAATTAAAAAAAAAAAAAAAGTTACGCAGTCATTGAATATAATTACTTTTGAATTTGGATACGTCATGATCTTTTACTGTTAATAAAAGAAATATATATATATATATATATCGTATAATATAAAAGCTGCATGCGAATGTATTGAAAGCAATCTCGGCGCCAATTCGTGATTAAGAGAAGGTCTTGAGGTCAAAAATCAACGATTCCCTTTTCTCTTATTTCAATGGAACAGAATGAGTCAACCGACCGTTCAGATAACATATGCCAATAATAACTAGCGTAATGTCCGTTTTTTCATTGATTGCACAATAATTATCGTTATTCTCCCGGAATAGCTGGCGGTTGATATCAGAAAATTGAATAACATCCTCCCCATATCGTTAGTTATTTTCATATTATAATCACAAAGAAATAATGCAACAAAGAAATGCATTAAAAATGGGGACTTTGAATAAAACAGTGATTTAATCGAACCAAAAATAAAAATCGATCATAATACATCAAACGAAAGAAACGCATCCGGCATTCCAGATATTTGAAACGATCGAATTCTGGAATATTGCCAGGGTCCAGATGTAAAATTAGTGGTCGAAAGTTTCCAAAACTAATGTTTAAAAAGACATCAACAACAGATAAGAAATGGAAATGGGAAAACTTCAAAAAGATTTCGGTTTTGTAAGAGAAGTTTTTCCAATACATGAACCATAAACAACTTTGAACGGTTTAAGTTTAGTTAGTTTTATTGGTTAAATAAACGATCTTGTTTATATTTATATATAAATTATAAAAATATAAAAACTTCACGTTAAACAGGTAAATAAATAAGTTAAAATAGATTTATGAATATTTCAAAGGTATTTTTTTTTCTTATCGACTCCAATTTAACAATAAAAATTTAAGTATTTTTTAATTGCATCTAGCTCTGATTATATATGAAAAAAAGTTGCTTTAGAACGATGCTGAGGTAATAACGTTATCTTCGGACAGTAGCAGGTAACGACCTCCGGTTAATTGAAATATACAAGCTGTGCGCCCATTGAACACATCAGAACGCCATTTGCATAACTCAACCGTTGGCGGCAACATTTGAATATCTTCAAAATAGACCCATAAATCAGATATAACAGTTGAAAAGACGATCGTTAGCAATCGTTAAGGTTAATTAATAGCGGGTCACCTAAATTGTCGCGGAAGAAAGCGAGAAGGGGGAAGGGGTGGTGGAAGTGGGCGATTTCACAATTGATGACCAAGGACGATACGGTTCTTCCTTCGTTTCTGTTTGTTCAATGCAAGCAAGCGAACAAACAGAAACGTGCCAGGACTGATAGATTGTGGTCAATAATGGTAATTGTTTATAATGTGATGGTAAAATGGATCGGTGAAACAAACCCACGCACATTTGTAGTATTTAACTGTGTCGCGTGTGGGCCGTCTCAATCTGCCTACGACAATGTGCCAATCACTATAGCGTTTCTCATCCTGAATTAGCTAATGTGTCCAAATTTTTTACGGTCTCAGTATTATTTTAACGGTCCTAATGCAATTTTTTATTTAAGAGTTCGTTAGAAGACGTTCAAATAATGGGCAATAGTTCAAAAAAAAATATGAAATAAAAAGATATTTAAAATATGAATGCGAATTTTAAATTAGAAGACTAGGTTTTATTTAGTTAATTTAAATTGTATTGTAGAGCTCAAAAAGATAAAAGGACTTACGGAGAAAGTTGTATTTTATAACTATAAAATGATTACGATATGAAAAAAATGATGGTCAAAGAGATTATTTAAATAAATTTAATTATAATATATAAAAATGGTAAAAGTATATTTCTAAATAAATAAAGTTTAATATGCATGTATTCAAAATCGGGAACACCTGGTTTCACTTTTGTTTATTATCGTGTTCATTAAACCATTAAACACAATGAAGGAAAGCTTTTGTATTTCCGAGATTTCGAAGTGAAGTGCTCGACTAAAACAATTTTAAAATCGTTTAAGAATAAGATAGTTAATAGAGCTGTAAGCAGCAAGGCAGTAAGGCAGTCTCAATGCACATTCCACGATCAATGACGTAATTAAAGCACTCAACCGAAATAAACGCATGAGGAGAGGCGAGATACGTATCATCTTCACCTTTCATCTTAAGTTAAGGCGGTTTAATCTGCTAATTTTACGAAATCGCAACGAACATTGCATAAAGAAAAAAAAACAATTTCTAGAATCGAAAACTCTGTGAAACGTATGAATGAATCTAGTCGAACGACCATCTGGATTTTGAAACGAAATGAATATGATATTGGAGGTGTTCAAAACCGGGTTTGACACCTACGCGTTATTCCTTTCATTCATGCTGTGCTCGTTTGTGACCTTTCAAAACACCTGACAGTGCAAATATATTGCAAATAAAGATAAAACAAATGTTTCACGTGTCTTCTTCACTAATGCGTAATAAAAGTGAATAAAGAATGTGTAGACTTAAATGCGAAACGATCTAATGACCTACAGGCTTTCACTCGCACAAAGATATAGAAGTACAAAGTGATTTTTGCAAAATGTCAAGAAACGATAAATCTTAACCATATGGTTTTCACAAAATAACCATATTGTCCTATACGAAAGACGGTCTTTAAAAGATAAAATAGAAACTATTTAAAAACCGTATAAAGGCGTCCGATTCGAATGAGATTTAAAAAAAAAAAAAAAACGTCGGTGTTAAAACAGAATGAAAGGCATCGTTCAGAGCCAAACCACTCACTGGTAACCACAAACAGAGCTTACTAGTTGAATTTACGATGACGTTAAAAGAAACAGATTACCCTTTTATGGATACAATTAAATTAAGAGTAATCGTTAGGTTGAACGTTTCCAAATTGAATCAAATTAAAATGCGCCAAGACTCGGTTACAGAACGTTTGTCCTTTGTAATAATAAAACGAGGGCGAGCTGATCGCCATAACCAACCGCAATGCACAAACATTGGAGCCGAGTGTCGCAGAGGTGACCGACACTTTGGAAAACTAGTGGACAACCCTTAGTTTTCACGTCTGGTCGATGTCACAGTGGGGTTGTATAGTAAACTGGGTGTGGACAGTGGCAGGCCCTTGACCCAAATTGACGCTCCCACTTTACGATGTTGCGTCAGGTCTAAAATTCGAAATGGAAAGTACATATCCAAATTATGCTCGCGTTAAATTTTTAACATGACCTCATATTTCAACATATTTTTTTTTTTGTCGCGCTATTATTGCAACGCATCACGATTACTAAACGTTGACTGCAAACAATTCCAGCATGTTTTGTAAAAAAAAAAAAAAAAAAAAAAAACACATACGCACAATACATTTCTATAAACATATTTCGTTGAGAATCGATAAACAATATTTGCAAGTCGGATTCTTGACATTTCTTCTTGATTACTTGTGACCATATGCAAAAATGAATCAGCACAACACATGTCAGTAAACAAACGATTTTTGATCAACCGCAGACATGGTCTTGAACATTCACATTGGGCTCCTCGATATCATGAGTACAATTACATTCATATGAAAAAAATTTCATAATAAATAAATCAGCAATGCGATTATATGCCATCTAAGTATAAATATTATGTTATTTACCAATATATATATATATCACTAAATGATTTGTAAGTTAAAAAATCTTAGAGAATCAAATTCAGATATTTCTAGACACTAAATAAGTAAAAGTCCAATTAGAATTTATATGATTCGTCAGTGATTTGAAACATTTTACATGTTATACTATTACAATGTCGTGAGAAACTACGCACTGAATAGTCAGCAAATGAACATTGCAACCAAGTGAGAGGTAAAATAATCATGTTTATATATTACCATTTAGGGTATTAACGACTCGTGTAGAAGCTGAGCTTACTCGAACACGAACAGTTCCAATAATTCACAAGTAAAACGAATATTCATTCGATTTAAATAATGACAGCGCTTGAGGCAAAATCGAGAATATTTAATAGTATAATCGGATAATTTGAATAAAATACACGTACAAACGTATCTTGACCATAGTTTACAATCGTTCACTATGGTCACAATTGATTTTTGCACAAAAATAAATAGATTTGCAAAAAGGAAACGCACGGGTGCCTTGAAGTCGTGTCTTCATTTGGTAACACAATTGAACACGGTTAACTTTTATCATATTTGGAAAGAATACCAGATTTTTTTTTTGTATCGATAACACAAGGACATATTATTTACGATAATTTATAAACTTTGATTATTATGATGGTTTCGAACCGGCGCCGGAAGGATGCTACAGGATAAACAATGGAATAAAAACGAACGGCCACTTCCGCAGGATTGTCAATAATTTATGACGATATTCGAACAATATACACGACTATTTTTAGATTTTTTTTTTCAATGTAAAAAAGGTAATTGCGTTCGTTTTATGCACATATTAGATGTATTTATAAACGAAGGCGACCTTGGCATATAAGGAGAATGGTAAAAAAATTAGTGCGGTAGTCGAAAATTTCCAAAATGGTATAACTTCCTTGATTATGTTATTATGAAAACATATAATCAACAGTCGACATAAATATAGTGAAATTTAAAATATGAAAATTGTAATCTTAATAAAAAAAATCAATTAAAATTGCGTCATTGAAACATATCGCTTGTACCATATATAATATGTCCGACTTCAATGATCCAAATCCAAAAATATCAAATTAAATCATTGTTTAAAAATAAAAAATTGTATAATTTAAATATTATGTTCAAAACAAATCAATACAAATCACACGATTAGGGTAACATGAAGAGTGTCAAAGTTTAGAATGATATTTTTTTTAAATACCAAAAACACGAACGAGTACATTAATCGCGTTACTAGAAAAAATATCGAGGATAAGAGAACAAAAGGGCATTGGAGACCAATTTATGGAACAATGGAAAACCGATGAAATGAAAACATCAACGGGGGGTGCTCGGTCCAAAAAAAGAGAAGAATTTAAAAAGGCCGGGAGGGGGGGGGGAAACGATCGTTTCACCCCATCGGAATTGTAAGCATTTGTATGAATCCACATTTTGGTAATGGAGAAAGCGATGGAGCATTTAATGTTGTTATGACGCCCCGATGTTATAAACAACAAACTAGATCACACGATCGCACACCCTTCATAGAATAAATGGAAAAGATGGGATGTAAACAAAAGAGCATGTTTGACAATATCGAATTGTGTCTTCCTGAAAATAGATAAAAACGCATTTTCAGAATGCTATAAGAAAGCGATGTGATCGTAAAATTGTAGTTATTTTGCTATCGTGTAATATTGGCTGATATATAAAAATTTTATAGAACGTTGAGCAATTATGGTCACAAGAGAGGAAAAAAACGTATAAAAATTATTATGTATTGGAAATTTTCTAAGTGTATCTTATAAATATATTTAAGCAAATACGTTAACGAAAACAAACTAGGATTTTTAGATGAATTTAACTTTCTTAGAGAAGAAATCGGAGTTTTAATGATGTAATCAGTCATTGAAAATAAAACAACGTTTGAAGCACCTGATTTTCGGTACCCTTTTGTCGCTCGCCGACAAAAAATGTCAACTCGATTTTTTACCAAGAAATAATACGGCAGATGAAAAAAAAAATAACTTGCACTTACTGAGTTCATTTTTAAGTATGCCACACACACACACACACAAAAAAAAACTAACAATAATAAAGACGAAACCTATTCAAAGCATTATTCGACTGCGGACTGTATTTTTAAGTGCGTTGTGGAAAAATTGAAACATCTCACGTACTATTAATACAACACCGGAGTCGACTAATGAGCAGGTAGACTTCAATGGTTTCAATTGACTTCTTACCTGGAACAAAGAAGAGAAAAAATAAAAGATGAGTAAAGCGTTAATAACATCGTAATCCAGTCGTGGGCGTGTGCTTTTTTCGATTCATAAAAAAGTGGAATATATATATATATATATATATATATATATATATATATATATATATATATATATATATATGTATATATATATATACATTTCAACTAAATATTTTTATATGAAAATGTGTGTAAACGCGAGAGTGTGAAAAGAAGAAGCGAGACGCCAATCCATTGGGGAAAAACAGAAATAGTCTAGACCAGAAAGTTTGGTAGTTTGATAAAAATAAATTGAACCGGCTGCTCTCGGAGCAAAATTTGTTTATCCACCTATGGAATATATCATTAGAATCTAAACAGTGAAAAAGTGATGATTTAAATCAAATCAATATAATATTAGATATCGATCTGTTTGCTGAACGATCGTTCGATTTAATAAGTTTTCTCATAATTACTGTTAATGATAACGAAAATTATTATATCTACGATTACAACAATAATTGCTACTTGAAACGGAGACGGTCGATTTAAAAATAAAAGTAGATAACGACAACGATTCTCTCATAATATGACATAATAATAATAATAATATTAATAATAAACAATATATGAGAAAATATTAATGTAAATAAAATATTATGTCAAGGTGTGAATTTTGACAGTGAATTGATAAAAGTTAAATTATATATTTTTGTCGTAAAAGTCATATGCTTGTTAAAAGAATTGTAAATTGTTAATGTTTATTTAGTAAAATAAATACATCAATGGCATTAAAGTATTTATGAGTCTAGTCATTCATTTTTAGTTTTGTGCTATCGATTTATTCATTTACACAGTTAAGATGTCAACTTCAGAACAAACCTTCGATTGTTTGTCACTATTGGATTATTCTATTTTTTTTTATTATATTTATTTTGATCTCAACAAATTATATTTATATTTTAAACAACGTACACAGTTAGTTGGAATACGAAAAAAAATACAAAACACTATTTTTACTGTTCATTCAACAAAAATACTAGTGATTAATGTATGAAATAAGACGCTTATTATAAAAAAAATGAATACATTAAAAGCTAGAAAAAAAATAATCAATATAATGTATGGTATATTTGAAGAATATTCAATTAAAAATAATTTTGATTAAAAAAATCATTATAATAAATAGTAAACAAACAGCGACGCCCGTGGATTTCAGCGGCGTAGTGCGGCAATAAAAAATGAATTATCGCATAATAATAATAATAATGATCTCATGAAATTCTCGTCTACGACAACAATAATAATGTTCGCTAGTCAGTTTGCGTGACTTGTACATAATTTATAATGCCGCAATAAACGATGGACTTGCTACAATGAAAATAACCAGAGGCATGTAACCGCAAACTCGGACATAATTGAACGTCTCTAATTAAAACGTGTTTATATATATATATATATATATATATATATATATATATATATATATATATATATATATATATATATATATATATGTATATATATATGAGATTGTCTTGCGTTTTTAATTTCGCGACTCGTAATCGAGTCGATCATCAAACAATGATAAATTCGTTTAAATCGTATTACAAAAAATAAAAAATAAAAATGAAGATAAGACTGTTCGAGAACTTTATTGTGATGGTCACCTTCAAACGTCCGTTGATATTTTCTTTATGCGATGCCTTAAAACCAAACGTTTGTTTTTTTTCTCCCTCTCTATTTTTTAAAGAATCATTTATAAATACATATAACGTCTGAGAGCTTTGTATAAAATGTGATACGCGCTATATTTTCATGTAAAATGTCAGCGGAATAAATGTTAAAACTTTATGACTTTTACTTGAAAGTCAAAAAGAAGAAAAAAAAAAGACCAACGTATTTTGTTCGATCGAAGTCACGAGAAATTTGAATATTTAAATTACGGAAACCAAATATGGTAAAATATAACTGTAAAAAAAAGTAAATAACAGTTCTTATGAGTCTGGACTTATTTTTTAAATTGCACTGTACTGATTTATTTTCTTTTAGAATTCTGCATTCAAACTTTATATTTATTAAAAAAAATCACTCAAATATGAAATATAATATATGAGAATGTTCATTAGTGTATATAATTTGAAAATTTTCTCTTAATACCATAAATTTGTAAAATACTCTAGCGCCACTAAATGATATAGTGAAAATAAACAACAATAATTATATCATATTTAAAAAAAAAGATAATTAATTTGTAACAAACAATTTATTACAATATAAATATTAATCATACAAATAAATTATAATAAAATGTGAAAAAAATAATAATACACGATCACAAATAAAAATTAACGTAAATCAAAACGGTCTGGTATTTTTTTATTATTTATGATGATGATTAACGATACCGATTGAAATTATGTAGAAATGTGTACAAAACACCGAAATTAAACGCGATTACGATCGGACGATGCCTATTTATCATGATGCTGAAGCGTCAATTGATGATGATGGAGAGGACACGACGAGGACGGACAGCCTCGGGCCCCGTCAGACAGACGTGCGGTCAATTTACTAAAACGTATATAGTACTAATAATATACTAGAATAGTACTAAAATAATAATAAATAATAAAAATATATGTATAAAAACACGCGACAGTCAAGAGGTGTATTATATTAGTCATTTAGCCGTCAGAAAACGTATATTTTGCAATATTTTCGAACCGTTTTACGTACTAAAAATAAATTATTTTTCAGCCAAAAAATCGCGAATTGAACAGCGAACGACGTCTTATTCGAGATACGTCGTAAATAAATATATATATTTTTCATTTCGTAAAAACGATAAAATTTAACATGATATTGTATGTCATTGATCGTAAGTGAGATATATATGAAACTTATTTAAAAATTTTATATGATAAAAAATATATATATATATATTATTATTATTATTGCGGAAGAAGTATTTGTAAATACGTATTACGATTATAAATCGGCGTTAAAAGTTCGCCGATTATTCAAAACAGGAAAACGTCGATTTTGTAATATGAATGAAATAAAAGTCAAGGATGTCTGCTAGCAAATGGTGCATATAATATAAATTAATATTCTAGTTTACCATTTTATAACGTTATTATACCATAATAAATAATATATATATCGCATTATATTACATAATTAAAATTGTTCATATTTAATATATATATATATTTATATGTAATGTTAAGTCATTTTATAAATGACATATTGTAAATTTGATACGGCGATATCATTGTTGTTTTTTTTATCTTGAGAAAATTTTTATCCTAGATCAATCGAATCAGTTCACTATTTTTTAATTGATTTTTCTTTTAGACGGTCTATTACAATATACTATTTATATATCAGTAGATATAACTAAAAAAATGAAGTTTTTTCCTTAATTCATTATCGTTATCAGCAGTTCTTTATTTTTATGTTAAAACTATTTTATTTATATTATCATCACATTTTGTTAATATTTATTTTTTATCAATTTTCCTGTGTACAATTCTTACAAATATAATCATAAAATAAATTAGATTAAATGGATATAATTAACACAATTTGTAATAGAATTTGAAACTACCTGATATTTATACATAATAAATAAATAAAAATATATTATTAATTCAGTATTATTTTATAAAGAATCTAAAATTCTTCTATTTTTCCTATAGTTATTCATTTGAAATCGTGTTATCAATTTCAATACAAAATATTTTAAATAACAAATAGTAAATAGTAAACATTAATCAGGAAGAAATCATAAGTCACGACAAGCGTTTTCTTTTTTTTTATTAATTTATTAATAGTAATCAAATTTCTTTGATAAACATTTTAAAAACCACCGATTTTACTTATATAAACTCAATGATGATCAATTTGAAATAGAACAATTCCTCTCATAGTGCTTTTGTCAAACATAAATATGGAGCAATTACGTTTTAAACGAGTTAATTCACGCTCCATTACCTAATAATAAAATCATTAATATCAATTACGGTACTGTGTCGATATTTAAAAGGTGCAATAATAAATCATACCAAGCGCGGGTTTTTTTTCTTCTATTCTTCTTCTTCTTCACTAATCTTTGTAGTGCACGGGTCACGAAATGATCTACGGTTATATATATATATATATATATATATATATATTTAATAAACCACACCCCGAGAAATGCGGGTTAAAAGCCTTCGAATGAATAAAAGGCGAGTCGCGGTCAAAAAAAACATGCGGCGAATCGACAGACAAAAACAAACACAATAATATAATATAAAAGAAAAATGTACTGATTTAATAAATTTAAACGGTAATTATTATATATATATATTACTTACGATTTTAATCGCATGCTGAAAATATTAAAAACTAGATTTAGTTGTTTGTTATATATTTGAAAAAATGTCGGCTCAAAATAAATATTTTCTTTTGAATTATAAGTTCGACCAACGCACACCTTAACTAGACGAGACTGCCAGGTATATATTTTTATACTTCTTTTAATAATTTATCAACGACATAGTAAAATGTTTATTTATTTAAAATTATGTTCCAATTTTTTTTTATATTAATAATATAAATTTTTCTGCATACATATGTTTTTTATACGTGAAAATGTATATTTTCATCAATAAAAAATAATTAGAAATTAAATTTACTATTAAACACCGAATCAATAATTAGATCAAGTCGATATCAAAAGTGTACTACATATATATTATAACCACTATAACGAGCGGTTTGATTATAAAATACATCAGTTTTGCTTTCAATGAGAGTTAAATATACTTGCATATATACATACGAATTTATGTAATACACACACACACACACACACACATATTAAACACGAGTTGTGTATAAATGAAACGATTGCCAAGAAACGTGGGCGTTTTGAAATACCCACGTGTGGCGAATCCATTAAGATGTGCCCGCTGACGATTCCTAAAAATGACCGAAACGTTCATCCGACGCGAGTTCCAGTTAAAATTTCTTTTAGAATGTATCATCGGCTTCCGTTACGCCGTTACACGCGGACAAACTGACCGTTTCGTCTAGCGTTCGTACGATCGATCGATCCACAGAGCAGATAAGCCAAAATAGTAGCGGCCGACTATATTTTCCGCATAAACCGTTTTTCCATTCGCTTTTTCAATCTAATCGTCGAAGAAACTGTGAACATCTAACGACGAATAAACAACATGTTTAAATTTGCATTTATAAACACTTGATTAAAAACGTTTGTCTAAGAATAATTTTAATACTATTCGTACGTCTGATTATAGTATTATTCATACTAATTAAATAATTATCAAAAAAAAAAAAAAAAAAAAGATTCATAAATATTAAACGCGATCGCAAATTACGTTTGTTTACATATTTACTATTTTTCTGATAAAAAAAAGCATGTAAATCAGATAAGAGTTGAATGAATGACATTGTCATACGTTTTGTAAATATTTATTTTTATTTCCCGGAATTAATAATTATATATATATAGTAGTGAATATTTATTAAATTAAAAAATGATAACATTAGATATAAACGATAACTAACGTAAATTAAGAATAGAATCAATTTTATAAATTATTTTCTGACATTCAAAAATATAATCAAATATTCAGGTTTATTGGATCATTATATATCATAGATGGGGAATGATTTTTTTTTCAGATTTATATAAATAATTATAAAGGTAATCTGAATTAGAAATTGTATGTACTTATTATAGTAAACATACAATTTATTGTTGGTTATACATTTTTGACTGTTTGTTAATTTTGACAAGTAAATGTAATACAATGTAAGACAAATTTCGTATTTCGAACAACTCAAATTTCGATTAATGCGGAAAAACAAAAAAAAATCTGTTACATCAGCGTTATAAATCAACTATAACACGATGTTTATAATACTTGATTGTTTTGATTTTTTTTTTTTTTAGAAAATAAAAATCGACACGAATATTGACCGAGCTGACCCATTTTCTTATATATAAATATATCAAATAATTTTAAGTGGGTCGAATTCGTTCAATCGAGCTTCACAAATTCTTCGGATCTTTTTCAATATCGATTTTTGGTAGCCGCGCAATTTTCAACGAGCAATTAACGGTTCGTAAAATATTATAATTTCGAAATTTCAGGATGACGTCTTTGAAATATAAGACACACAATATTCATAATATAAAATATAATGAGAATATTAAACGTACAACGTGTTTCAAACAGAAGTGACTCGAAACATTTAGTATGAAATAAACGAGGACATTTTCGATTCTAAATATTCATTTTACACTGTTATATGTAAGTTAATAGTGACGTTTGAGATTATATTACACAGAATAATTTTAAAGATTGCTTTATATATATATATATATATATATATATATATATATATATATATATATATATATATATATATACCATATATTCATGATGTAATTGCTTACGACATAGGGTTATACGTTATGTCATTGTAAATTATGTTTTTTATTTACTATAGAATTTTCAGTATTTTAGAGAAAAAACAAACGTGAGAACGGAAGAGAACGAGGCGTTATCCTAAACGAGATGTCATTTATATAACGGTCGTAATTTACTACGTTTAATTTCAATTAATTATTGTTTTTCATATCAACATACAACATTAAATAATATGAATGCGTATAGGAAATAAATAAAAAATATTTTTAATTATTCTAAAATTGATAATTTAATACTTAAATAATAAATTGAGATAGATTACATATATATTTTAGAAGAAAAAAAATATATTAAACGCTCTTCAATAATATTAGATGTATATCGAATAAAATAGGCGTGATGAAACGTGCACTAAAATGAGATTTACGGGTATAGCGAACGATGTTTTGAACATAAAATGGAAGTAATAAGCAAATAAAATTATTCACCCTCGGATTATTATGGAAATATAAATATAACTCTAGTAAAAATAGGGAAAAATTTCGTTAACTGTGCGCATGTAATTCATCCCCTTATAGTAATTTTATCTCGATCACAAAACGGCTTAGCAGTATTAATGAATACGATGTGATAAAGACATCAGGCTTATTTTGTGAAAAACGAAGGGTGAACACGAAATAGAGACCCTTTTTGTAATTGATGATTTGTGTTGAACTTGAAACCGATTGATTTTGATATGCAATGGTGAATTTCTAGTATTGTTGTATTATATAAAAATTATCGTGCACGCGATTTGAGAAAGTTATATTTGTCAATTGGTAAAAATTAAAAGTGACGGTCCGAATACATATCGGCAAAAAGCATTATCGAATTAAAAATATATTAGGAAATGGTCAATTTTGCAATTTGAAGTCAGAAAATGGATCGAGCGGCATAAGGAATTGGATAAAATTGCAATGGCGTCGTTACACTAAGTATATATGGTATATATATGATATAATAAACGACGATTAGAGAATTGTGCGAACGATTTTCAGAAAATTAAAAAATAAATAAATTAACAGTGAAGCTAAATAAAAACTTGACCGCAAAATTGATAAATAATAACATAAAGCTTTATTATTATAATCTGACGACCACAATTCGAATCGAATCAATTTTTGGCGCCTTGTGCAACAAGACATGGCGCCAGTCCAGAGAAAATGACACATAAATAAAACGAGAAATTTTCATATACACTCATCGACCGATATTGTCGTACGATTGTTTGTTTTTCGCGTTCGAAACAAACCAGTTTGAGAAACGCTGGTGAGAAATTGCGTACGAGAAATCAAAACAAAAACAGTACGTACTAGGTAGGTAAGAAGAAAAAAACCGTAGCTATTTTGCTATCTATCTATCGGTTTTGTAATTAAACGTGCCTCTATGTCGTTTTGCTATGCAACTTTACGAAATAATATTAATAGTGATGATAAAAAAATATATATATATATAAAATAAATAAATAAAACACTTGTATAAATAGTTGAAAATGGACGTAACGTATTTTAAATGAAAATATTGATACTGCGTATTGTAAAATGCACATTTTTTTTTTTTTTGAGAAAAACATCTGTGATGTTTCAGTTCTAGGTGTGTATTTGGTGTGCAGTAGGTCATGGGTATAAATCCAGTAATACTACTTATTTTATGTTTATTAATTAAAAATATATTGTTATATTTAGAATAGTTAAGTTATAGTAAATCCTGCAATATTTTAAAACAGACCACTTCGGTGTCAACTATAAACTTAATTGTTACCACTGAATTATTATAGATCCGAATCATTACTTAAATATCATATAATATATATGAAGATGAAAGATAAAAATAAACCTTAAGGGTATATGTATATTTTTTCTGATTGTTTAATATGATTAATTATTTATATAAATTGATAATAATCTATGTCAAGAATGGCATTACGAAAACCGCAGATACATTTCAGATTACGGTTAATCATTGTATGTAAATTGAATGTTATCGTCAATATGCAAAAAAATAATTAATTCTTTGGAGCACATCCAGCAGTGACACTTTGGAACAGTATTAGTATGTTTTTTTTTTTTTTTTTTTTTTGAGCATCGTCAGAAGGAACTTATATGCACTTCGGGTACATCGAAGAGTCAATCGGGCGCAAGAAGTGTGTTAAACAAGACGGACGTACTTTGAATCGACAAAACATATGTCGCATAAGTGTGTCGAGGCTTGCGACACAAATGTGGTTTACCGTAAGTAGCAGTAGCAACGATGACAACAACAGCACTACTAGCAGCACCCAATATTTTTATATATAGTAAAGAAGTCGTTGTGTTGGCCGATCGAGTTTGCGATAGATTTTGCATGAAGGAATTCCGGGACGTCGACAATGAGGAAGTCGATCGAGAAGTGCAAAACTTAAAAACAACGCGTATTCCATACGAGCTTAATTAATGGATGAGACGAGTCGAAGCCTTATGTAAAGACCATTTCGGACAAAGCAGTAAAGTGATTTTTTGCTAGCTAACCAACATATATTGTTGGTTAGCTAGCAATAGAACAAGTGTGTCTACTACTTGGAAAAAGCCAGTTAGTTAGTCAAACAATAATACAAGATGACTAAACACAAAACATCGGTTAAATATATATTATATATAAATAAATAATAATTCGAATTATTACAATTAATCATTGTTCAAGTCAATAGAAACAATTCGGTGTAATTAATTTGTAATATCGGAAGCGGCATTAGTCATTCTGTATTATTAATAAATGATTTCATACTGTGTTAAAAATTGCTTTTAGTTTTAGTTATAAAATAATGATCATTAATTAACGCTAATTATATAATTAGATTTTTTAAAGCTTTTTTTGATCTTACTTAAAAGAAGTATGCCGAGGTTACGTTTACATTATAATTTTATATTGAAAATGTTTTAAATTTATAAAATGTGTACGATCTTTTATTGGAAATATATTTTATAATATGATCTAAATGCAAAAATTACGAAACAGCATCTGATATCATTTATATTTAAAAATTGGAAATTTTGACGGTGAAAATGTCACGAAGGTTATCTCTGTTTATTATATAAATATTTATTTTCATTTCTTCCGTCGAAATATTCGGATTTTTTTTAATGTAAATTATTATAGAATAAAAAAAAAATGATCTAATAAAAACGTTTATCGATGAAACGGCAACAATTCTGTTCGTAACAATCTTACGTCAATATTTATAAAAATACGTAATTTACATAAACATAAGGTCACACATTACGTATAGATGATATGATGCAGAAACGACACGAAAAATTATCCTACGTATATTTTAAAACATTTTTTTTAAATCAAGATTATAATAAATGCGCACTTTCTACGAGAGAAACGCACAATCAGATATCTAAGTACCGACTATTTGAAGAGGGACAACGAATGATCATGTTTGAAAAGCATTATACGATTCAATAACAGGTGGTTTTTTAGCGATCGTAGATACGACGAATACAATACGATGATATATATATTCTACGGATGTGTGATGAATATGAAAATTATTATTATTATTTTTTTAAAAGGCAAACAAACCATCGTAGGTCAAAGAAGGTAATCGACTATTGAATTCGTCGTATATTAAATGAATACGTAATATGGGCGGTGGGTATTATTTGCATTGTGGAATTTTACGTCGGCGTTAATTTTGCTTATTTTATATATATAACACAGTGATCAAAAAGTAAGTTGAATTTGTTTATAAAATGTAAATTCTTCTCATCAATCGTGTTAAATCGTCGTCCTCGCATTGGCCTTTTGAGTTTGCTGAATAGCCAAAAGTCGCACGGAGCCAAGTCAGGCGAATATGGTGGTTGCGGAACTATACGAGTCGAGTTTTTGGCAAAAAAGTCGCGAAGAACAAATGCAGTATGACATGGTGCATTATCGTTAACCAAGAGTTGTAAAAACACGTATAACTTTTAAATATATAGACCTTTTGACAGACGTTTGGCAAATATTATAGACAGACCTAGGAAAACAATTACAATTTATCTGCCTTCCTAATGCCCGGGAGTTTTGAATGACAATTTCACCTTACTTTTTGATTATAGTAGTATATAATATGTGAAACAAGATTTTTGTCACCTATATATGTCTAGTAATAGTAAACATGTTCTAGTTGTAGTTAAGATCCGCTTTTTACATATATATGTACTTTTTTTTTAATAGAAAGTTGAAAAAAGAATTCTGAAAGTATGGTGAATGTAATGATATCGATTTTTTTTTATATTAATAATGTTTAAAGGTAATCAATATGTGCTATATTTGAATACGTAGTTTGATAATTGATTTTTTAATTAGGTTTTTTTGTCATTTAAAATAATTTAGCGGTATTGTTTAAATTGAATATAAATTAAAGAATCGAATTACCTTGAATTTCGCTCGATTTAAGTGGAAAACTGCTGTTGAAAAAGTTCTATATTTAAACATTCAAGGAAAAAGATGTTGATAAAATCAAATAAATACTATGAAATACATGTTTTTTTTTTAAATAAAATATTAAATAATAAAATGATATTTTGAAAATATCTTTTTATCTCAAAAATATTGAAACGACAAACATCATTTGGAACGTGTTAATTATTAAATTAATTTAGTTAAAAATTTTTTTTTTTCTATAAAAATTTAAATGAAATTTAGTTTAATAAAGACATTATTATTATAATATCGATTTAAAAAAGACAGGCAACGGTTAAATTTATATAATTGAAGAATATGCAAAATAATGGGCGTTGATTTTGTTCATATTGTGGAATTCGACGTCGGCGTAAATTTTGCTCGTTTTTTTTTTTTTTTTTGATTTCATGGACGTGATTTTGTCACAATTCTGATGATATTGACTAAGAAGAAGCAGCATCAGTGGCGTCACACTTTTTGCCGGTTGGCCTTAGCATGTTTATTATTTTTAGTGGAATTACGTAATGGTTAAATCTGCCTTCGTCGAGAATCGTCGTTTCCAACGCGAAATGTCCTCGTATTTTATAACTATTTTTTTTTCTATATTGTCGTTTAACGGCGACACTAGAAGGTGAAAATCATTTAAGTTTATGAAAAGAATGGTCTCTTATATATATATATATATATATATATATATATATATATATATATATATATCGTCAATTCGTCTGAACCATCAAAACACTTGAAGCGTTCATCTCTCTGATTGAATATAAACGTCGGGATGTTTAATGTCAATTATTTTTTTTTGCAAGATCTATTCGTTGAAGAGTTTTTGATTTGCGAAGAAGATTTCAAATATGATCTCAAGTAATAATTATGATCGTCTCGACAATTTAACGTTTAAATTAATAACGGTTTTGCATTTCAAATTTTCGCTTTTCTTTTTATATTATAGACATGTCGCAGATTAACTTGACGTTGTTTATGTTTTCGTCGTCTAATAAATTAGATAAACAAGATAAAAAATTAACGATCTTTTTTTTAATTCGGTCATTTTTATTACCGTTTTGTTGCTGACAAAATACTTATTCCGTCATGAAATTAAAGTGTACTAACTATAAATGAAAAAAGAAAAGATTACAATAATGCAAATCTTCGTAAAAAAATACTTTTTATATAAAAAAATATATAATTCTAAAATCTATTGTAAATATTGAAAGACAAATGTATTACAGAAAAAGAAACAATATTAAAAAAAACAAGCAAGAAAGAAAACATGAAAAACAATAATAGAATCCACCAAGACACAGAGATATCAAGAATTGCCATTTCGAGACGGTCACGATTCTCATTTACTAGAAATAAATTATTAGTAAATAGCATAGAATAGATCGCACTTTTATAACATGCATAAAGTGAAAAAGAAAAAGACATCTGTTTTCATTAAGAGACAAGCCTATAGATTCAAGATAGTACTTCACTTTATAAATTATATATATGCCCTTTCGTTTTTCATTTCTTTTTTACCACCAACCAACCAATCAGTTTCACTTCTATCGAAAATGTCGATTTAATTTAGTGATATATTTTTTTATACGGTTTTTCACGGTAACTAATAACAAATTATACGATTGTGATCATAAATTATACGAATAGGAAAAAAACACACACACACACTGTTGTCGTAAGACGGACATAATGAGTACCATATAAAGGCTTGAAACCGCATTCGAAAATATAATAAAAATTATAGAGGTGTGTAATTTTATAATGCCACTTATGAAATTTGTTGTGTTGAGAAGGCTGCTGTTTATGGCAGAGAAAGCCGCAAATAAATATACGACAAACACAGTCAATATTCCCACGATCATAATAATTACACATATGCAATTGTAAATATTTCCTAATTATATAAATATATAATTAAAAAAAAATCAATAATAAATTCGAAATATTTGAAAACTTAGGTTTTATTATATAACATGATAATACTGTGCAGATGGGAGGATTTACAATAATAAATGATAAAATAATTTTATATACATGTGGTCTATTTTTTTTTATTAGGATACGCCTAAAATTATAATGATATCGTAATATTAAAAAATATATAACATAGATATTAATTAAAATTAATTAGTTTTTGTGTTTATATTTAAATTTAAATGTATCAGAGGAAAAATAATAGTGTAAAATATGTAAAAAAAAATATATACCGAAGTGTACATAAAAATATGTACACAGACGAAAAATAATGGATTTAAAAATAAACTCGAGGAAAAGCAAATATTTATAATTCACACAGTCAGTTTGGCAAAGAAAAGAAATCGTTAACGAACCAAATGCGACGTGTTTTAAAACAGGGCCGCACATATATTTTCAGAGGCCCGACTGCCTAGAGTATCATAGAGTTCCACTTAAAATATCCATGATGATGATATGTTTCTTTTTATTTTTTTGAGATAATTTATATATGAATGAAAATATTTTTGAATTTTGGCACTAAAAATTTTAGAATCGTTTTAGCGGAGTATTTTTTTATGAATACTAAATCTAAAATGTTAGACTATAAAAATAATATAAAAAAATTTCACGTCGAAAAAATGATTAAGAAGTCTAAAATATTGAATGAAAATATAACGGACAAAACTGCGCAATAGATAATATATAAATACGATAATCTATCTGATAACAATATATATTACAGTATTTTCAAAATATCAAATATAAAATAAAATCAGCAAAAGAGACGTTTTTCTCTTATCTTATCGCTGAAATGAATAAACAAAGTTGTATTTAGAATGAAAAAAACAAACTAAGTACCCGTCATCGATAACGTTAACAACGTGCGTAAAAAGCGAACATATTATATTATTATCAACCTTTCTCTATTGAAATTTTACATTAACATATAAAATACTGGCCGTTATGGGGCAAATAGATAATAATAATAATATAAATAGGAAATATCAAGGGTTGTTGTGAAGTGTTCTAGGAAATACTATATAATCGTTTCCGTCTATGATAGTTGAGGTGAAAAAGCATCATTTCAAAAAAATAATAAAACGCTTCCTACACTCGCCCATACGACCAATAGGTGAGCATAAATATATAGTAAAAATGATTCGAAATCAATGCGGGGGCGATATTTAACATTTTTTTATTATTATTATTTTCTTGAATAATTCTTCGTAAGATTCTCTCAGCGGTGACAAATTAATGGAAGAGTCAATTTATTGGTCGATATCAATAAAAACTGATTATCGGTCGGCTACTGAATGTTAACTATGTTAAATAATATATATATATATATATATATATATATATATATATATATATGTGTGTGTGTGTGTGTGTGTGTGTGTGTAAATAACAGATTATCTATTGAATCTATTTATTTGATATATTACAGTTAAAATGTAGAAGTAGTTATTTATACTTTTATTATTGTAATTGTTGTAAAAATATTAAAACGTATATATTTTATAATATCATTTAACATTTTGTATATTCAGATTTATATATCAAAATAATATAAAATGGTTTATTCAATTTCACACATTTTATTAAAAATATCATCGATTATAAACTGCGATAAATATATATAAATATTAATATTATACAAGAAATAAATCATACGTGGTATATTTGTGGATTAAAAAAAATCATTATAAATTACGTCAAAATATTGTAAATTTAGCACATAAAAAAATCCAAATATTTCAGATGATTTTGATTAAATTTTTTTTTTCTCCATTGTTTCGCGGAAAACATACGTTTTTTCCGACAATTACATTTACTTACAGATAATCAATATCACGTGCAAATAAAAATATTACGTTATCGAATTTATAAACAATATAGCACTAATCGGGAACGATTTTTAAGCGTTAAACGAAAAAGAGAAAGAGATCGTTTTAATCGGACGAATAATTTTATTATATGTTACAGATAAAAATAATAATAATAAAAGCACAATTTTGCATATATTAAATTGTGAGACGTTGATCAGATTTGCCCACACATTGTTTGTTCTCGGGGTCGACCAGCCATATGGTTTGTTTCTATCGATGATATCAGTGGGTGTTAAATATAAATAAACTATATAAGAGTACACGATATTCATATTTTATATGAATATATATATATATATATATATATATATATATATATATATATATATATATATATATATATATATCATTCGACACAGATTTAGCGATATGCAAGTTAAAAATTCGATATTAAAAATTGTTACACAAATGTCAAAAATTGTTTTTCTCGAAACAGTCGGAATAGTCTTTTTCTGGTATAGCCTTCAAGACCATCTTCGATTAGGTTTTTATCTCTTCAATCGTGTCAAAACGGCGTCCCCGCATTGGTCTTTTGAGTTTGCCAAATAGCCAGAAGTCGCACGGAGTCAAATCAGGCGAATACGGCGGTTACGGAACGATATGAGTCGAGTTTTTGGCAAAAAGTCGTAAAGAACCAATGCAGTATAACATGGTGCATTATCGTGATGAAGGAACCGAGAGTTGTAAAATCACGTGTAACTCGGAGATAATTAAACCTTTTGACAAACAGATGTTTGGCAAATGTTATACGGTCCTACAAACCCAGGAAAAAATACAATTTACATGCCTTTCTAATGCAAAAGAGTTTTAAATGTCAATTTCACCTTACTTTTTGATCACAATAGTATGTCATATAAATATATTAATAATAAATTTAATATGTTATTATTATTTATTCGTATGTAATGAATTAACTGATGATGCAATGATGATGACAACAGGTGGGCGAAATACATGCGAATGCACGATGAGCTGATAATTCTATATTGGTTTATACGACGAGATCAACGAAGACAAGTAAAATCAAAATAATGAAAAAAAAACCGACCTGAATAAAATGTGCATATAAATCGAATGGTGAATAGAATAAATAGATTGAATGAAGAAAAAAAATATGTCGGTGTGAATTAATGAAAGGCGTAGATTAATAACGAGTTGTGCAAGTATCGTCCGTTTTAAGGTGTGTTAAAGTTAGAAAACTCGATGAAGATTTATAACATAACTATCTGGGTTAATCAGTTGGAATATAAAAAAAAAACCAAAATTAAAAAAATATATATATGCATAATTCCATATGGCTATTATTTTAAATGGACCTTTCATACATTCTAAACGAAATATCTGGGGTTCAAAAAATTGGCACTTTACAAATAAAAATCTATTTTGATATAATGTTTCTTGTATATAAATAGATTTAAACATAGAGGCAAGATATTATAATATGCCAAATTAGGGTCAATAATATTAATGAATATGCGATCTGAACTATGAAAAGTTCAAATTGACGCAATCGAAGATTAATGATATGTCATTTCTATTCGAAGGTTGAAGAAATAATTTAAACTGGAAAATCATAATATACAATGCTTTTACGGTATATATTTATAGATAACAAAAGATCTATCGACGCCGATTTAAAATTTAACCGTTTATAATCTGCAAGCACAAACAGTTCAGAGAATCGACGTCGGCCGATATCGATCAAAATTTATTATATTATGAGAACGGCTCTCTTGGATCCACGAGCTTAATATGGAATGTGGAGTATTTCTCTTTGCAGACGACGATGCGGTTGGACAAAAATTGATTTTAGCACGCAAACCACCTCGGGGTGTAATTTTGTGCAGTCGCCAAGTGCGAATTTCACTCGTTTTGATGGACGCCGACCGCGCTTTCCATTTTGCGCCAATAAATATGACGACGGTTGATGATGATAATGATGATGATGATGTTAAAGAGTCGACGATGGAGATAGTGGTTGTGAAGGAGCTTGCGCATTCGCGACAGACTGGTATCTGGTAACGGAGGGTCCGCATTCCTGACTATGCCTGATGCAGAATGTGGGACGACGACGAGGGAAATTCTTATGTCACATTTTCGATGACAGTTCGTCAATTTCGCAGTGTAGTTAGTGATAATGCGCAATGTAGAAAAAAAAAAGGGAAAAGCTTTCCATGTTTAGGAATGCGATTTCGAGTTTCGTTTTACTTCATACTTTTATGGCACGAATTGAAAATGTTAGTAATTTCAATTATGATTAAATTTTTAGATTCTCAACAAAACTATTGAAATTTTGTTCCATTTTCTATAAATTATTTATGTGAACAAAAATTTTTAACCTCAGATAAGCTATCGCGTGTAAAAAAAACCTTGACCAAGAACTCTAAATTATTAGATTAAATATCGAGTCTAATATGAAACTGGTAAAAATTGTTAAAAATATAAAATATATTTTTAACAATATTAAATAAAAATAAGATTAAATTTAATCAAATTTTAGGATCATAAAATCGTAAAGAGGTTACATTAAGCATTGTTTTTGAAAATGATTGTGTAACTCGTTATTTATCAGGATTATTGTATATTATACAATTATCTCTGTCCTTAATCTTTCTTTCCTATTACTAAATGATTATATGAATTTAATAAACTCAATAAATGAAGAAGATAATTTATGAGAATGAGAATAATAAACAAATAATGCATACTATAAATAGGCTTAGACATTTATGGAGATTTAGCTTATTAAATTCTATGATTTACGTTCTTATTACGCAATCAAAGGTGATTTGTAACGATTTAATATTTCAGGATTTGAATTAGGTATTTGTTAACGATTTTGCGGGATCATTTAAAAATAGTAAATCAAAAATATATAAATGTATATTTTGTGTAGTAAACATATATATATATACGCACACAAATTATTTTATTTTGAAGGAATTTGAAGATTGGTAACTTGAGATGGTCGTTTAAGAGGGTCATGACCAAAAAAAAAAAAGTCGTCGAAGTAGTAATCAAAATTTTTGATCAAAATTGTCAAGCACACAGAAGTATGGGTACTTTAACGATGGAGATGAACTCAAATACTCAATATAAAATTTCGAAACTATAAAAGGGAACATTGAAGATAAGAAATATACGTTATTAAATTGAAAATGCAGACAATGATAACAACAGCGTCGTGAGAAGTTGTTATGATATGAATAAATGTGACAGTGAAAAACACTTGAGATTCATCTTCCATTATTATACAGTACATTAGAAGGACAAAAGTCTATATATTATATAGTATCAACAAGATATTATGTAAATATATATAAATATA
This sequence comes from Leptonema lineaticorne, assembly GCA_024500535.1. Taxonomy (NCBI): domain Eukaryota; kingdom Metazoa; phylum Arthropoda; class Insecta; order Trichoptera; family Hydropsychidae; genus Leptonema; species Leptonema lineaticorne. The sequence goes on along the minus strand of JANIJI010000004.1, from coordinate 2,048,773 downwards.
TATATATATATATATATATATATATATATATATATATATATATATTATTATAAAAAAGAAATTGTGTAAAATTTATATATTCAATATATTAACAGGAATCAAGTAGAAAAGGTAAATTAAAACAATATAAAAATATGAGGATGCGGTTAAAATAATGACGCGTATTTTAAAACGATTAGAAAATAAAAGTGATGATTACATCACATGTAAAATACATTCATATATTTGTAAAATATACTTTAACGAGGAGTATAAATCGTTTATTATAAAATAATGTGAATAAAAATGGCATAATACACGAATTAAAATATTTTCTTGATAATTACGAATTAACAATTTAATTAACGTTTATTTTTTTTACATAACGTATAAATTTTTATGTTAATAATATATATATATATATATATATATATATATATATATATATATATATATATATATATATATATATATATATATATATATATATACGAATTTGCTGCATTATATAGCGTCGTGTCGTTTTAAGTAATCGCGCAAGAATGTAAGCAAATATACGTGGAAAATTTATTCGTAGAAACTAGTTTTTCCGTTTCGAATGTCGAGGAAAATGAGAAAAAAAATATATATTTATTACCCAATATGCCATATAAAATCGTGCTCATTAAATAAAAGCGAAGAAAATTATCGTAAAAAAAAAATAAAATAATGCTTTATGCGTGGCGAACGAAAATTTCGTAAATAATTTTCGTCGTTAGAATAAAAAATGATATTAAAATTACTATATAAATTAATAAACGACATGTGTGCGCAGAAAATATATAATTAATATGAAAATATTTTTATCTAATCATATGATACCTGTTTTTTAGATTAATGCAGTGATTCTAAAAGGTATTTTGTAGTGCAATTACGTTCTCCTAGAAATAATTAAGACGTTTATTATTGTGAAAGTAAATACATATTTTATTATAATTATATAAAAAAAATAGACATTATAAAGAAGTGATATCATATTTTTAAAATCTATATATTTTTAAAATGATTTTAACAGATTTTTTGGTTAAATAAAAAGGTTAAAAAAAATATTTATCGCTTTATATACATACTTTAATTAATTGTATTTTAAAAAATGTTGCACAAAATATATGCGGTGTCAAAATATGGCAATGATAAATAAAATTTTGTAAATCATGCTGTAGCTGCATTAAAAATATTTAATATGTGATAAAACAACATGCATATAATATAAATATAATAAAAGAGTGTTATATTTATTATAATGGATTTTTTTTCTATTTTTTCAGCTCAAAATGATAAGATAAAATGTTGCACTGGGTTGTCAAATGTAAAGCAACAAGTGTATATCGAATGTTGGTACATAAATTACACACACACACATATATTTTTCAAGTTGCCATATGCAGGTACAATGAATGATTTGACAAACGATTCTCAACATATTCATATGCTAAATTTCTGGGCGTATAATGATTATGAATAGGTAAATAGGTAAAGGCATTTATAAATATAACCGAATAGAAACGACGAACGTTTGCGCATCATAATAAAATATTTGTATAAGAAAATATGCTAATCAAATTTATGATATATAAGAAAAAATCGTCAACAAATATAATTTAAATAAATATTTTTATTTAATTCTTTCTTAAGATTAATTGTTTAATATAAAAATGATTTAGCATATATGTATATATTTTCAAGAATTTGACAATATCAATGATCTTTTAATTATATTCATATTACCAGAAATTTGCATAAAAAGGTGATATATCATGCAGAATGTCTTAAATGTTTTTATTATACTTAATAATAAAATTTTTGAACGTTTTTAGTTCAATTTAGTACAAATTATATATATTTTTAAAATACATTATTAATTTAAAAAATTATAAAATACGAAGAAATAGTCGTCACACTTTTAAATAAATACAATTTTTCGATTATAGAAAGTTTAAAATTTTTTCTTACGAAATCACGTAGAAAAAAAAAAACGCATAATGATGATATCACTCAAAAATTAAACTTAAATTAGCAAAAAATAAAAACGTGCATTAGAACGACAGCCTAAGGCATTATTTATAATAACATAAAAGAACGACGATTCGCAAAGAAAAACGAGGTCAACTTCTTCATAAAATTAATAAAAATAAAACATTAATCGATTAATGACTCCGATTTTTTTTCTTCGTACAAATTTAATAATAATAATAATAGTGACAATAACGGAATTCCTATTGTTATTCGGGACGTGCCCAATAATGAAACGTATATAAAATACACTAGTAGACAAAACTAGGTGCGTTTGACTACGTCACAATAAAAATGCCACCGATTTTTCAAAAAAAAAAAAATAATAATACTATTATATAAGGTCAACATTATGCGTATGAGTTTCTAGTATAATATATACTACTAAAGAAGATAAACTATTATAGTACACACCTCGATCGACCGTGACCCAATAAAACGTGCTTCATGTTGAACCTTCGTCGTCGCCAAGAGTTCAATGGATTTCAGTAGAAGACAGATGACTAAACATATAATATGTATAACCATATATAAAGCAAGCGATGATCGAAAATGAATGAAATTCGAAATGGGGGGGAGGGGGAATGAAAAAAATATATATGAAAAAAAAATACGCACATACTATATATAATAGATAAAATAATTATCGTTAGTGAAAAAAAAAACAAGTTGTACGGTTGTAACAGTAAGAATCGTTTTAAATTGATGATGATACGCTCGGTTGCTTCGTGATGCTTACATTGATGTTGTTTTTGTTGTTGTTATTTTTTTTTTTGATTCTGTCAGTATCAAAGTGTGGTCTGTCCGATTTTATGATGTCTTATTTGGATGAAGAACAAAAAACCGGGAGTTCGAAGCGTGTTTTTCGGTTCTAAAGTGCATGATGTTTATTATTTATCCGAACAACACGGATGCTTTGGTTCCACATTAAAATCGTATTTATAAATTGTCGTGATTATTATTATTTTTTTTGAACGTGTCATCTCTGCGACCACACAACTAAAATTTTGAAATTTTTCATATGTCACTTCATAATAAATCCGCTTATGTTGCAAGGATTTTGAATAACGTTCAACAATAGGAAAAACGATGTATAAATTCTATTCGGTGCATCTATGGTGGTCCTGAGACAATTTGGATTATCCATGTGATGTATTTTACTATGTCAAGCTTAAATAAAAGCTGTTGACTAAGTTATATATAATTGTCATTTTTTAATATGGTAAAGTTATAATAAAATCTCGAAAGTGTAATAAAATCTTGAAAGTGTAAATCACGGTGTAAATAAAATATGTAAAATATGGCGACGAAGTATGAAGAGTTCACAACTTTGTAACGAGTTTAAAAAATATTTGCCGACCAAATAAGGCACTCGAGAAAGTACATTCTGTAAAATCGACGTAACGGCGCAAAGAAAGTTAACGACGACAAAAATAAAAATAAAAGAAATTTAAAGGCACACAAGGAAGACTGCTCGGGAGGAATTCACTCCGATTTTATTAAACTGCGTTGTTAAAAAGGATAAACCCGAAGGAGTGCGGTACAATATTTTCCATCGGTTGTAAACCGGTTATCCTTTCTTCTCTTGTGTCAAACAAAAGCAAGGTGAACCCAAAATGCACAAAAGCAAATAAAAATAATGGACAAAAAAGGGAAGACATGAAAAAAAGTGTTTGGGGTCGAAAAAATATATATATACACGATTGTCGGATTCCGAGAAAAGAAATCAAATGTTTCCCTTTTTTTAAGGTATGTTAATAAAATGTTTGAAACAAATTTTCTTTAATATATAGACTATTGCTGTATCAATGTTAAATAAAAATGTAAAGAATGCCATCAATTATTAAAGATAATGAATTATCATAAATTAATCCTACCGATTAATTAAAGAGATTTATTTGATGTCTTTAGATAGTAAAGTAAAATAAATTTTCAAAATTCTTTATACATCAAAAAAAAAAATTAAAGAATGTATAGCAAGTTAAAATATGCACAATAATCAAAAAATAAATCAATAATTTTAACACTCTTTTATACCAAAATAATAACACCAATATAAACAATTCAGGTTATACAATTATATATTAATTTAAAAAAAATAACAGTTTTAAGTGTCGATAAACTGAATTAAACGAGATAAATATGAAATTAAAAGAATGAATATTACAGTAAAAAAATATTGTTTTTATATTTAGTAAATCGTAGTAGATACGCGAAAAAACTGGTTATACCATTAAAATTGAACGGCAAATTCTGCTAAAAAATTAAATAAAATATGTGTACATTATATATATATATATATATATATATATATATATATATATATATCTTTAAGTAGCAAAAGAAAATATTATATACAAAAAAAATACTGTGAAACAGTTCAATACTGGTTTTAAACGAAATCAATTTGGTATTCGTGCGATTCTAAAAGTGGAACTATTACAATGAAAAAAAGGAGACCGTTTGTTGTTTTCGACTATCTGAATAAATAAAATAATGTTTATCTTCAAAAATTTAACTCGTGTACGTATTTATTGAGCGTTCGTGAAAAATATGCTTAATGCGAGTTATTTTTTTTTATGTTAAAACTATACGTGTATAGAGTAACCTAAAACGAATATGGAAATTTTAAGGTATCGAGCATGATGAGAATAAATTAAATGAAAGCATTATTTGAATATAAAAATGGTGAACATATATAATATTGGCAAATTGAAATATAATAATAACAGTCAAATTTGGATGATCAAGTAATGTAAGCTATCCACAATAATGTACAATATTTTTTTTTGAATTAAAATATTAAATTGACGTGAAAACGGTATGTAATCGTGATATTGCGTATTCAAAATTGCCATTTTCTAATCCTTATCTCACTAGGCAAAAATGAATGATTTATAGTTTTTTTTTATTGTAAATTTTCTTATGTACATCATAAGCCAGACCAGATTAAAAAGGTAGAACTAACACAATTTATAATTCGAGACAATGGTCATCGACGAGTACTTCGAATTAGAAACTATCTTATAATTATTAAAAAAAAGTATTATAATTATAAATAAAATAATTTAAACTTATAAAAAAATAAGTAGCAATAAAAATACATTAAATGGTAAAAAAAATGTATGGATGGGAAATAACGTTTTTACTGTTGAATACAGAGCAAAGCTTTAATAGTTTCATGATATATAAAAATAAAAATAAAGATGGAAAATAGCGCTCCCATTCTCTATGAAAATAAATTAAAAAAAAAAAACGAGGCTTCGTTAAAATACGAAAAATCGCATCGAAATCTATACGGATAAACCAGTAAGTCCGGTTGTCGACTGGGGGGACGTCTTCAACGTTGCGGAATTCCTCATGGCAAAACGTCGCCACTTTTGCAGCAAATCGCAGCAGAAAAGAAAAAAGAACAAACGTCGATCAGAGGCACACACACACACACACACACATATATATATATATATACATAGATATAAGGCATATCATCTCGGCAACATGGTACTAGGTAGCCATCTCCATCATCGTCGTTCGTCGTCATCATTGTCAACATTCCAAGGTCGCAATGGTGGGGGAGTCCCGGTTTCCCGAGGACACCTGCTGCGGCCTTAAGCGGCCTTGCCCCTACCCTCAAACCGGAGATCTTACTGTTGTTGCAATTGCAAAGCGAAAACGGTTTGGCGGCCATTTGCACGCGCTACCGGCTAATATGGCACCGATGCATCTTGTAACATTACTTAGCACTGGCAATTTTATTTTCAAATATTTCATTCTACAATCAATTGAAATAATATGAAAAGTCAAAGGGTTGATACGAATGATCTTGATTTTCAACTAGTATTTTGTTATCAATCTTTAGTTATAATGCCCGAATTTGATATACCCGTGATGGTGAAACTATGGCACATACGAACATTTTGCTGACATTCTGGATGAATTTTTCTTCAATCAACGAATCTTCGAAGAGTTCCTCATGATAAAATTATATTTTTAAGGATGTTATTATAAACGATTAGAAATGTTTAAGCGATCGAATGAATCAAAAAATAAAAAAATGCAATGTTTAAAAATTATTATAATAAATAATTTAATATATAAGAACTTACTCGTAAATCTTTCAATGAATTTCTATATAATAAAAATTAAACAGAAAATTTATTATACCGATTTAAGTGGGTTCATCGAATCTTTTATTATGAAGTGCACGAATAATGGACTGCAAAAATGTCGAAAAATATCGACAATTCACACGAGAAACCATAAACTGGGTACGTTTTTTTTGGGCGGGCCATATTAGGCTACGAAAAACATCGAAATATCCGTTCAGAACTAATAAATAATGCGCTTCGAATTATTACAACATTCAAAAAAAAAAAGTTATAAGCCACCCGCGCCATTTACGGCTCGCGTGGGTGATAAAGAGAGAAATAGGAGAAGAAAAAAAAACGCATAAAATCGCCTTATTGTAAAATTGTATTACGTCAACGCAACGAAGAAAAAAATATATATATCGTACACTGGTGATTGTTTTGTAATTTTATATCCGAGCTTTGATGTAACATAATGCAATAAAATCATCAATAAAAATGTTTTATTACGGGATGATGATTATGACGCTAAAAGCGAGCGAATTATAGCCGAGTTTAGACGTATTAGGATCGCGGTTTAGGTCGCGATAAAGTGTATTAAGAATTGTTTAGATAAAAGCCCGCGAAAAAAACAAATCCACTAAATAAAATACATAACAAGTTATAAATTTTGTTGATAAGTAATTTATAACATAATATTTATTTGAATTAATACATAATGTAAGCACACACAACACGCAAAACATTAAATTAATTATAAGGAATTAAAATAGTTGAAAAAATATTAATTTGAACAATTTGAAAGGTGATTTTTTTTAATTGTTTTTCTTAAACACGATTATAGTATGAAGAAAATTATTGATCATTTAAAAATCAAATACGAAATATTCTTTTAAAGTTAATTAAAACTTTACTAAAAACTTAAAATTGTATTGTGTAACGACATCGATTACCATCTTTAATAGAAATATAGAAAAAAAAGAAGTTTTATGAAAATAAAATTGATTACAGGAAATTTTTGTAAAAACTCACCTAATTCTTCAACGAGTTTAAGCATTACACCTCCGATGTGAGTATCACCTTTGACTCTGAGGGTTCTTTCAACCTCGGCATCGGTAACGTATATCCTGAGGGTCCAGGAACCGTCTCCGACCAGATAACCGTCGGCGATCATTTTCGCGGATTTATATTAAAACAAAAACCAAAAAAATATATATATACACAAATACGAAAAATAGAAATATACACGTGCGTGAGAAAAGTTAGATGCGTGAAGATGAATATCGCTTTTCCGATTTCATCATCAGATTTGATACAACGATCACTTGTCAAAATTGTCTTCTATTGTTATTTGCAAATAAACACAGACGTGCAAAGAAATAACCGACACAAACACCCCCGACGAACGACCATGATAGACTGAGATAGAAAATGCTTGTAAGTGTTCAACTCAAAAAGTCGCGAGCGTCAGTGTTACCATATTCAAAAATATACTAGTACAATAGAGAACATTAAATATTTATAAATAATACATAACAGTAGTCTAAATGACCTTGTTCATTTTTCTTATCTTATCAATATCGATTATCAATAGTTTTGATAAATGATTATATAATCGATTTTTATGAACATATGAAAAAATCTTATAATAAATTCATAATGATAATTTTGTAGCAAAGTACTCTTAGAATAATAATAGTAATAACGACAACGATAATTAAAAAAATCAGGTATGATTTAAAATTTATTTATTAAAATTCTTTGGTTTTACTTTTAAATATTTTATAAATTAAATATTTTCTTCAATATTTAAAAAGGAATTATGGAGTATAATAAAAAAGAATTATTCATTACATAAATTATAAAAAAATGTTTATTTACATTTACAAATATAAATTGTTTTATAGTTATTTTATAAAATTTATTAAATTGAAATAAAAATTATAAATATAATTAATTTCATTTTGTAAATATGTTATATAATAATAATAAATATTTTAAAATTATTTTATCGAAAATTTTTCATAAGATGGAAATTTTTTACATTTTTTCACTAATTGAAATTAAATTTCAAATTTAAGAAATAAATTTTAAATATGAATTTGGTTTATTATTTATAGAAAACGAAATAATCACTAAAAGTAGTTTTTTGGCCAAGAAAATCGTCGGTTGTTGCGAGACCGGTGATGATGGGGCGTAAGCGACGTTCAACATTAGGATCGTCAGATTTAATAAATAAAAGTGGCACCCCGACTCCAAATTTTGAAAACAAAATTAATATTAAAATGCGGCCTTGCAGTCCATCTTATAGTCCAAAGCACCCAGGAATTTCTTCAGGTCATTTTTTTCATTTGACTTTAAGTTTGAATTTACTAATGATTAACGGTTTATGTTTACAATTTATTGTTTCATTTTCGGGGTTAAAATATTTTAATAACATTTAATGTAAGAGTTTTTTCACATTAATATTTGCGTTGGATGTCTTGAAAGTGTTTTGCGTTGTTATTTAATGTCAAACATTCAGTATTCTCATAACCAAAGATTTTTTGACATCTATTATACAATATACAAACAACTTATATCTATATGTTTTTAAATTGGTCAATTATTTGTATTTTATTGAAAAAAATATATTTTTTGTTATTAGTAGAGTAATCTTAATTCACCAAAGTAATATAAAAGATATTAAATATTAATAATATTTATATAATTATAAAAGATAATTGTTTGTTTGCAGATGTTGCTTCTACACCAATTTCTTACAAAACGAGTGAATCTCCGCCATTATTTGGTAATGTGTCACCAGTACAAACTTCGCCATCTCCAATTCCATTTATTTGCACTCAAGATGGGTCTCACGGAGAAAATGATGTAGTATGGGACTATTATTCGCCTATTTCACGAAAAAACAAAGAAAAACATATTAGTACTCCATTAAGGAAAAAACGACCGGGACCGGAATGCTTCGATTATTCTCCCATATCAAGAATATCTACTAGAAAGATGTTGTTAAAAAAAGATAATAAGAGTGACTGTTTAAAAATATTGGAAAAAAAATTGGCCGCACTAGATAAACAAGTGCAAGAAATAACATCTTCAGATACGAATACGGAATCTGAAAAATCGGTCGGCGATAGTAATATTGTTTTGAAATCATTTCAAAGTAATTACGAAGTTGATTTGTTTGATCAATCAGTATTCAATACTCTTACAGATTTTAATAACGAAAAAGATAGTAATAATTCGTTTCCATCTTTTAATAAGCGCATTGAAAAGCTTTCTAAATGTGATGTTGAAGTTTTGGAATCTGACGATTCTATGAATGAATATTTGCTCAGAGCTAGTCAATTGGTGGAAGAAGGAATTTCTAGTGAGAAATGCTCACTATCAAGTAATATTAAAGAATCAGAAAATTTTATTTCATTAAACAAATTCACAAATCATGAAAATAATTTGAAAAATAAGTTATTGAAGAAAATTGATCCTGTAAATTTGAATAACGATTCTTTTGATAGTCTTATATCTGGCATAAACGATAGTTATATAGATACATTATCCCAAGTTCCTAAATCAAAAGTTAATTGTAATTCTAATTTAAAATTAAATAATAATGAAGAATATCATGATTTTCATATAAAGCAAAAATCTGAAAACACGTTAAGCAATATAGATTTGAATATTACTCACAATCATAATGTATCAAAAACTACAATGATAACAAATATTTTTACCGAATCAAAAAATAAATTTAGTAGACATAACTCAATGCCAATGTCACAGAGCGCTAAATTGAATGAAAAACCTCAAACTAATAATAAATCAACATTTGTTAGACATAAATCTATGCCTTCAAGTGGAGAAAATATGAAAAATAGTGATGGTTAGTATTTTTATGATTTCCCATTACTAGTATTTACGTACATATTAATTAATATTGAGGAATTTAATATTTGAAAATTTATATTCTGCTTCCATAATGTGTTAACTATATTTTACAAAATGGTTGATTTTACTTTGTATTCATATTTGTTTTGCATATTTATATTTATTCTTTAATAATATTAAAATCAAAAATAAATTAAATTATGTGAGGATTAAAATTTGTAATTTAGTTTATGCTGTATAGGTTTATAACTCATGTCATTTATAATGTTATTTTTTATTGTTTTAGCTACATATCCGAGCTGCACACCTGAAGAGATTCAGAAGAAACATCAAGCTGCAAAAGAAAAACTTTTGTCAAAATTACAAGAACCGAAAAAATTTAAAATTTTTCTTTCAAAAAATAAACCTAATAATTCTACCAATAAAAATAATAGAAATTTATTAAAAGAAAATTCTGTTAACCAAGTCAATAAACCATCTGTTAATACAAGTGTTTGTAAACACGATATTCCTTGTATAGAAATGCTTTCAAAAAAAAATAGTAAAATTCAAGCGGAAATAGAACGAAAGCGTAAAGAAGCTTTACAAAGGTTAAATTCTAAAAAAAATATGAAATAGTCATTAGTAACAAATAGAAGCATTATTATGTTGACTAATTCTAAAAAGCATTAGTTGCATATTGTGATTTAATAAATTCTAATTAAATTCATATTGTATTATATTTAATAAAATAATCAGGCTTCTGTAATTAGATAAAAATGAATAATTAAATTTATATGTATTTTCATGTATAAAAAAGGAATATTATAAATGTTTTATTACTTTTAAAAAAAATATATGATTTTATTTATAGATGTATATTTGTATATGTTCATTTTTGTTCGTAGTTTGTAAGATTATTTTGGTTTTTATTAAAGTTTTTGTTCCCAGTGATTTTTGCTATTTTTTTTTGATTAACGAAATTAATTTAATGTGGTAGATGTTTACATTAAAATTAATGAATCATAAACATAATTTTGCTGTGCAATTTATTTCATGTATTGACATAATTCTATTAAAAGTCCAATGGAATTTAAATTTTTTCGTTTTATACTTTATTTATTTTTATACTCTGATAAAATATAAACATATGAATTCATGTTTAAATAATTATTGACTTTTACCTACGTTTCTTGAAATACCCAGTGAATATATGTATTTTGTCACTTTTTGTTGAATAATTTAGAACAACTTTGTAACATTTTGGAATATTTTTTATGATTGTCATAATTTTAGTAGTTTCAGATTGACTAAATTCATTTATAATTATGTTATTTTTTGAAATCTTTGATCTTCTAAATCTTTTTCGATAGAAGTAATATTTACTTCATATTCTTCTATTCTTTCCTATATTAGATTCAGAATTGCCATTGCACACACATACACCTAAATATTTTAAATATCCATATTACCATCATTTTATAGATTAAAAATATTTTTTTCCAATGATAGAAAATCATTTAATTTACATCAAATCAAATGTGTTTTCTGTTTAAAAACATTTGTTTTTTTTTTGCCAACATTTTAAGATTATTTATTATTTCTTTAATTTGATTGGTTAAAAAGAGTTACAATATATTTTTTTTAATTATTAAATCAAACAAAAATCTAGTGATGTATAAATTAAACTACTTTGTTTAATACAATCAGCACACATACAACAATAGATTTTCGACTGAATCATTATAATAAAATTAAAGTTTACAGTATATGTCATATATATATATATATATATATATATATATATATATATATATATATATATATATATATATATTTATAAATAAATAAATACATATGATTTGTGTTTAATTAAAAATCTGCTTTTTTTTTCAATTATTCCTAAATTAATGTATAATGAAAAGTGAATAAAATTGAATTTCGAAATTTTTATAGTATTTATAATAATTTTTTTTTAGGAAATAATATGGAAAAAATATGAAGTTAACTTCGTTTCATATATTTATAGTGAATTTTAAGATTCAGATTTGTTTTTTTTTTGTCAAGAAAGACAATATCACGATCCCAACTTATTTTGAATATTCATGGTGGTTGTTGTAAAATCACACTTAAACTCGGGGGCTATTTTGATATTCAGCTGGCCGAACAGCAGTTCTTTTCCTTAGTCGCAGTTCTTCAGCGGCGAAGTTAACAACCATTATCATCAGCAACCACCTCAGGCAAGGTGAGAAAATATTAATTGTTGTTATCATTGAAAACATATATTTTTTTTAGTAATTTTTATATTGCAGTTTGATTATAGATAATCGTAAACAATTATATAATAATTAAGAATATTAGTTATAATAAAAATATACAATATTTTTATTATTTAAAACGAATTAATTTAATGTAATATTTGTCAGTTTTTTTTAAACTGAAATATTCAATATACTAATAGAAAAAAATAGTTCTATATTTTATTGTGAGGCTTTCATGATGAATATAAAATTAAATTTATTTGCGTTTTATTGATTTTGCAGTTTATTGTATAATAAAACAGATGTTCATTTTTAATATATATATTATATAAAATCATTTTTGAAAAGATAGTATTGTATTGTTATACATATTTGTTTGTAATTTTCTTATATTAGAAGCTTTATGAATTTTAAACACTCAAATTACAATTTTATAGAGTTTTCAATTTTTGTCCTATTATAGTTTGATTTTCTTAAAGAGTTAAATACCATTCGTTATCATCTTTTTAATATGGCTCTATTCATATAATAAATTTCTTCATCTTCAGCATATATCTATCGCTTTATCGGCATGATTATAAATGATTTATTTGCACATATATACTTGAGCGGTCTAGTTTTTCACTTTTACATATTAATTTATCTATGTAACATTTGTTACCAAGATTTTACGTTAAATTATGTGCCGCATTCAAAAGCACTTTTTAGTTTTTGGAACGATTAACGTCAACTCCTGTACAATTTATGGCGACATTAATTGATTAAACGGTTTATTTTTTTTTCAGGTCATACCATGTTTATAAATATGTTTTCAATTAGTCTTCGAAAAAAATCTGTAATTTTATCGTGTATTCTTATATGTTATATAAAAAATATATAATATATATTATCTTTGAATTAGTTTTATGTATATATTAATGAATACTCATTTTTATTTAATAAAAGGGGAATTAATTCATATCATTGTAAAACCTTGATAATAATGCAAGCATTGAAAGGAAGTATGATATGTATTTATCATCATTGGTATTTATTTTTCAATATAAAAAAAATTATTCACAATATATATATATATATATATATATATATATATATATATATATTGTATTCTTTAAAAATATTTGGGAATCTATTGAATTATACAGGTCAACGAATTGTATTCTGGTGACGATTTCAAAATCTCATTCGTGGATTTTTTTTTGAATTTCATTAAATTAAAGTGTTGAAAGAAAGTAGTTCATAAAAAACATCAACGCTCTTCCTTTTAAAATATTTTCAACATAACATATAAATTTATAATTCTTCACTACATAAATTTTTTTATAATAATTTGGGTTACAAGTTGTACATTTTGTAGTATTATAATTTTTTTATTATGTAATAAATATTTTATATCAGCAGTTAACATATAAATTGTCATCATTTTATAATTAGAAATAATACAATATATATATAATCACAAATGTTCATCAATGATATGAAATAGGTCATAAAAAAGAATCAGGCAAAAAAAATGATTTATTAAAAAAATATATTCAGTATTGAGAAATATTGGTTATATAAAAATTGAAAATGCTTCATTTTCAATTTTTTTGATAATTATGACAATGAATATTAATTCTATATAACAGTACTAATTATAATATTTTAGAAGTTATACAATTTTTACATAAAAAATCAATAAAAATAAAAAGAAGTGTAATAATCATTAAAAAGAACAATTCAAGAATATTCTTATATTTAATTTTAAATTTACATATATTTGTATTTTATTAAAAAGTTTTAGTTCAATGTAAATATATCTGTAATATTTCCTTTATAATATAAAGAATTTTTATATTACACATACATATATATATTTATTGACCTCAAATTGTTTTTTTAGACCAAATATTTAGAATAAGATATGAATAATCTAATATATATTATATATATATATATCAGATCAAAACAACAAAAAAACGAAAACAACATTAATAAAATGTTTATATAACATCCGAAGAATATTTTATGTTTGTCTATAATATAATATAATAGTCATTTTGACCGCAATGATACCGGATGTTGTCAGTTAAATAGTTACCGAATTTCGTTACGACATTAAATTTTCCACTAACAACAGACACATCCTATAATATATTTTTCCATGTATGTATTTATATGTATATATGTGTGCATGTGTGTGTGTGTGTGTGTTCGATAATAATTTTCCAAGTAACAGCTGCGCATCGTCCACAAAAATGTTCTCGATTCGTATTATTTTACGAGCTGCGTCTTCGAAAATAGTAAGAAATTGTATGTAAATTCTTGTTATGAGTCAACGAACGCTATTTGGACTGACTATATGGATTATTAATAATGTGAAATGTTATTGATTATATGACAAAAAGGATATGTATGTAAATAATATTCAGATATTTCTATCTGAAAGTCGATTAGCATGTTTCTATATCAGCAATGTAAATATCCATTTTTTTTTCTCTTGCATATAGATATTGTATAAATCATAATTTATAGAATTTAAAATTGAACACATTTTTGATAATCTCCTAAGTTATATTATATGTTTATAATTGATTTTTTGAACTGAATATTATATGGGCTAAAAAAAAGGAGCAATGTTTAAATTAGTAAAAAAAAAATATTGTATATAAAATCTTGGGTTCATGTCTTATAATATTATATACACGTTCGATTTTTGTAAATACTGAAAAAAATAGATAATATATTACATTTATGAATAAAAATTATATTTAGATTATCTTAATCATAAGCTATTATTATATTGGACTGAAAATTACTGGTCACATGTTTTATATCATTAATTTCCTTTATGGTGTAATATAAAAAGATTTTTCTTTCATCTTTATATTATTTCCTGTTTAATTTAAAAATTTTGCTTC
Organism: Leptonema lineaticorne; assembly: GCA_024500535.1. Taxonomy (NCBI): domain Eukaryota; kingdom Metazoa; phylum Arthropoda; class Insecta; order Trichoptera; family Hydropsychidae; genus Leptonema; species Leptonema lineaticorne. Next base: position 2,033,626 of record JANIJI010000004.1, on the reverse strand, counting down.
AAGGTGTTATAGAATTGTTTTCATCAACTGTTTGGATTGTTTATTTATTTATTATTATCATTTACAGTTCACTGTTTTACCGATGCTGAAAACCTATTGATGAATGCTTGTCTTTCAGACATTTTCCATTCACTATTTAATGCGTCACAAAAATGTTTTGCTGAAATTTCATACTTTTCAGCAGCATGTTAATTTTTTATTACATTATTTACACGTTCATCGTAGTCTAATTATACATATTGATTTGATTTTTATTCGCTGCTGTTAAATTCTATTACCAAAAACACGTTGAATTGATGTCATTTTTTTAAAGTATTTTTCTTTGATTTTTTTCTCACAGACGAGACCCAATAATAACGTTTTCCGAAATAGTTTCGAAATTTTGAAAAGTGCAATAAATCTGGTCGGCTCTATTCTTCGGCGTTTTAATTGCTCCAGTTTTAGCCTAGACGTCCTGGATATAATCCAGAACTTACGAGAAAACCATAAATTATAGTAAATAGTCCCACCTCCCCTTGACATAATTTTATAAATTGTTAACTCACAAATTGAGAGCTTTCCACGTGCGAAAAAAAAAAAAACAACAAAAAATCGACTCTATATACTATTATATTACTCCGGTAAAATTAGACGTTTTTGATGATTTTTTTATATCGTGAAATTTCTTTCTGGAAATATATTCTACATAACGAGTTGAACGAGGATCAGAAGAGTTCCCACCTCCAAAGAGGGAGCTTCCCTCCGAAAATCACGAAAAACCTCCAAAAATTCGACCGTTTTTGAGTTTTCCGGATTTATCTCAAAAACCATAATTCGGATTGAAAAAGTGTCAATGAATAAAATATTTCTCATAAAATTCTACATTTAAAATGTTACATTAATAATTTGCGTAATTGTTACTGATTTCCCGTAAAAAGTGCTCGAAAATAGGCCTAAAATGGACCTCTCGGCCAAAAATTTTCGTTGCGCGGTTTTGGTAACGATTATTTCAAAACAGGTTGATTTTACGGGGGTATCGAAGAGGAAAAAAGTTGTAGAGCAAATCCTGCTCTATAATAATCACTTATTATATTTTAAGTTAATTGTTTGAGTTTCTTCAAAATTTGAGTTTTCCCGATTTTGATCCGACGTTTTTGCACGGTAGTCTGGCAGTTAAATGGATTTTTTAATGATAAAAATATCGATATCCTGAAATTTCTTTCTGAAAACACATTTAAAATAACAAGCTGTAATTGAATACGAAAAGTTACATCCTCCAAAGAGGGAGCTTCCTCTTATATTTACCGAAAACCACCCAAAATTTGACTTTTTTTCAGTTTTTCGCTTACAACTTAGAAACTGTTACTCAAATTGAAAAGGTGTTCAAAGACAAAATATTCCTTATAAAATTCTTCATTAAAAATGTTCTATTCATAATTTGCGTAATTTAGTTAATTTTCTCTAGAAAAGCCCTCAAAGTAGAGGATGCCGCGTTGACAACAGGGGTGTTTCTAGAGGTTTCGACAAATATCTCAAAACCTATCAACTAGCGCCCAATATTTCTTCATATATCGTAAAGAACAGGATTTTTGCTATTGGCTAATTATAATTTACTTTATTTTAACTTAGGATATTACATTTCTTTTGGCGCTTAAAGTTGAGCATTTTTTTCGCGATTGCACATTGTACGCATAAAACTTCGTTCAATTTTGGACATTCTACGCAGTACCCGCTCATTGTTATATTAGTCTATTCACTTTAAAAGGCGTTTCCAAAAGATATCTTTACAAGCATTTAACAAAGACGAATATTGTAGGCAATAAAATCTTCTGTTGGTTTCTTTGTAACTTCCGAAAAATCGAAAATATTTCACGTAAAAATAAATTATTTTAATTTAATTATTCAAAAGAAAGAATTGGTGATTTTTTTAATAAACGTTATATTGCTATTTGCTAATTGCAAATTAGCAAATAGCAATATTTGCTAATTTGCAATTAAAGCTAATTGAAGGTTTTAATAAATAAAAAAAATATAAAATGTAATCTAAGCTATAATAATCCTATTGTTATAATTTTTATTTTTATTTTTATTTTTTTTTTTATATCTTCGAGAAATATAAAAATTAATGCTATATATAAAGTTTTAATGTATAATATATTTCTTAAGTTTTTTAAATTTATAAGAATATGAAAGTAAATGATTTTATAAAAATTCTAAAGAAAAATTAGGTAATAATTATTATTATATTTGATTTTTTTTCACCTAATATTTTTTTATTCAATATGTTGAAAATAATTTATCAAAAGCGGTTAAAAAATGTACTCGTGAACATTTGTATCGTTAATGGTAAATCCAAGAATATTCACAATTCTTTTATAAATAAAAAAATATTTTGTCTGGGCGTGAATGAACATAAGAATTTACTTTATTCTAAAAAAGGTTTCAATACAGTGGTTTCCGCATATTTTGTAAATAAAACAGTATGCAGTTTTTGTAAGTCATAAATAAAAATTTGAAAGACCTAAGGAAGATGAAATAATTACGTTAACATTTTATTGTTTACGAATTCTTGAAAAGATTGTAAAACTATCTTTTCAAAAAAAATCCAAGTCTATTGTATGAAAAAGGCAACTAGTCCCTTACCTCAGGGGTTTATAACTGTACGCGCGCAGGTATCATGGCATTCGACAAAAAGTTTAGGTCTCTCAGTTTCTATGCGAGAATTAAAAATAATATTTAAAATTTCCAACATTTTTTAATCAAAATATATTTTTTTTACTAATTCATTATAAACTAAAGAAATTAATGTATATTAGTATGAAAATAATAAAATATAACAAAATTATATTTTAGAAGTATTATATTTGAAATAAATATTATAAAAAAAATCTACCTAAATATATATTTCAAAAATTAATATTGAAAAAAAATATTATTTATCTTTCTAAAATTAGTTACGAATGCATTCTTAAATATAAAAGGATTACAAATCCCTGAGCAGGTAGTAAGTCCAAAATTGAACGAAGTTTTATGCGTACAATGTGCAATCGCGAAAAAAATGCTCAACTTTAAGCGCCAAAAGAAATATAATATCCTAAGTTAAAATAAAGTAAATTATAATTAGCCAATAGCAAAAATCCTGTTCTTTACGATATATGAAGAAATATTGGGCGCTAGTTGATAGGTTTTGAGATATTTGTCGAAACCTCTAGAAACACCCCTGTTGTCAACGCGGCATCCTCTACTTTGAGGGCTTTTCTAGAGAAAATTAACTAAATTACGCAAATTATGAATAGAACATTTTTAATGAAGAATTTTATAAGGAATATTTTGTCTTTGAACACCTTTTCAATTTGAGTAACAGTTTCTAAGTTGTCAGCGAAAAACTGAAAAAAAGTCAAATTTTGGGTGGTTTTCGGTAAATATAAGAGGAAGCTCCCTCTTTGGAGGGTGTAACTTTTCGTATTCAATTACAGCTCGTTATTTTAAATGCGTTTTCAGAAAGAAGTTTCAGGATATCGATATTTTTATCATTAAAAATCCATTTAACTGCCAGACTACCGTGCAAAAACGTCGGATCAAAATCGGGAAAACTCAAATTTTGAAAAAACTCAAACAATTAACTTAAAATATAATAAGTGATTATTATAGAGCAGGATTTGCTCTACAACTTTTTTCCTCTTCGATACCCCCGTAAAATCAACCTGTTTTGAGATAATCGTTACCAAAACCGCGCAACGAACATTTTTGGCCGAGAGGTCCATTTTAGGCCTATTTTCGAGCACTTTTTACGGGAAATCAGTGACAATTACGCAAATTATTAATATAACATTTTAAATGTAGAATTTTATGAGCAATATTTTATTCATTGACACTTTTTCAATCCGAATTATGGTTTTTGAGATAAATCCAGAAAACTCAAAAACGGTCGAATTTTTGGAGGTTTTTCGTGATTTTCGGAGGGAAGCTCCCTCTCTTTGGAGGTGGGAACTCTTCTGATCCTCGTTCAGCTCGTTATGTAGAATATATTTCCAGAAAGAAATTTCACGATATAAAAAAATCATCAAAAACGTCTAATTTTACCGGAGTATATGTTAGTTTCGAATATACGAAAATAATCCGCTTTTGACCGTATGAAATTAATTCTGGTCTATGAGCCGGGACGACAACCGATTTGATCGTTCGCAAAACGGAAACCGGTTTCATATATCGTATTTCGATTATTCCGATGCTAATTAAACGAAATGCGCTTCCCGTAAATTCTCTGGACCGCTGTGCATACTAATAATTTGCTCGTGTTTAATTTATGAACGTCCGCTAGTAATGTGTTAAAATATTTTACAATATATTTAAGTATGTTTTTTATGTCCATATCTTTCACACACTATATATATATATATATATATATATATATATATATATATATATATATATATATATATAACAAAAAACAAACTGTTTATAAGATATATATGTACAGTTTGTATGTTAAATCTAATATATTAATATATTTTCCATGATATTTATTTTAAATAATATATAGGAGTATTTGTATATAACATAGTTGTTTGATTTATTTGCAATAAATTTGAAAATAATGGTTTCGTAAACAAAAATCGTTACTTTTTCATTTTAACAAGAATTCGTTTAACCATTCAAACTCGAATAAATATTATTTCAAACGTATTTTCTATTATTACACTGGAATTCTTAACGCATTGTTAAAACTCCTACGTCAAAAATTTTCATCAACGGAATTCTCACATGTAAAATCATATTATTTCGTTATTAGAATCATATATATTTTTTTAATTCGACGATTTCGCCCTTCTATCCGAAAAAGTGCAGCACAGTTTCGGATTATCCGATAAGTAGAATACGCTGAAATATGACTTTCAGCGACTTTTTTCTTTCGTCGTTTACATGAAAAATGCTGAAAACACTTTAGAACGTTTATAATAAACTGTTCCACCGAAAGATACGAGTGACACTTGCGAAATTTGTCAAAACTTTTGACACGATTGACGTCACTAGGCAAATCTTTTTATCCTGAGCAAACTTTTTCTATGTCTATCAAATATACTTTTTTTCTTCACTATAATATATCGTAACATCTAAACTCATTAAGGCGATTAGAGACGTCAATAAATTGCCACCGATCGGACAAGGATATTAACGACGTTAATTGAATTCTATCGTGTTCGACGACGAGATTTACAGAATTCGATCGGTGATTTTGATCATTGGCCAAATGTAATTCGTCAACTGTTTGCGTGCGGGGACTAAAAGACGTCGGGCGTGTGAAGTTTGACGATTGTTCATTTGTCTTATGTGTATTATTTGAGGAAAGGTGTCAAAATGAACGGGAAAAACTAACGAAAGTTTCTTGTATATATATATATATATATATATTTAATTTTACATTAAAATAAAATTAAAAAGCGATCGGCGAATAAATAGTGTTAAAGATCCGCGCATATGGGTAAAAAGTAATTTTTAATAATTTAGAAAAATAAAAATTCACCACGGATTCCATCGAATAAAGTTAGAAATATTTGAAATAAAAATGTAAATTTTCTTAGGAAAAATGGAAATTTAAAAAGGACTTGAAAAAAATACATAACCTCAAAAATACGAGATTTACATGTGATGTGTTTTCAATATATTGTTATTAATAAAATCTAGAAAACACTTTTTACACTTCAAATTACGATTTTGAAAACGAAAACGAAAATTTTTTTACGCGTTATTACAAATTATTAGTCGATTGCATCGAATTCGTTCGCGAAAAAAATGTATAAACGTCAATACTAATGGCGTTTACTCGAAGTTTTCGTTGGAATTTCTCATTAAAACATGCGATTTTGATAGAAAAATTGTCATATTGCGACGACTATATATGAAATATATGAGCCGAAAATATATGAAAATGTTTAAAAGCGTGCATTAAGGTGTTAACATAAGGTAGCATAAGGCAAAGTTGAATAAAAATCACATTATTTATGTTGAAGTTCATTAAATGAATTATTCATGTTTCGAACTGACAATTTATAAAATTATCATTATTTTTCTGACATTATTTTATGATAGGAATGACAAATTACTCAAATATTAACAATCTTTAGTATTAAATTTTAGTATTAAAAAAATCACGTTTAACACTATAAACGCCACTCTTTTCGATGAGAACACTTTCATCGACTCGCTAGTGTGTTTTTTGTTATGCTTCAAAGTAAATTTTACTTAATTCAAGTAACAAAAAAAATAAAAATAAATAAAGAGAAAAACACACACACACACACACATATTTGTTTTTTACTTTAAGACGATCGTTTAATTATACAAAATTGTCAACCGCTCACACATGTCTAGTTTTTTGATTGCGAAATTGGCGCGCTTTTTCATTTTTTTTTCCTTTTTACTTTTCACCTACTTTTATTTTTTACCTATTTTCCAAACATTCAATGGACGACGTGTTCATCATTCAAACGTTTATTTTATTTTATTTGTCACATTATTTATTATTTATATAAATTATTGTGTTTAGTCGTAACTATCTTATTTCGTTGCGACGCATCTTTTTTCGTATAAAAATATATATATTTTTTTCAATTTCTAAAAATATTTTGATAAATATCGAGCGAATTTTATATTACAATGTGTTGCTTTTTTTTTCTCGTTAATATAATTTTATTTTTTCATGTTTTTTGTCTCGTGAAATGTATGCCAATGAAAATATTAGTCATCGTAGTTTTCTTTGATGTATTTTTTTTCCATACGTATTTTTTTTTTAAATTAACACGTTTTATTATTATGAGACCTAAATTATTATATCAATTATATTTTTTTCCAGATTTAAACGGCACAGTTAAACATAATTTGTTTTTATATAATATTTATTGTGCTATAGAGGTAATTTATTTATTTACAATCGTTATATTTTCATTTTTTGATATATATAAAAAATTAAAAAAAAATATATTCACATATAAAATTGAGATTCAATTTATTTAATATATATATATATATATATATATATATATATATATATATATATATATTAAAAAGTTCAATGTTCAACGATTAAGTTCAACGTTTTGTAAAAAATCAAAATTAATTTTCTCCGGTATGTATTATATTATATAATATATAGCTAATTAGAATCATTTATAAATAAAAAAATAGATTTATTTTCCAATTTTTCATTCATAAAAATTAAGAAAACCACTAATAAGACAATAATTTATCGAGATTTTAACACTTCAAAGCTTCGAGCGATCAAATCAACAACCGATTCAAATTAAAATTAGAAAATGGGGTTCTTTTTAATCCGATTATTTTTTTTTATTATGTGGGCGTTTTTATTTTATTATATGTATGTATGAATGTGTGTGTGTGTAACGATTGAGACATTTGGCGTCGATAAATTTTTCTATTACATTGTGTTACGAAAATATTTTTTTGGCTCGTTTTTCGTGAAAATTGTTAAATCGTTGTTAATTCATTGATTCGCCTGATTAATTCTCTCGTTTTCGCGCTAATAAATCGTTCAATTATATTTACAAATCTAATAAAAGTTTATTATAATTAATTTTATAATGATTTGATGATTTTTAAGCCATTGTTTGTATATTTAATTTATAAAGTCAAATATTTTTTTAATAACCAATTTTTAATATATATATATATATATATATATATATATATATATATATATATATATATAGATAAAGTTTTAATAAAAATATTAACATTGTTATTAAATATAATAGATCTTTGTTAAAAACGTTATAAATTAGATTGAGACGCATTTGTTATTTTTAATTATAATTATAATTACAATACATGTTCTCATGAAAAAGACAACTTTTTAATTTACTATTGATAAGGTTTATATTATATTTTAAAAATGATAATATTTTTATTTCTGAATTTTTCTTTCAATTTTTAATATTAAATTTATTATTATTATTTTTGTAATAATGAATATTTTTATTTGACAAAAAATATATAATTACGTTCAATATAAATCGAAATCACATATTTAAATTTTAATATAATGTATATAAATTAATTATAATTATAATTAATTTTTGATATTAAGTATATTTTGAATTTTTTACGAATAATCATTTATTTATTATTATATTGTGAAAATATTTTTAATCACGCGATCGCATATAAAATTTTCATCGAAAAAAATAAAAATAAAATCGATAGTTAATCGTAGATATGTCTGTTTCAGATGAATATTTGTATTGAAAACGCGCTATTTAACGTTTTATTTGCGAATATTTGAAAATTTCGATTAAAAAGAAAAAAAAATAAATAAACCGATTCATAAAATATATAGAACAGATGCGTTTTAACGATTAAACATAAACTATTTGAACGTATATTTCAGCATACTGAAAGTTTTGATTCTCACTTATTTCAAGTATGGCGAGATTCAAGATTACATTTACTAGATTTAGATAATCTAAATTAAATTTAGAAAATTTTATCCCCGCTATATGTGAATTTTATTCATCAAAAAAAAAAAAAAATGTGAGTTAACATCGACCATTCAATATATTTTCAATGATAAAATAGACGTGTCACATTCATAGTGTACAACTATTTTATTTTATTGTACGAAAATAAAATATAATAATAACGAATATAAAATAAATTGTTTTATTTTCACTATATAATTTGTTCTCATAAAGCAAAACTATTTATGTTTCTATCTAATATAATATTTGCCAGTTTATTATTTTGCTATGTCGTCTGATGTATATTATTGTTTATTATTAGTATTATTATTATAATTTCTCAACTATAGAAATATATAATGTTTTTGCGTCGTAATAATGTTTATAAATTATTGGTGTAATTATTTTTTCTAAATTATGTAGTATTATGACAGTTTTTTTTTTCGACAAAAAATTACGATAAAATTGATGTTACTAATCTGTAGTTAAAAAAATAATTTATTTTATACATTTAGTATATATATTTTTTTAATCTTAACTGTCTTAATAATTATTTTAATTGATAATAAAATATATTAAATTATATTTCTATTTTATATAATATAAGTTATATGTTTAGTTAGTTTATATTGTGTAATTAAAAAAAATCAATATAGTCTAAACTTTAACATCACAACGATTATAATATAAAATAATTATTTTAAGTAGCAAGACAGGAAATCGTTAATTTGATATATGTACAAAATAATATTTATTTTATAATAGTAATTATTTATTTGCGAGACATAGCTAAATAATTTGTCATTTCCTGTTTCATTTCTAATTATATTAATGCATTATCATCTCATAAAATTGTATTATAGTATGTTTCGTGAAAAGTTTACAATATTTATATTTATATTATTATACTGAAAATATGCGCATCTTAAAATAGAGCATTGTAAATCCTAATTTATATCATAAATATAATAAATTATATAGTTTGTCATAATATTTGCCAATAAAGCGAGTTCCAATCATATTATTTTATTTTACTTTGTAATCGTTTCATCTACGAGTAAATTGAAAAATTTATTTAACTTCACATCCTTCGTATTTAAAGGGATTTTCAGGTGAAATATCGAGAAAATATTGTGCAAGTATCGCATTTTTTTTCCACAACTTTCGAATGCCATTTTTCTGGCAAGTGCAACCCGGCTTAACTATTTTGATAGTTGCTGGCGATTTTCCGGGCTCTCTTCACATTGTGAATTCTCCTTCGGGAATTCTGTACAGTTCAGTGGGACCCAGACCTTCGTATGGTAACAACCACCTGTTACTACACATTTTGAAGGTAAAATTATTAAAAAAAAAAATCATTTCGAGAAAAATGATTTTTTTTTATATATAAAATTTGTATCTAATGTTTACATGTTGTATTCATACTAAATATTCTATATATACGTGTTTATATACATTATTTTTAGTTATTAAAAATATCAAAAAAATATTTTTTTAATATATCTGTATATTTATATATGTTTAATAATTATTTATAAATAAAAAATTTAAATTTAAATTGTTCTCTATTAGATACTATCGATTATATATATATTATTATATATAATATTTTCAATTAACCGAACGAATTTTTATATAAATTATTGTCTATTAAATTATAATAAAATTTTAGTGAAAATCTATATTTATATATAAAAGTTAAAAATAAAGGTCGAAAAAGGTCATACAGAGTATTTTCGAAAAATTTACTTTCATATTAAAAAATAAATAATATTATATTTTGATATAATTAAAAATATATATATATATTTTATTTATTCTTTATAAAAATATAAAATACAATATATAAGAATATCGTATAACGTTTGTAGGGTAGAAAACAATAATATTATAATATGTATTATTTGTTTTATAATACATACTAATATTTTTTTGATACCGACAATTTTTACGTACAATAATTATTGGTTTTTTAAAGTACAATATAAAAAAATAATAATATTAATATTATTATTTTATAAATTTAATTATAAATAAATATATAAAATTTTTAATTTATAAAAAAAAATATTGTTGATCAAAAACGATAAAATGTCGCATCGTTCAATCTTTCTTATGCCTATAAATTATCGATATAATACGAATAATAGAAAAAAAAACAAATAAATATTTATATATTTGTATATATATATATATATATATATATATATATATATATATATATATATATATATATATATATATATATATATGTATGTATGTATGTATATATATATATATATATATATATATGTATGTATATATATATATGTATATGTATATGTATATGTATATGTATATGTATATGTATATGTATATGTATATGTATATGTATATATATATATATATATATATATATATATATATATATATATATATGTGTTCTAATTTAAATGAAAATTGGGACATTTTCCGCATTAAAGAAAGACTACGTGCCAGTAGTCAGATGAAACATTGTCAACATACCCATCTAATTAAATCGCAATATAAGTGTTATTGTGCAATATTGTATCACACAGGAAGTAGTCGATGCATTAAAACGGAGCTTCTCAAATATTTATATTTAATATTACAATAATATAAATAAATCAATCGTTGTGTATTTTGAGTGTTTCGATCGTTTTTATCGGATTCATTGTTAGAAATGTAATTTATGAAAGGTCATTTATATAAATATTCAAAATATTTAAAAATTTTAAATGTTTGTATTTAATGGTCAAAATATAATACAGTAAAATTCATATGTCGAATTATTATTAAAATATTTATTTCGTTAGTGAAATTTGAAAATTCAAGTGATATCACGAAAATCATATAAATAATCCATAGTTATAATGATTTTAGTTTATTTTGTTACAAACTGTATAATGTATTCATAAGTTATATATATATATATATATATATATATATATATATATTTGTGGGTGTGTGTGTGTAGTTTTTATGTATAATTTTACGAAAATCATGTATAAAATACATTTTTTTGCTTATAAAGACAATTATTTATTTTTTGTTTTAATATTAAATTAAATTTTAAATATGAGAATATTTTTTTTGATTTTGATATTTTTTTTCTAATGCATCAAAAAAATAACATAGTGAAAAAGTTGACATATTTCGTCATTTCCAATCATTTTAATTCAATCTGTAATATTTTCATCCTGTAATTAAATGAAATATTTTGAATCATATTTTATTATTAATAATAAAATCAATTTATATTTTCAATTTTTATATAATCTGCGAACTCTAATTAAATTACGTACAAAAAATCTTTAACCCCATCGACGCCGATATCCATTCTACGTTTAACATTAGTCGATTACATATACAGAAAAAGTCAAATTCTATCTATTAAATATATATATATATATATATATATATATATATATATATAATTATTGATATCGTATAAAGATACAATTTGATTTCGAATTCTGAAAAAAAAAAATAAAGATTTGAGAAGATCATGCGTAGATGTAGTGAAGTCAGTCGCATTTTAATAATTTATGATCTGATGCAGTTTTGAATCGTTTAATACGAAATTATGAAAGATATCGAAGGAAAATGTTCAGCGATAGTCTCTTTGATGATGAGCCAAATGCTCCGTGGTGTTCATAGCTGGTGCAATAACACCACACGATTTCTTGATCATCGTATTTTGTCACATCCGACATATATATGATGAACACTTGCTTCATTATATTTCATACAAATCAAGTCGTTTTTGTTCATTATCAAATTATCAAAAATCGGTTACGTTTTCAGAATTGAATGTGTTGAATTTGAACGATAAAATAATAATGTTTTTATTTAATCATTAAATTTTATACGAAATTTTCTATTGAATTTTACGTGATTATATATATATATATTTATATTATGAAATTTTTAATATGATATTATTGTCATATTTTTAACTTTAATTGAAGCAGGTAATTTTGTCATTTACGAGTTAATTTATTTATATATTAAATTTTAAAGCAGTCGTAATCAATCTTTTTCAATTTACGAATCGCATTGATAATACATAAATTGCATACAATGTAATTTATATATATTTTAAATTGATTGATAAGGATTTTTTTTTAGTTTTTAATGAACTTATCATTAGAAATTGTATCAAAAAAAAAAAAAACAATTTTGGAATAATCTTGTATATTAATTATTTGATATTCGAAATTTTTGCGGACCACATATTGAACATTGACGTTGTTTTTATTGATATTTTTTCATTGTTTTAATATTATATATAATAATTTGATTATTTTAAATAATAATTATATTAAATTATATATAGATTCGATTTTACAATTCACAACGCATATAAATAGTAGCAGTTAATTAATTATATTTTCATACAATATATTAAAATAATAATAGTTTCGTTATTGTTCTCGACTTTCGTCTATTCGATTCGTTTAATTTGGCATGTTCGCTACATTCAAACGTTCCAAACGATCCGAAAAATAGTCGCGACACATATTAATTGCTTGCGTTGCAAAATCGAGGATTGAATGAAATATTAACCGGGAAGTGAAAGGGACTTTTTCATTTTAATTTCACCAACATTTTTCGATTCTCATTTATATATATATATATATATATTTTTATATATATGTGAGTTCGAATTTTTGAATTAAACGCGGCCAAGAATGTTGTCGTTTCTTTGTTGACATTTTAACTGACAAACCGTTGACGACGAAACATCGAAAAGTATCAGATTTTTTTATGTATATATATATATATATATATCGTGTTTTTTTCATTTTCATTTTGATTTTATTTATTTCTATTTCGAAATAAATAAATTTTCGATTAAATTAATTTTTTTTTAAATCAATCGCGATTTGTTCGAATAAATATCTTGTGTTTATTTTATTTTAATATACTTGATATATTATCAAAAAAACGCGCGTTCTTAATATTGGTAATTTTTGACATTATTTACTCTATTTTTTTTTTTATTGTTAAAAATGATTTAATTATTTGTAACGATTATAACAATTTTTTTGTCACATTCTTATAGATTCTATAAATCTATTTTAAATTGTGATTTAAGTTTAAAATGAACTGAAAAATTATACATCGTTATAATAAAAAAAAGACATAATTTTATCATGTTAATTATATTTTAAAACAACTTGAAGTCACAATAGTATTATTCTATTCATCTTAGAATACAGAATATGTATTATAAAATTAACATGATATATATATTCACATCAGTCACGAGTTATGAATTATAATCACAATTTAATTTTCCGACTTTTCCGACTGCAACCCTTGTAATTACGCGAAAAATATTAATCGACCGGTTGTTATAACAGAATAAATATTACATTTTTTTCTATTTAAACTAGTATTATATATATATATATATATATATATATATATATATATATATATATATTTATTTTTCTGGCAAAACACCAGTCTAAAGTTATGAAATCGATCGGTACTGTAATTTATCAAGTCGCGTGTTTTCTTCACATTTTCATCTACGCTTTTTTTTTTCATATATCGCCAGTTTCTTTTTTTATCGTCTATTTGTTTTTTTATTCACGAATTTTATTTAATTGTGTCTTTTTTAAATATCATAAAAGCGAGTCGCCAAAAATCGCCAGTCGTTTACATAATACGTGAAATATTTTCGAATTGGCTTACGAATTGGAAAAATTGTACCTTGAACTTAAGCGTGGCGTTAAATTTTTATAAACATTTCACTTTCGCCGAATAATGAGGCTATTTTTTTTCTTTTTCAGAATAAACCGCATATATATATATTTTTTTTTTCTTTTCATTTAATATATTTTAAGTCGGACACGTTTTCAAATATATGTTTGAAGCGTGTTATTATTCGTGACAAAGATTGTAAAACTCTTTTAAAATATTTTCATTGATAATATTAATATATTAAATATATAATACATTATACGTTGAATTTAATATATATGAAGTAATTGTCCATTTAAATTCTAGAATTATAAATTTAAATATGTTTTAGATATTTATTAATTTTAAATCTATACTAAATTAATTTATTTGTTATATAATTTTATATGCAAAAATTAAATATTTAGTTTATAATGATAATTGTATTTAAGGATGATCTTTAATATTTCCGTTTTGATATTCAATTTACTTTTAATTAAAAATATAATGATTTTTTTTAAATAATGTGTTTTTACAGTTCGGTCAATGTCATAAATAATTGATGTAAAAAAGAACGATTTAGAAGTTTCTTAATTAACTACAAATTATGCTTAAAAATTGATTAGTGCCATTCGTCAAAAAAATACGCCATTAATTATTTTCGTCGACGTGTCGAAATTTTGTGAAAATAAAAAATAAATAAATAACAATTCGTTGATCTGACACAATAGAATTACGACAGATGACATAAAAGATCACAACAGACTGTCAGTATATATTTATATTTTTTTTTCTCAATTTTTCTCCCCCAAAAGAAAATGAAAATAATAAAAAAAAAAACAAATACTCGTTTGGAAATGAAATATCGAAGTCGACTTTAACGAGACATCGAAATCAACGATATATTGAAAAAAAGTAATCAGCATAATTAATAGTTAACAACGATTATTGTTCGTCTATTTGATTAGATATTTTTTTTTATTATAAATAGAACAGAATTTATAATAAAAAAATATATAATCGTTAATAATATTAATATTCGATGTTATTTTCTTTTGGTGATTATTTTTTAACAGCGTGGACAGCTTCTAATTAACACTTTGACTATCTTGAAAAATCTAAAATTTCGTATTTTTTTTTCTTTTGCGAAATGAATATTTGAAAATATTTCGTGTTTTTCGATACATTTTTGAAAATAATCTCGTTTTCGATGCATTCGTTAAATTTTTGGTATTTATTATTATAATTGCTGAAAAAAAAAACACATATCTCTCTGCGCTCAAATGCTCAAGTGTTGGCAGTGCGAAACATGAAAACGATATTTTCATGTTTTGTCGCTTTTTTAATTGTTTCAGAAACGGTTTTCGGACTTTATTTTTGTGCATCGCTGTTTACTGCATATTGTCATCGTGTAACGATATAATTAAAATTTATCTATTTTAAAATATTACATATTTTTCACTTGATTTTTTTTGTGTTTCGTTGTTGTTAGTGTTGTTTGGTGTGTTTGAAATAAATGCATGTTATGTTGGATATTTTAGAAAATCTTTATTTTTAAAGGAATTGCGTTCTAAAAGTTTGAATATGCGATATTTTGGAAACGTTCTAGATGTGATTTACGAGTATTACGAGTTTTAAAATATTACAAAGCATTAATTTAAATGATATCCAAGTCATATTATAAATTATATTTACCTTGAAAATCATTTGATGATACAATTAGAATTTGCAACGTTTATTATATATTTCATATATTCTTGATTTTTTAATTTAAAAATAATATATTATTTTATTTCAACAATAAAATCAAGTTAAAAATGATATTAATTTTATTCAGATATATCAAAAATAATTTTAAGCTAATTTTTATTGACTATAGATTGTTTTGCAATATCAATATTGATCAATCGAGTTATTTTTAATTTCTTATTTTTTTTCTTTCAAGTATTAATATTGTGTAAAAGAAATTAGCTGATGTACAATATGTTTTATTCGGTGTTTATCGTTTATTTAACCAAGCAAATAGAGCTTTATAAATTATGATAGCAGAAGTTTCTCTGTTTTATTATATTATATATTATTTACCTGGCGTATATTATAAATTTTGCCAGAAATAATAACAGTTTTATTTCGTTTTCGCCGATCGAACACTTAAACTAATGTTACAGTTGTTAATGTCGAGTTTAAATAAACATTTGTAAAAGGATAATTCGAGTCAGTTGCCAAACAATTAACGATTTGTTACAAACGATTACATCGACCGTAATAAATTATGATCAGCCATAATAGAAATATAAATATATGTTCATGAAGATGTGAAGAGATTTCAATGCGCGGACACTTTTGCCACCATAAAATATTTATTTATTTATTTTTTTAATAAAAAATAATAATCTAAGTTTGGTTATTATTAAAAATTATTATTTTTTTGTTAAAATGAAAATTTTCAATTCATTTTATTTATAAGTGTGTCTCGGTCACGTTCCACTTTTCATTTTAACTAGTGTAACACAAGCCTTAAAATGATTGTCTACAACAGCTGTTGCATCTATTTCTATCGTGAGTTACCAAGTTGTTGAGTTCTTAAGATAAATATTATATTATATTTTCATGAATTTTTGAAAAAAAATCATTATTGTTTGCAATATACTTTTTAATTTTATAATATTGTAATAGTTTGTATTTCAATTGTATTCTAAATAACGTGTCATGTGAATAAAATGTCTAAATTCCGTTTTAAAATTATATAAATAATCTAATTACGAAGTCTCATCCGGAAAATTCTATGATTTATTACAATCATATATCAAAAAAATGACGTTCAGGAATTTAGTATATAATTTTTTTTTACTTTTTTGATATTAACAAATATTTATTTTATGATTTAAAAATGCCAACATATTAACAATTAGTTTATTATTTTTGTGCTATCATCGATCGGCGTAATTAATTTGTATTATATATAAATATAAATATTATACATCGTATGCGATTTTTAGCAAACTTAATTAAAATTAGTATATAATTATTTCTATTTAATTAATACAGTAAAGTTTTCCAATTTATTTTGAATTACGTTTCATTTTTAATATTTTTTTTAACATAGTAAATAAATTCTTAATATACGTATGAATAATTATGATATTTAATTTTATAATTTTCGAGTTTTTCTTCGACAAGTTAAAAAGTTTGTATTAGAAAAATATTTCTTAAAATATTATGTCATAAATTATAATGACAAAAAAAACATGCATTATTTTAATTCCTCATATTATTTATACGAATTTTATTATCTTTCTAATTTTGTGAATTTTATTATTGTGCATTACGATAATTTTTATTTATATTAAAACCATTAAATCGTATATAAATATTTTTATAACGTCAGAAGTGTGAAAATGCAACGCGCGAAAGTAAAATTGTATAAAATATATATGAATAAATCTTTTTTTTTTCAATTCAAAAATATAAAGATTTATCGATATAAAAATAATATTTATAAATGTAAATGTTCTTGTCGAGTGAAATTATTTTAATTTTTAATATTTTAATATTGCTAACATAAATTTTGCAAGTGGTTTATATATTTTTATATCTGAAATAAATGCATTATATGACGTGTTAAATATCAGTTATATATTATATTGCTATAAAAATTTGTAATATTTTTTGTTTTCTATGAAAATTTTTACTTTTTAATTTCAATACACAGTTGATTTCTATTCGTGTTCTGTCTTTCATGGGAAATTTTTAGAATTCCACGTTTAAATTTAAAATTTTGCACGATGCGAATCATCCTGAAATTCGCATATTTTGTGCAAATAAATAAATAAATAATATAACTGTCATAACAATTGCATAATATAAGCATATTTTTCATATCGGTTATAAATAAGCGTCGAAATACCAAACATTTCTTGTATATTATATAGCATTAAATTTAGCGACTGTGCGATTTCGATTTGTAAAACGATTTATTTTCCCGTTTCTGAAACATATTACGAACACAAAATCGCATTTGTAACGATTAATTTTATAATTTTTTTTTTTTGAAAATTTGAATTTTCTTCATTTTCCGCGGTGAAAATTTTCGAAACGATCAGACATCTTCAGGTTGAACGGTGAAACATGGAAAATTGTTTCAAGTATTCTGATGTAGATGTCGAATTTTGTTTTCACATTCTGGTTGAATAATTAATAAAAAAAATAATTTAATTATTAAAAATATATATTATAAATATTAAAAAGTTATTTTATTAATTTGACTATAATTAACAAGTATGTTAATATTTTTGAATTTGGGATGTATTGATGATTAAATAAATTTTTTTAAATTCTTATAATGTAGAAATTTTCATAAAGATCGTTAAACGTAAACGATTTTTCAATAAAAGTTCAAAAATATTTTTTTTTTGCATAAATAAAATGCTTCTAGTTTGATTTTGACTAATTATTTAAATCGATTAAAAATATAAAAAAAACATATATAAATATTTTCTCAATATTATAATATAATTTTAAATATTTGTGAATTTTAAACAATATATGGGAAAACAATTGTACATAAAAATTAAATAATTTTCAGGAACTAAAAATAATTATATTAACAATGAATATTTCTAACGAGATCTAGAAAAATCAAAAGCGATTAATAAAACTTTTGCGCGGCTATTTTTCATATTTGAAACTTGTATATATTTTTGTCGCAGTTAATACATGAAAAATAAACAAGATTATATGCGGTGTGCATTAAGAAAAATTTATTTTTGCAATTTCAGTTTCACAATCTGTGTTTCCCAAACGCTGGGTGACGTTGGAGACTATTGGTATATCGTTTCAGCGCATTCTTCACACTTAAAAGTTTCGTTAAGCTTAAACACTTCGTATTATTTAGAAGGTAAGAAAACGAACGAGCTTTCAAATCGGCATTATATTTTAACATTTGAAAACGAATCGCAATTCAAAATTTCTGATCACGATTCTAATGAAGATTAATAAAAAAAGTAATAAACAAACACAATAAAATTTCAGCAATTTAATGGGCCAATAACAAAGCCAAAATTCGCTAAAAAAAAAATGTAGTCATAAAAATAAATCGAAATCTTTCGCATTGATGCCAAACGGCACTTTTTTTTCTGGCTTCGATATAAAAATATTTTGAAAACACCAATTAATTACGTTTTGCTTTTGGATTCGTGTCGCTTATGACGTTTCGAAATGCGGTACATTTCTCTTAACATCTATTCGACGTTATAAATAGGTGTACGGCGTTAACAATGAGTTTTACGACAGATTTTTCGAGCGTTCAAGCGCAAGTTCAAGGCTAATAAAATCGAGCTTATTTATTTTAAAAGTTTTCTATTTATAATATAATGTTTTGGTGACAAAATAAACATTACTATGAATATTTCTGTAGGAAAAACACTGTACGATCACGTGAATACGAATATTTTAAGAGAGCTTTTTTATTTTGAATCACTTTTTTAATATTTTTCTATTATATATATATAGAAATTTTTTGAATAGATTTTCTTTTTAAATGTACTTCAATTTATAAATTTATTCACATGTATTGTACTTTTATTATCAGAAGATATAGTATATAAAAATTTTGATGATAATTTATTTTTGTTTTTTTTACTTTAGGTTTTTTTTAAATTCAGTTATGATTTAATTATAATAAAAATACTTTATATTAATTTAAATACAATACATAAAATTTGACCCGAACTTTCCGATTGTTTTCATTAATAGAAATTCGTTGACTTTTAGGCAATAAAAATCAAGTTGAACTATTTTTAATTGACTCGTATCGTTAAATATTATTAATATTTAAATTATATGATATTTACTATTTGAAAATTATATATATATATATATATATATATATATATATATATATATATATATAAAATTTCATCATTTTTTTTGGGAGATTATATATTCCATGTGTCGAAAGGCTAAAATAATATATAATCGATATTTTCTATATCAAATATGGAACAAATTCTCTTAAATAGAGCACTTTCCCTAGTATAAAAATGTCTCTGTTGAAAACACGTACAAGAGTTTTATTCGACGGAGACGAATCTGTCGGACTATACGCGTCTATTTTCAAGATCACGACTTACATTTTGCGCCGATTTAAATAAAGCACACCGCGTTTCGAAACACGCGTCACAGAATTTCAGGCAATTTATATAATTTTCACGCCCGTATAAAATGTACAAAAAAAAAAAAAACGAACGAAAAATATAAAATAGAAAAAATTTCGCGCAGTTCGAGCGTGAACGACGCCTAAACAAACGCATCGAAAGCGGCCAAGTTTACCAAGTACACGAAATTCAAACGCGTCTAAAAATTTTCAATCATTATTCACAGACTATTATACGCTTCGATGACATCGTTATAAATTTTAAAATTATTAAAACGAAAGCGATATCACGTCTAAAACACCGTGTGTCCGTTTTGTATACATTATACGTGTGTTGAGCGTTGCCGTGTTAACGATTCGACCGTGTTTTCTCTGTCAAAGTGTACGACGCTAGTTTTGAACGAGGTGCGTTTCTGTAACGCGACGCGTCGTATTTTTAGAAAAATATTCCCCTAAAAATAAAAATAATTCGTGTCACCTTTTTTTTCTTCTTCGTTTCTACTCTGCATCGCGGAAAGAAAGAGGGGTAAACAAAAAAAAACACGCGAAAAGAACGAATCGCTAAAAACGCACGCTATTTTGAACGACGCTAATGAATTATTTAAACGGCGACGAACAGAATTGTATTTCGATATTGTTGTTTTAAATTTTGCGTATTTTTTTAGTGCAAAATTCAAATTGACAGTTGTATAGGTTATGTTCGACGGTCGGCGGCCATTTTGATTCGTGCGCCGGTTTATGTTGCCATTTTGTCGCGCGCGAGCTTTCGACGGCGTAAAATGCTCGCGAAAAGTCGCATTTTGTCCGTTTTCGTCGGTGTAATCGAAACGATCGTCGGAATTCTGCGATAAAAGAAACATACGTCGACTATGAGCGGTCCTTGCGATACTCTGGCCATCGATTTGTCCTGCGAAGAAGACATGTTGCTGGTCACCATAAATATGGGCGATGGCCCCATCAACCATATGCTGGAGAGGAAAATAACCGGTGAGAATGAAGACGTCTTTTTCTATCTTTATTTTTTTTTAAATTCGCTATTTTCTCGTGGGACGGAAATCGTCTTTTTTTTTGTTTTTGTTCGGATGTTTTAAAAGAGAAAAAGACGATGCGTTTTGAAGGTTATCTAAATATATCTGTATAAATATCGTTTTTTCTAATATATATTATAACGAGTCTTTGTTTGCGAAATGATCTAAATATTTATTATCGCACGTCAAAATTCATTTTTATTAATCAATTTTAAAATATTACATACATTTTTTAAAATTATTAAAAAATTTTAATTTTAAAAATATAATAAAATATTTTAAATATTCCTAAAAAAAGTTTTTTAATCAAAAAATGAACGAAAATAGTTGAAAATCGATGTTTTTATCATATAAAAGTTTTTTGTTCGTATGAATTAATATGTTTATATGATGTAATACTTAAATAGAATCTATTTTTTTAATATATCATAGGAGAATTAGCGCACAAATCCGTTTATTATTGATATAAATAATTTTTAATTAATTAACATTTGTATAAATTTTTTTTAATTTATGTAAAATATAAACACTTTCTAGCTAAATTTAAACGCTAATTAGTATATTTTTTTAGGTTATTTTTCTATAAATATTTGTTTGTTTTGTTTTTATAACGTAAATGATGTGTAAATCTAAATATTTGCAGTGACATCTATAACGTATAATTTCACTTTTCAGACAGAATAAAATTTACTGAAAAATTTTAGTCTTAAATTTTCAGCGCTGAAAATTTTCAACGAATATAATATATATGAAAGCGCACAGATGTCGTTATGTATAAAAATAAATTAAATATATTCTTTACTCGTCAGTCATATTTTAATTATTAAATTATTTCAATAATATCAATTTTATTAAAATTTTAAATATTTCTATTATATTTATTTAATTATGATTCTGGTTAAATTTTTGGGTTTTATTTAAATCAAAATTATATAACTCAGTTAAAAAAACTATATATATATATAAGCGCATTTTATTTACATATTCGCTTATAAAAAAAAGATAGTATATAAACAGCGATCGTTACAAATGGCGATAAAATGATTACAGAGAACCCATATATTTTTATTGCAATTCCGTAATAAAAAAAATTCATTGATGTTAAGTATGGCTTGAATTACGAATGTGTTTACAACGTAGTTGCAAATAAATCCGCCATTTTCGATAAGCAAATAAAATATTATTGCAGTTAGAAAGTAAACTATTTTATAATACGATATACAATAATATATATATATATATATATATATATATATATATATATATATATATATATATATTTTTTTTTTTTTTTTTTTTCTTAGAAAAAAAATGACATTTTTGAAAAATCTTCAAGAATGCTGATTCTAAATAGTTTATTATATGATATCGATTAAAAGTTCTTCATTATTTTTTTTACAATAACGATGTATTATGAATAATAAAAATGATTGAATTTTGGCACACAAAATAAATTATATATTGTTGAAATTTTTATTTGCGCTTTATCATTGGACGTTTATTGTCGACTCGACGCTTTTCCAAATTATCTATGCAAATTGCGGGGTCATTTTCTTTTCAAATTTTCCGTGAAAAATCTCCGTTCTTTAAAATCGGAATGTCGTTTGTCAGTTTGATAAATTGGACGCAACACGTTTTCATTAACACACACACACACACACACACACACACACACACACACACACATATATATATATATATATTTATATATGTATACAAAATTTACGATTAATTATAGTATTTTTTATTATTAGTATGTTGACAAAATACGTATTTTTTTAAAATACGTATTGTTAAATAAATAGTACATTATTAATATTAATCGTGAAAAAAAAGTTGAATGTATATATAACTTTAAACACCTGTTGCGTTAATTTTTGTGAAATTAAAAATATTTAATATATTAATTTTAACTTAAATTCAGTGCATTTCTTATCATTAATTTCAATATAAATATTATACAAGAAATAGTGCTTCAACTTACAACTTTTATTTTTTAAATGAGAGAACTTCTTTAAAACATTCACACCTTTCTTTGAAAATAAAAAGCAGCTTTTCAAGGTTTAACGTATCTCTTAGATTATTTTGGAGTCTTATTGTATTTTTTCAATTCAACGATTCTTTTATTGTTATAAAAATGTTATTTTTTCAGAGGAATAGATTTAAAAAAAAAATACACATTTAAGTGCTTAAAAATGTCAATATTTATAATCACTAAATAAATTACTGTATGAGATTATAATTTATTTTTTAAGTAGAAATCAACATTAATAATCATATTCTATATTCAAAAATAAAAATTGAAATTTTATACAATATCATTGAATTAATTAATAAGAATGTAATTAAAACGTAATACATTTAGAAATTGAACTGATTATATGTTACATATTTTAACTGATCAAAGTAACAATTTTTGATAAGTTAAAAATAAAATATATATATTTCTCTACAATGATCATAAAGAGCTTTGATATCGCTTTTAAAAGCGTTCGCGTAAACAAAATTTCAACTTTCGGCAAATTTCACCGACTTCAGATTGACTGTAATGTTAACCATTTCGTTTCATTTCATGTACATATTTTTTTTCATACATTTGAGTAAAAAAAATAAAATAAAATTCACAAAACGTTTTTTATACGCATCGTAAAATTATGCATTTATTACGCGCATTTTTGAACGTTCGTCTTTAAGGTAAATCGGATTAAGAGAAAGATTTCTTTCTTTCATTTTTTTAATTTTTTTTTTGTTATGTCTTTTTTGGCAGACAAGTGATGCGATGAAACTGTTGCCACCGAGATTCGTGAATCACTATACATTCATGCCATACAAAATAAAATGCAATAATTCATACAGAATCTGCAAAAATATTCCCGTGGGTGAAATATGTTGAATTCCTACGTGGAAAAAGTGTGGGAAGTCTGGGTCGTTATGCTTGATTTAATAGATTTATAAAAAATTGGAGACTATGTCCACCCGATTTCAGAATATTCTATTTTTTTTTAAATCTATTGACGATCGACAATTTTATGATATCACACATCTAATATATATATATATATATATATATATATATATATATATATATATTTTTTTTTTTTTTTGGTTAATATTAATATTTGTAAATTTAATCATATATTTATATAAAAAAAAATATTATTTTATATTCATAAATAATATATCATAAAACATTATATATAAATTGAAGTGATTAATTATAAAATATTTACCTAAACATAAATTATTAGTACAATATTACTTAAAAAATACTGTTTTGAATTTATAAATTTTTTATAAAAATTAGTATTAAAATAAAATTTTTGACTTTAAATATTTGCATAAAAATATTATAATTGTATTAAAATGTGTGTATTACATTTCAAATTTGCGATTTTTTTGTCAAAATTTAAATAAATAAACATTAAAAAATATTTTAAAATGCATAATATTATGACACTCGTGATAATTTAATGTTTAAGCGGTTATTTGTTTTCTTATATTTATGACACATTTTATATTATATTTATACGATTGAATGAACAAAATGCAGAAATACATTAAAATAAAATCATTATTTTTTTTATAAAATATGAAAAATCGAATAAGAGTATTTTTGTTATATATGAAATAATTCTATGATTACAATATTATAATAATTTATTATAATAATTTTTATTTTATATATGTATATATAAATAAAATTGAATTACAATTGATTATGGCCAAATGGCCAAAATATCGTCCATATTGAAAAAACGATCAATGGACGTCAAAACGTTTTATACGACCGTCATTATCAAAGCGCGCGATCTTTAAATTTTCATACGTCTAACGGGGAAGGAGGGGGAAAGAAAATTCGAAACGAAGGAGGTGTGGGGAGGGGGAATTTTCCGCTTTTCGCGAACACCTGTCGCATTACGAATTTGCAAACATTCCGTCCTCTTAAACTTTAGCGATTTCATTTTATATATATTTTTTTTGATGTGCGTTCATTTTATATATGTTTTTTTTTCTTCCACATCTAGCATATAAATCATGAACGGTGCCAGCTTAGAAATATTTCGATCATCCGTCAGACGACGACGTTGCTTAAAATTCGCAATATAAACACATAGTTGTATATATGTAATAAAATTTGTGTGCAAGTTTAAATTTGAGTTTTAGCTTAATAATTATAACGTGAGGTCGTTTTCAATGTGACTCATTCTAGTTTGGAATTATTAAAAGAAATTTTGATAATTTGTATCGTCGTTTATTTTAAACTATTGATCAATATTAATAATCATTATTAAAATGAGATCCATAAAAGTTTTTTTTTATTAATTTTTCAGATTATTCAGTTATCTATTATACTATTTTGAAAACGTTTTACTTCAAAAAATAGAGATTGATTGATTGACAGTAAATTGTAAAAGAATTAAGGTGTATCTAAAAAAATGTATTTAGGAGACTTTTATAAAAAATATTTAACATCATTGTTGAATAAAATAATGAAATAAAAAATATGATAAATAATTTGTAATATTTGATATTTTATTAAATGAAGAAAATAGAAAAAAAATTACATGATTTTTATTTTTTTATAGAAAAATATTTTTTTTTATATAATCGACATTAAAAATAAATAAATTGATAAGGATTTTTATTTGAAATATTTAAAGATAAATAAATACTTTAAAATAGATCTATTTTATAACATCTAAAAAAGAAAAAAATATATGCTACAATAATAAATAATATATTTCCATACATATTTAACAAAATGTAACATATTTATACAATAATATTGTATATAGTGATTTAAACGAGCGGCGAAGACGCAAATATTTGACAAATTTTGGCAAACGTTTTTGTTTAAAATGTGCGACTTTTGAAGTCCATAATTTGGATTTAATGTCTAAAATATGTAATAAATTTGCAATAAATAAATTTTTCGTATGAAAACGGATCATCATTCATCATTTTTGTTATAAAAACTCGAGAAAAATTCCGATCTCGTTTAGTCTTTCGTATCCCGCTTAGAATTTCTATAGTTTGCAACTTCTGCTATATTTTAAAAGTTTGTCTAAACAATATAAATAAATATATTAGTCATTTTAAAATAAAAAAAAAATGATTGCCAAAACATTTTTTTAAATTTGTATTACAAAAAAAAAAATGACATAAAGCGGAGTCCCACTGTATTTTACTCGTACATATTATACGAGCTGTTTACGTTTAAACGACGAAGTTTCGAATTAATATTTTCGTTGGTCGACTATAACTAGTTTAGTCGATGATTTCGAATTGATAAATGCGCGATCGTCATTTTGAATTTAACATCGGCTAATATTTATTTACATAGCACACACATACAAGTGCACGTATATTAGTCTAAATATAAAATATCACTTATATGTGCGATGTTAAACGGCGCGAGACACCGTTTGAGAAGCGATAGTTTATTTCGAATATTAATAATATGATACGTGAATTTTTGATACACACAACAAAAAATATTTTGTGTTTGATAACATTTCAAATATTTTATATGAAATTAAAAATACAGTACAAAAAATATAATATTTTTTTTCAGTTTCAATTTCATATATATTAATTTATTTTTAATACGATTCGTTATCCGTATATTTCATTTAATTTTAGATTGAAATTTAGATGTCTTTTCTAAATTTAAAGTATAAATGAACGACATCACAAATTCGAGTCATCGTCTAGTAAATAAGCGGTTATATTCATTACCACAGATTTATTACATGTGTCAGATTTAAAAACACGATTTTGATATAAAATATAGAGAGATAATTTCTGTGATATTTTACAAAACATCTCACACAACTTACACGTGATAAATTTTTATTTTTATTTTTTTTATACGGAAAAAAATTGTAGTATCTGTTATGAATATGAATTTTTAGCAATTAGTATTGATAGATTGACATAGGTAAAAATTTACGTCAGGTATATTCTATGATTTTAGAATATTAATAAGTGGTAATATCGACGATTTCGTTGCGAAATCTTGATTTACGACGATTTTAGATGCGATTTTTGTCTTTGTTCCGTTGAAAGATTTCGATAATTTGTGCAAGTCAAACCAATTTATTCGGCGGTTGCAGTTTTGCGACGACATTTTCAAAAAACACGTATCGCATTTGCGAGCTTTTTACCCGTTCGT
This sequence comes from Leptonema lineaticorne, assembly GCA_024500535.1. Lineage (NCBI taxonomy): Eukaryota > Metazoa > Arthropoda > Insecta > Trichoptera > Hydropsychidae > Leptonema > Leptonema lineaticorne. Next base: position 2,006,122 of record JANIJI010000004.1, on the reverse strand, counting down.
AAACAAGCTTTCATCGAGTTTTCGTTATACGTTTCGATTTGAGCATTCCAATTGGTTCTCCAATTAATATTTAAAATTAAAAAATAAATTTGAACTAAAATCATTCTCAAACTACTCGTTTCGCTTTCGTTTTAATGCACCATTTAGAATGCTAATATAATTTTCTATTTTCATGTGTAATTTTGTTTAATTGAAAATACTCATTATATATAATCACAACAATTTATATAATGAATAGTTCAATTAAAACTAATTGTAATTTAATTTGGTATTAAATTAAAGCGTTATCAAATTTATTTACCATAACTTAATTATCTAGAGTAAATATTTTAATATTATACTACTGTGATTAAAATGTAAGGTGAAATTGTTATTTAAAACTCTCGGGCATTAGTCAGCAAATTAGGCTTCAAAACAAAGTCCTAGATTTAAATAGATCATATTGTATAAACGTTATTTTAAAAACCTTTGAGTGTTTTAATTTTTATTCCGAGAGTAATTATTGACATTAACCAGGCTCAGTCATTTATTTGAGAGATCTTTAAGAAGATCTATTTTCGAATGTCGAAAATTAATCTTCGCATTTATATAATTCGCGGTGTTCGCGTGACATTTAAAAATTAGTATATCGCTTTATTTTTCAAGCTCCAATTTGATACGTTATATCGTTTGAAACGTGACATATTTCAGATTAAATCGTGAAAATTTTTTTCTTCCATTTGCTTTTGATATATTTTTTTTCTTTTTAGCCGGAAAATCGGTAAATAGTTTTCGGCTCGTGAAAAACAACGTAAACAGGGAAAGAGAAAAAAATTCAATTGTACACGTTCCGTGTAAACAGAGAGAGCGATTCAAATGCGTCACAGGGTATACAGAAAGTGGTCTACTTTTTTTTCATTTCATGCCAAGGTCAAAAATGAAATGAAAAAAATATTATTAATCGCATTTTTCGATCGCATAGTTTTCAACGTAATACATACACCAGTGTAATTATATAGTTTCACAATCTATTATAAAATGATAATTATTATTGAGGTTTTAACAATATATTTTTTTTTAATTTATACTATAATTTTAAATTATTTGAAATGTGTTTTTTGGATATATAAAATATAAATTATTTTTTTTATATTATATTGTGTTGTTTTTTTTTTTGAATTTTATATATCAGATCAGCTTGTTTATAAGTGTTACATTCCGTGATGTTAAATTTTAGAAAATTTCTGAAATCATTCTCTTTTTAAAATTATTAGTTTGAAACGTAAATTTACAAGCATTAAAAAAAATTCTATCTCATGATTTAGATTAATTTCGAATATTTATTTATAAATAAAAAATTTTTTTTTTTTTTGGATCACACTTCGTCACTAAAAATGCGACGGAGCGTTGTTTCTTTCGCGTTATATAACAGAATAAATTGCACGAAATTATTATATTTATAATTTTGAAAATAAATACAAAAAAAAAATGATTTTATTAATCGAAATTGTATTTGCTATTCTGCAAAATATATATTAACGATTCATTATTAAGACACTTTACAAATATTGATATTTAAATATGCATCACTGGTAGACAATTACTATAATAATACCAATAATAATATTGGTTTAAAAATAATAATGATAAAAATTTCAAAACGAGTGCCAAAAAAAAAAAAAACGTATATAATACAAACATTTTAGCGCCATCAACAAAAGGAGCAATGTATCAAAAAATGAAAAAAAAATGCGTTGTCAAAACAAACGCTAACTTTTCGGATACGTTTCCTAATAGTCGAGATTTACGAAAGATTTTGAAACGAAAGAGAAGAAACGCGTCAAAGACACACACCAGAGCCGAAAAGAAAATGAAGCGTGTCGGTCTTTTTTTTTTTCACGCTTTTCAGAACATTCAACTTTTCAGCGCCGCGCCTTTGTTTTGTTTGGTTTGTTTTCAAGTTCAACGCACTATTGACATTCGTCGAATTGTAAATATTGATATTGATATTGTTTATTTTAATTTATTGTTGTTAAAGATGCCGTAAATAGTTTTAGAATTTGATTTTTATATTTTTTCATATATATATATTTGAGAAACGATGCGACGTATAAAAGCGATTTTGAAAGATTTTCTTGGCAATTTTGAAATGTGCACTTATGCATAATTATATGATGCGCGCGCGATGTCCTCAACATCAAATTAATCATAATCTCGGCGTAAATATTTCGCCTGTGGGTGTGTTAATAATAATTCAGGGACTCCTTCCGGGGAATAATATTGCAAAATTTTCATTTATTTCGGTGCACGTTTGCTCCAATTTGAATGATTTTTGGCATTGATCGCGTTGAAAATGGCGATATTTGTTGTCATTTTTTTTTTCGCAAAAAAAAATCACATATACATCATTATTAATTTAATTTTTTTATCATGTATATATTTAAGAAAACATATATTTATCTTTTTCCGAAAATATTGATGTATATTTTGAAATATTTTTCATTGCATTATTACAGGTTACTAAAGTGTATATTAGATTTTATATTAAAACATTGGATTGAATATTTTAAAATAATATAATACAATGATTTTTTAGATTATAAGAGAATTGAAAAAAAAATGAATACGATATTTATATAAAAATAATAAAATAATAATAAAGAAAAAAACATCATAAATACTAATAGCATAACGATGTTCTTTATTTATTGCTAATATCAAGTATAATTTCATTTTAAAATTTCTATATATTATATTAAAATATGAGTTATAAATTATATACATATATATTTTATTATTATTATAATAACTATTATTATACATTATTGAATTTGTTTTCACCGAGAAAAATTTATAGTTTATTTAATTCCTCCGTACTAAGGCTATTAATGATCGATAAAAAAAATAAAATCGATCGAAAAAAAACTTTTACTACGATATATAAATATTAATTTCGCACTAAAAACTCAATATTATTATATATTATATTTGTATTAAAAATAATATATATATATATATATAACATATTATTGCGAATATTTGCGGCGTTGCGTTTTTTTTTCAACGTTAAACGCGTTAAAACCGCTGTTTATAATTCGCGTTAAATTTTATTTTTTTTTATTATTATTGTAATAAAACGATAATTATTTATATATCGGCGGTCGATGATATTTTATATAATATAATTTATATATGTATATATATATATTTTTTCATACATAGAATCGATTCAATATACGTATATATAATATAATATATTTCGAGTGTATAAACGTTCAAGTTTGAGGTAAATTAATTCTATAAATACGATATTAGAATCGTTAAAAATGAAATGTACGACTACGACGACGACGAAGATGATGATGATTATTATGATGATGATGAAAAAAAGAAGGAAAATAACATGGAAATAAATTTTACGACTCGCCCGCCATGATCGGGAAAAACTGCGGTGATCGTCTATTTTTTTCCTAGCATCATTTTTCCTCCCCTTCCTCACCGCCCCCCTTCATCCCCAGACGTTTCAGTATGTAAATTATCGAAATGAAAAGTGATAAAATTATTTTTAATCAGGACCACTAACCGGATTTTGGTTTTTATAAGCGAATGATTCACGTCGTAAACGATTCGTATTGAAATGCCGATCGTAATTTTTTTTTCATAATAATCGTTTATGTAACCGAATTTATGTTTTTTTTCCTATATATATGTATGTAAAAAAATCGCAAAATATGCATTTTAAATATACAATTAAAATAATAAATTAATACTTTGATCTCATATACACTGTGATCAAAAAGTAAGATGAAATTGTCATTTAAAACTCCCGGGCATTAGGAAGGCAGATAAATTATATTTTTTTCTAGGTTGGTAGAACTGTCTATAACATTCGCCAAACGTCTGTTTGTCAAAAGTTTTAATTATTCTCCGAGTTACATATGTTTTTATAACTCTTGTTACTATCATCACGATAATGCACTATATCATACTGCATTGTTTCTTCGCGACTTTTTTGCGAAAAATTTGACTCATATCGTCCGGCAACCACCGCATTCGTCTGATTTGACTCCGTGCGACTTTTGTCAATTTGGCAAACTCAAAAGGTCAATCAATGCGGGGATGCCTTTTTGACACAATTGAGGAGATAAAAACCGAATCGACGAAATTCTTGATGGCTATAGCGGAAAAAGACTATTCCGACTATTTTGATGATTGGAAAAATGCGTTGGCAAAAGTGGGATTATTTTGAATGGGATGAAATTGATTTGAAAAAATTAATAAAGAATTTACATGTAAAAATTGTTTATAGTTAAATAAAACATATTTCCGTTCGCTTTTTTTTCTATTAAACTACACGTTTAATTTTATATTGATAAATAGACCGTGGCTGCTAAATATTTTATTTAACATGACAAATAATTTGTCGATCTCTAGCGATTTATTGGCATCGCTTTTACTTTTCTTTGATTCTTGTCCAGAATTTGCAGATGAATCAATTCAGTTATAACATTACACGAGCGCAAGTGCAAATTAAGAAATATTAGACACAAACGATTGTTTAATAGCACTTAATTATCGTACTATTATTTTATTGCTGACTATGTGATTTAAATATTAAATTAAGCTTAAACAGTTTCGAGTTCAAAATTTACATCGTATGACATGGTGTATTATCGTGATGAAGGAACCAAGAGTTGCAAAAAACACGCGTAACTCGGAGATAATTAAACCTTTTGACAAACAGACACTTGTTTTACTAACCTAGGAAAAAAAAATTACAATCTACCTGCCTTCTTAATATCCGGGAGTTTTAAATGACAATTTCACTTTACTTTTTGATCACAGTAATATAACTAGTTCATTATCAATAAAAATAGTACAAAAATTCATTACGCACACACTTTTTTTTCTAGAAAAAAAAATGAGAAAATCGATGATGGATCCGAGCTTATTTATTTTTTTTCACTCGATTAATTGTAAAAAAAAAAATAAAACAGATTAAACCGTCATACATCTAAATGAGATGGATATTATGGGGGGATTTCGTTTCGAACTCAGCTGCTGCGTATCGAAAACGCATTAGATTTATATATATATATATATATATATATATATATATATATATATATATATAATATATTTTATATATAAATATTAAGAAAAAAACCGGTATCGAGCCCGAATCTAAAAGTGTTATCCGAGTTATATATAAAACGGTTCATCCGGCGTTCCAGTATCCCGATGTTCGGAATTTGATATACGGTACCCATTAATTTTAGAAAACTCATGTTTGCCAACCGGTAATCTCATTTTGTGTCTATATACACACATTAGTATACGATCGTGTCCATCGCTAATATATTAAAAGCAGGTGGACAAACTTGACGGCGTTTCGTCGATTTTTGGCGCGATTTTGAAGCGTTTTCGTTTTTTTTTCTTCTTCTATTAAACGGACGACCGATTGATGCCGTCGACGTTTAGTTTTAAACTGCATCATTTTTTTTTCTCTTTTAAACTGCTATTTATATTATTGATTTTTGTACATTTTCTCTATCGTGACAAGTTTTTGAAATGTCAATATCACAATTGTTTCATTTTTAAAATTTTGATTTTTGTGACATTTTCAGATTTTTGAATATATAGAAAGACTGTTTGGGTCAATATTTTTAAATATTGTAGTAGAAATTCTATTTTTCTAATTACATTATTTTTCTTCAGAATATCCAAAACATCGTTCAATTTTTGAATATTATTATATTAACAATATTATGTCACAGAAGACGTTAATTGTTGAATTCAATTTATTATATATCTAAAGGTAGATCTAAGATATTCCATCATAATTTTTTATAAGAAAAAACTGTAAAAAGATGTTTTTGATTATTTTGATTTTTCACATTGTAACGAAATTTACCTTTAAATGAAAGTATTTATTAACAAAAAAAAAATATAAATATATCAGAGATTGCCTTTTTATATTAAAATGTATAATTTAATTTTGAAATATTAAAAATTATAATTTCTTTCATACAACATAGAAAGTTTTCAGGATGAAAAACGAATGTTTAATGGTACTTTCTTAATTTATGATAGAGTATAATTTATTTGATATACTAGAATAATTTAAATATTAAATGATTTTTTTAATAAAAAAATTCTCGAAAAAGCGACGTACATATATATATATATATATATATATATATATATATATATATATATATATATATATATATTAATACGAATGCTATATTTCACCTTCGGTTTTATACTCGTCGCTAATCCGTAATTTTGACGGCCATTTTGGATTGACTTTATGGTAATTGACGCGTGTCCATGTTAATTTTTGAATTCCATGTTTTTTTTTTTATTATTTTAATAGCGTATATTTTCGAAATAAAATAGTTCGAGCTCGTCATTTCCAATGTTTATGTTAATTAAAAATATCAATTTGTGCGACTCGCGTGTTTTTAACTTGGCTTTTATATTTTACGATAATATTTTGACGTTATGTAAAATTCGTATTTTTTTTTTATAAATTCACAAATAAAATATTTTAGTTGTTTTTTTTTCTTTTTATATATAAATTATTTATATTATATATATTTCTAAATATTTTATCATTTATCGAAAATATTATAATTTACTCAGAACATAATATAAATATGATTTATATACGATATTTATATTACGACGTTACATATAGATAAAAGTGCGTAAAAGCACTGATATATCCTTTGAGCAATTAGATTTATATCAGTGAGCCGATGATAAATCGGATCACTTTAAACTCGACATTTTGCGATGTAAATAATTCTCCAAAAAATGAAATTATCAAAATTAATTTAAATTACGATCCTCCTTTAGATATAAGAACTATGACTTTTTTGTATTATTATTATTAAAGAGAAACGGTGATATATTGATAGGATATGAAAAAAAAAATGATTTTAAAAATAGTGAAAAAGATTTGTTGTCGTTTGTAAACGGTTTCCATTATATTGTATATGAATGATTTTATCTGTTTTGTCATTGCGATAATTAATTGATACATTTTAAGATCATGTTTGATTAATTTATATGACGTTAGCATCAACGACGATTGTAAAAGCGATAAATCCAAATTATGACTTATATCTTAGTATAAAAGATTTGAATCTGTTTTATAAAGAAAATTACTATTGAGTATTACATGTATGAAAATTTATAGAAAATTTTCATATATATTTTTTTTATTTTAATTTTTGTGAATTATTATATTGTAATTAGAATATAATGTAAAAATGTGTATATTAATATATTTATTTTTTTAAACTAACCAAAAATATATATCTTATGTATGTCTGATAGAATGGTTGCAAGGTTTCTTCAAGCGGTATTATAGCGAATTTTTGCTTTTGAAAAAGTGTGTGTGTGTGTGGGTGTTGTGTGTGCATCGTTTTTCACTATATATCCAAACGATGGCGATGGATCCAGGAATGCCCAGAATGTTAGTTGGTTACTGGACGTGCTGGCATCGGGAGCCGAGGGTGGTCCAGCTCGAGTCCGCTTCGATAATCACACGAGAATACACCCTCACACATTAAAACATACATTATTTTAATAAAATGTACCCGAATTCAATTCAATGATATATATATCGATTATTATAATACGCATAAATTCGATTTGAAAGTGATTTTTATTTTTTTTTACTTTAAAAAATATATTTTTATTCACATTTTTTTTTGAACGGTATTCGACATCGATATATGTAATGTGAAGCATATTTTGATTCAGCAATAGTTAGAAATTTTGATAATTATTTTTTTGTAATAAAATTTTAATATATTCAATTTAAAAATATAATAAAAACGTTTATCAGATATATATATATATATATATATATATATATATATTACAATTATTATTTTTTAATAATTATGACTTTTGCTGAATAACACATTAAAAATCATTTACAGTATTGATGTACGAATATCGATGTGATTAATAGTATTTTGCGCATCACAAAAAAAGAGTGCAATTTAAAAAAGACTTAAAATATTAAAAAAAATCATTATTCGTTTTTTTTATACATATATATATATATATATATATAAAGTGAGATTGAAAAGAAATATCGCGAAAGACGGATTTTGAAAGTCGAGGTCCCAAAGGGCGTAGATGGCCTTCTTGAACGATTTGTGGGGTGGTAAAAAGGACGAGCCGGACAAGGACGTGAGCACATACATCAAGGATAATTTCAAAAATATCACAGTATCGGAATTCGACAAGGAGGAGAAGCCATCAGTTTATGCGAAAGTACATAAAATCGCATTCAATAAGTCTGGATTGGGACTCAATTTCACACCCCTCACCGTTGTGTCTTACTTTTACTTCAATTCGAGAAAAGGTTTCTCTTTTTGAATCACTTCGTATTAATATGATATGAAAGAATTTTATACACATATAATTCTATTTGCTTCTATAAGGATTATTACGTAACGCTTTACATTTTTATATCGTCAAATAAATATTTTAAAATTTCTCACACAATACTATGTAGCACAAAAAAATCTTTCTTATAATACATACCACATTATTTTTAATATATAAAATTCACAAATTATACCTGAAAAACCTTTGGTTAGAAATAATTTCAAATTTACACTACTTTATTTCCAATTTTCATAAAATAAATTGTAAGTACTGATAATAATGTTTAAATTTAACTAACAATTTTGTTAACGATGTTATATAAAATATAAATTATTTTCTTAATTAAATCATTTCACAGTATTTAAAATATATATTAGTGCACTTTTTTGTATTTGAACATATTTTTTTCAATAAAATAATAATTTAATTCAATAAATTAAATATATAAAAGTATCAAATATTGAAATTCATTTTCCGCCCTTAGAAAGATATGTAAATATTTAACGCATAGTTTTTAAAATATTTTTCTCTTATTTGTATTATTTTAGCGAAAATATAGATGTATTTAAATTAGTCACTATATTTAATCAACATTCTATTTACTAAATCATTTAAATATTGCATATTTGAACTCTAACGGTCTGCTCACCACAAGAGTAGATAATTAAACTTAAAAATTAATACAGGTGTCGTTATATAATATATTTATAATAATTTAAAATTTAATGTTTTTGAAATTATTGAGGTAATTTAACTCGATGTCGCCCACGCAGTTGTCACATCTCATTTAATATGGCGCAACATATGACACTGGTAAAAACCGAGGTTAAAATCATTAAAAAAAGAATATTAAGAATATTTATCAGTAATTTTTTTTCAACTGAACATTAAGAACTATTAAAAATTTTTAAAAATCGAAAAAAAAATAATGCTTCACTATGTAAAAGTCGGGGAACATTATTGTGAATTATGAGCGTCATAATATATTTTAAAAACTAATTAATGCAATTTAAATCACTTTAAAAATCGTAAATAACTTGTATTTTTAAACTCGCGCCACAAGTCAAGGATAATAAAAGCTGTCAAGATGTCATTTTTAAAAAGTTAAAATTTTCGCGCGGCAAATTTGAAAAATGTGGCACGGCACGTAACAACGTCCTCTGTGACATAATATTATAAACTATTAACGAAATAGTGAGGGGTGAAAAAAATATTATATATATATATATATATATATATATATATATATATATATATATAATATATACGTCTAAAATTAAAACCGACAACAAATCAAAGTTTGTATAGTCGATTTTTAAACGTGTACCCGAAAAAAAATGTACCATCTTTTGATTTATTGCCTACAGCTGGTGTTTGGCGTATTAAGTGCAAAATTGTCGTTTCGATTCGTTAATGAAAATAACATTTATATATATATATATATATATATATATATATATATATATTTAGAAAAAAAATAGAAAATTATGAAAAATGCGTTCTAAATTTTTATATATATATATGTTTTTGCCGTTCCAAAACTGATGTCGTATTTAGGATTTTATATCGAAATTATTTGGGTCGAATCGATCTATTTGTGATTTTGCTTTTATTATTCAACACCATTTCTTACGCGCATAAACTATATATGATTTTTTTTCATATTTTTTTAAATTTTTTTTTACATATCGAACGATGTGTGTTTTTGATTGGATTTTGCGCGCAAAAAAATATATAGATTGTGGAAAAAAAACAAACGGATAGAATTTATATGGAACATTCGGTGAGATTATAGTGCGGATGAGTCACGGAATTTGTGTAAATATATCGTAAATAATGATATTTTTAAATATTTTGATCGCATTATAATTTATGATCTGTGAGGTGTTTTATGTTTCGCATATAAATTGTGAATATTTCGGTTAATCAAAAATCGATAATTAAGCTCTTGAACTAATTCGTATTGAGATCTACTTGTAATTGGATAGTAAAATTCTGTGTCAACAGAATCTCCAAAAGAACTAAATTTAATTTAGAATTTCGAAATGAACTTTAAATAATACTAAAATTGTAAATAATTGATCTATTGAAAAACGATTTTCGATTCAAGTCTTCTTAAAATAGTGAAATCATTTTCTTTTTATTTCAATGAAAAATTAAAATTGGATTCCAAACCTTTTGTATTATATTTTAAATATTTAAATTTTCTTATATACTTTTAAATGAGAGTAGATTTTTTCAATTTTATGACAACAAAATATTAAATCTGTTATTTACGACTAAATAACCAAATATACCAATTTAGACGAATAATAATAATAAATAAAAAAATATATAACACATTCAATAATATACGAGTGACCTTGATATGTGTTGAAATTAAAAATCTCAGTCGTAAATTCTCCTTTCAATACATAATGCCGCTGAAAAGTCTTTCATCAACTCGAAAACATATTGTGTAACATTGATTTTATTCAACGTCGATGGATTTATTTTCTATTTTTTCTTGTATATTTAAGAAGTAGAAAAAAAATAGAAAACGCGCTCGATGAATTCAATATGGCCGTTTTTCGCGTACGCTCGCCGTTATTTGAAACGTGGGAAAATAAACATATATATAAATATATGTATATATATATATATATATATATATATATACATTTTTTTATCGCTAAATAATAAAAAAACTAAACACTCGCACCGCCGAGATTTATGGTGATCGTAACGTGCAATTAAATTCGCGTCATTAAGAATTAATAAAAATTCATGTATGGTATATAGTACACACACACACACATACATATATGATGTTTGTGAATATTTTCTTATTACATTTGTTGAACAAAATGGGACCGCTGTCTGGCCATTTTGTCGCTTGCAAAAAAAAAAATCACACGGCAGCCATATTTGAGCTGCTCGATTGCAATTTTGAAATTGTACGTATTAAAAATAATATACAGCGACACTGGCGCCACCTACATGGTCGTTTTAATGGCGGATTTGTGCGATTTTCAAAAATTACGAAGGCGTGGCAGAATGAAAAAAAAATGATTTAAAAAAAATATATATATATTCATAAGTATATAAAAATACGCATATTATATATATATATATATATATATATATATATATATATATATATATATATATAAATTAATCGTTTACATTCGTCGGCGATTTATTTATTTATTCTACTTTTCTTTTACTTTTATCGCGGACCAAAATGAAGAAATATCGCTATATAATTTTTTTTTCATTATATCGAAAGCCGATGCGGCGACGTTCGCTTTATATTTTAAGATGAGACGTGACGGCTAATGTGTTGAAAGTTTGGCGACATCGTTTTTTTTTCATGTCTAATAGAAACACGTAGACGATTATGTTTCGTTTAATAATGCACTGTACAGTGGTGTCCCGCTTAACGTTGTTTCATATGTTGTAGTCGTGATTATTTTAGTGATTTTTGCAATGAATATAAGATTTCTATTGATATAAATATTATGTAAAATTAAATTTTATTTTTTTTGCATTATAAAATAATATGTATTATATTGAAATTATAATTGAGGTAATTAATAATTAATAATATAAGAAAATATTAATTACTTTTTTTCAGCATTGTATATCTAAAAATCTACATGTTATAATATCATATGTAATTCTATATTTACTAAAAAAATATATATTAAGACGAGTTATTCTATAAAAAGTTAAGTTTATATTTACCGTGTTATATTTGGATACGGTTTTATTTGTATATTTAATTCTGATGCAGATCAGTTGAACCGGTGTTTTATTTTCTTCTTCCGTAGGAAAGAATACGAGATATATTATATATACGTGGAAAAAAAAAATTATGTGTTATTTTTTTATAATTTGCTGATTCATAGTACTGAAAATATCAAAAGTGGGAGTGATCAAAGAGCGTATTCAAATCCACTTTTAATCATAATCTAAATGAATCTTGCTGAAAACGAGTGATCTTTTAATGTCCAAAAAGCAATAAAACTAATTATATGTAGGTTATTTACATATAAATTATTAATATATATAGAATTTGATCTACTGTTTGTTTCTATGTAAAAATTACTTCATTGATATATGAATGATATTGTATTTATTAATTAAATATTTTAATGTTATATCATACATGAAATTGGGAATATTATGATATATCGTGATATTCTAAAATCTATGATTAAAATATTATAAAAATGATATTTATCAGTTAAAATACAAAAAATAAAATGTAAACAATGTTACAAATCTTTCAGTAATAAATATTATATATATACATATTTGAAAGTAGAACAGATGATTCATTAAATACTACAGTACTGTCAATTTATTTAATTAGTTAGTCACGGCTCGTTTATTTTAAATGGCTCTTAAATTATTATAGTTGTCAATTTTAATACTGAAATAAATAAGTCGAATACCAGTAATTCAATCGTTTCGTTAAAATCTTTCATTATTAATTTAATCCATGTAAACTGCGATGAGAGCTTATGTTAACTATCATTATGATGTACAGCGATAACATATGCTGAAGTGGTTCATAAACAAATCTTTACAAGTTGGAAGTATTCCAGAATGTCTTTTAACCATATATTTGTATATTTTAAGTATCAGAAATCCATTAGAGATGCATATTTTTTCAATTAATATAATTGATAAAAATCCGTTTAACTATATAGTAAATAAATAAATATTTTTTTTTATTTTTACAGCTGAAGTCAAGATGCCGTCAGGAAAGACAGACATCCCAGTGATAGAGGATAATCACGATGGTACCGTCAGCATTAAATATGAACCAAGAGAAGAAGGTTCTCATGAACTTTTGGTTAAATATAATGGTGAACATGTTCAAGGTATGGTTCAAATAAAAAAGTTTTAGAAGTAATAATTGAACCAAAAAACTAATTTATTAAACAAAAACATCGATAGGTTCTCCATATAAATTCCATGTTGATTCATTGGCAACTGGTTATGTAACTGCTTATGGACCTGGTTTAACAGCTGGAGTCAGTGGTGAACCTAGTCTTTTCACCATTAGCACTAAAGGATCTGGTGGTGGTGGTCTTTCAATGGCTGTTGAAGGTCCAAGCAAAGCCGAAGTTGGTATTTTTTACATTGAAAAATATGTTCATTATTTTTGTAGTCATTTTACAATACATTATAATTTCATTCTTTAGATAACTGCTCATGATAATAAAGATGGCACAGTTGCTGTATCATATTTACCAACTGCTCCTGGAGAATATAAAATCAGTGTGCGATTTGGTGATAAACATATCAAAGGCTCACCTTTTATGGCTAAGGTAAAAAAAATAAAATAATTTGCTTTTCTTTCATAAATAATAATTTATTTTTTGTTCTAAAGGTTACAGGAGAAGGTAGGAAACGTAATCAAATCTCTGTAGGAAGCTGTAGTGAAGTAACATTACCAGGAAAAATTTCTGATTCTGATATCAAAAGCTTAAATGCTTCTATTCAGGTTTTTTATATTTTAATTAGTTTAAATAATCAAGCAGTTCTAAATTAAATTATATTACATACAAATTGATTTTGTAGGCACCATCAGGTTTAGAAGAACCTTGCTTCCTTAAACGTTTACCAACTGGAAATATCGGTATTTCCTTCACCCCTCGTGAAGTTGGGGAACACACTGTATCGGTTAAAAGAATGGGAAAACATATTACAAACTCTCCTTTCCGCATCACTGTTGGTGAGCAAGAAGTTGGTGATGCCAAGAAAGTTAAAGTACGAAATGAGCTTTAAAAAGAATGAAAAAATTCTACAAGATTCATAACAAAAATTCGTTATATTTTATTTATTTTTCATGATTTCAGGTTTCTGGACAAGCTTTACGTGAAGGCAAAACTCATATAGATAATACATTCTCTGTTGATACTAAAAATGCTGGTTATGGTGGTCTTTCACTCTCAATCGAAGGTAATCTAATACATATCAAATATAATATGGAGTAACTAATATGTAGAAAGAGTAATATATTTGAGACAAACTTATATTTAGGTCCTAGCAAAGCAGAAATTCAATGTCAAGATTCTAATGATGGAGTTCTTAACATCAGTTATAAACCAACTGAACCCGGTTATTATATTGTTAATTTGAAATTTGCCGATCATCATGTTGAAGGTTCACCATTCACTGTGAAGGTAAAATTAATTTAATTTATTTTATACGGTATTTATTATTTTTTCATTAAGTGAAGAATATAATTGATTGAATATTTTAGGTCACCGGTGAAGGATCTAACAGGCAAAGAGAGAAAATTCAAAGAAATCGTGATCCTGTACCTTTGACTGAAGTTGGAACTAATTGCAAATTGACATTTAAAATGCCAGGTATTTCAATTGTTTTTTTATTGTTTAAAATATGAATGTAACTTAAATTTAAATATGATCTATAATCAGGTATTACGTCATTTGATCTGACTGCTACCGTAACAAGTCCTGGAGGGGTATCCGAAGATGCTGAAATTCAAGAAGTTGAAGATGGTCTTTATTCAGTTCATTTCGTACCCAAAGAATTGGGAGTTCATACCGTATCTGTAAGATACAGGGAAATTCACATACCTGGTATAACTTTGCACAATGTATATATATGTTTTTGTTTATTTAAAATAATTTATTAATTATTAAATTATGTGATTTAAGGATCACCATTCCAATTCACTGTTGGACCATTACGTGATTCTGGTGCTCATTTAGTAAAAGCTGGTGGTACTGGCTTAGAGCGTGGTGAACAAAATGCTAAAAATGAGTTCAATGTATGGACACGAGAAGCTGGAGGTGGTGCATTGGCTATTTCCGTTGAAGGTCCATCTAAAGCTGAGATCGATTTCAAAGATCGTCGTGATGGATCTTGCGATGTTTGCTATAAAGTCTCAGAGCCTGGTTAATATAAAAATCTTTGGTTTTCGTCGTATTATTGTTACAAAATATATTAAATTGTTAAAATTCTTAGGTGAATACCGTATTGGATTAAAATTCAACGACCAGCATATCCCAGATTCTCCATTCCGTGTTTATATTTCTCCTGCCATTGGTGATGCTCATCTTTTAGAAGTTGCTCAGTTCCCTGAAGGATTACAAGTTGACAAACCAGCACAGTTCTATATCCGTCTTAATGGAGCCCGTGGTGAATTGGATGCTAGAGTAAAAATAATTTAAAATAATATGCATATAAACAAAATATATTACAATATAATATTCATATTTTTATGATATATCTTATCATTACAGATAAAAGGCCCATCTGGAAACGTAGACGATTGTTTCATTCAAAATATTGATGGAGAACAATATAGCGTTCGCTTTATGCCTAGAGAAAATGGTATCCATAATATTCATGTTAAATTTAATGGTGTTCATATTCCAGCATCACCATTGAGAATTAAGGTAGGAAAAGATGATGCTGATCCTGCTGCTGTACATGCTAGTGGAAATGGATTAGCTCAAGTTAAAACAGGTTTGTTTTATTATTAGTGTTCAAATTGTAAATATAGAGAATATTTTTATAATAATATTTACTTTTCGTAGGTGTGAAAACTGATTTGATCATTGATACTGTCAATGCTGGAGCTGGTACGTTAGCGGTTACTGTTGATGGTCCATCAAGAGTGGCAATGGATTGTACGGAAGTAGAAGAAGGTTACAAAGTTCGTTATACTCCACTTATTCCTGGATTTTATTATATGAGTATTAAATATAATGGAGCACATATAGTTGGATCTCCTTTCAAAATTGAATGCGTTGGTTAGTATATACATATTGAAATTTATTATTTTTGATAAATAAAATATAAAAATTGAAACCAATTAATATACATTCTTGATTTTAGGTGAGAATTTAGCTGAAGTCGGTGCTCAAGAAACATCATCGGTCATTGTAGAAACAGTTCAAAAAGTATCTAAATCTGGAGCAAAGGCAGGACCAGTATTACCTCACTTTAAATCAGATGCTAGCAAAGTAACATCCAAAGGAATGGGATTGAAAAAGGCATATTTGGCTAAACAAAATCAATTTACAGTTTGTGCAACAGATGCTGGTAAATATTTTTAACACAAAAGAATATATTAAAATTTACAACATACATGACAATTAAAAATATTTTGAATTTTAGGTAACAATATGTTATATGTAGGAGTTTATGGACCCAAAGGACCCTGTGAAGAAGTATTTGTTAAACACAAAGGTAAAAATAATTATGAAGTTTCCTATTTGGTAAGAGATCGTGGCGAATATCTTGTACTTGTTAAATGGGGAGATGAACATATTCCTGGATCACCATACAAAGTTGATGTTTAGAATGAGTTTTATATCTTCATTAGAATTATGTTGAATTATTATGTTCACATATATATTTATTCTATCCTTAATTTAATATCATTATTTTTTTCACGTTAATTTATGACGGATAAAATATCATTTAAGATAAAATAATTGTAAAAAAAAAACCTATTCCTTTATGTTTATGTGCTCTATCACTTTCAATATTGTTATGCTTTTATTTTAAAAAATAAACTATCCCATCGAAATATAATTGTTTTTATTTCAATTAATTCCTAAAATATGTTAAAAAATAGAAAGACATTTAAAATTTTAATATCTAAGTTTTTAATGTTTTAATTAAAAAAATTGAATTACAACATTTTATAGACCCCTAATATAAAGTTTTAAGGTTTTAATGAATAAAATAATACTTTCTTAAATTCCTGTTTTTTTCGTAATATTATCATTTCTTATTGTTTTCAAAATGATTAATTTTAAAACGATCGATTGTTTTTTTTGAAACATTTATTCTTTTATCAATATTTGTTTTAAATATGTTTAAATAATTTCTAAATCGATAAAAAGAACTTTTTAGAAGTCATTGAAGTTTTAATATTTAAAGTATCCTCCTTTCAAACGAACGATTTATCACCATATTCTCCTTTTCGCATTTAAGAAGTTGACCACCTTATTAATTTATAGTATTTATAAAATAAAGTCTTGAAAAATATTTATTTAAATATAATATTAAATAATTTAACCCATTGCATTTATGACAAAGCACCTTCAATCCACTGCAAACTTAAAATTCATTTTGCGTCAAGGATATTTAATAATATTCAAGTCAAATAAAATCGAAAGTATTAAATATGATAGAAATAATATATTAATGATATTATAAATAATAATATATTAATGATATTATAAATAATAATATATTAGTGATATTATATTAAATATAAAATCATTCATTTTTTTTAGAAAACATATTTAAAAAATGGGAATAAAATTATTGTAAAAACCACAAACAAGGGGAAAGTAATTCCTTGTATTTATTGCAAAAAAAAAATATTGACTGTTTTTCATAATTTTCTATGATGATTATTATTTAGGATGTTAAGGCCAAATTAGTGATATTAGCTGTCAAATGGTAGTCTGACGTGTATATTTGTGTCAAGATGAAAAGAGTGAATGAGAAACCAGCCAAAATATCTATAGATATAATAAAACAAAATTTAGTTCAGCATGATTTACAAATGAAAGCTTTAATTCAGGTTTGTATAAGAAACATTGCTTGGAATAATTGTTTTCAGTAGTTATAAATGATGTTTTTTTTTTTTAATAAAATCATATTATTTATATTGTAAAAGCGAATTAAAGTTTTTATCTCATATAAAATATTATTAATTTTAAGCGTCCTTTTTTTAATAATATAAGTTTAAAACATATAATATTTAATGTTTGCAGGTTAGAACTATTCTTCATTGAAGATGTTCAAGTTTTTTTTTCATATTTATATTAATCGAGTATGTTATTTTTTTAAAGGACATTTTATCATGCAAACGTTCGATGGATGATCTTAATTATTTGAATAATCTAGGAAGAATGAAATTGGCAGAGCTTAGAAAAGACATTGCGGCTATGGATGAATATGCCAAAGATTATTGTGATGTAAAATTAATGTCTGAAGTGGAAACTTATAGATTACAATTATCCAAGTGAGATGTCTTCTAATTTTTTCTTTAATATTTATTATGAAATTTGAGTTAAATATGCAATAATTTTAGTTCCTTACAGGCTTTTAAGAATGCGAACATAACTAGCATATTTGCAATTCAGAAATCTCAAAGTGAAGAATTATTTGGAAACTCGACTGATGAAACCGATGTTCGTCAAAGAAAAAAAACAGATAAATCAAGTTTAGTTAAGATGTCATCAGGTAAAGTGTTTTATATTTATTTTTAATATTTTTATATAATATTTTATTTATTGTTTTTCTTTCAATTCTTTCTCGAAGGCGTTACGGATCAACTTTTATCCATAAGTCGACAACTTGCTGAAACTACACAAAAAAGCGCCGAAACTTTAGATAATCTTGTTTCTTCTAGTTCTAACGTTCATGTAAATGTTTGATTTTTATCATATTATCATGTTCATAATTTTATTACGTGATAATAATGTATCAATTTATTTTTAGAATACTAAAGATGAATTAAAAAGTACGGCTGATACAATTTCACAATCAGGCAAACTATTGAAAAAATATGGACGACGAGAATTTACAGATAAATTAGTTATTGTATTCGCATTCATATTTTTTATTGTAGTAGTATTGTATATATTACATAAAAGATTACTTTAATTTTTAATAAAATAAAACTATTTATTTTCATCATTCCATTTATATTTAATATAATTTATATTAAAGTATTAATGTCCCAGCATTATTAATTATTTGAATATTATTTGTAAATACATATTTTTTATCTTATAATAGTCTTTTTTTAAAACACTTTTTTGTATAGTTTTTAACTTTCAAAAAAGGTGTTTGATAAATTTCATGACGATAATTAGGCTATTTTATGTTGTAATTAAGTTATGTTTTAGGTGTACTTGAAATATAGCCCGGATGAAAATAAAAGTAGAATAAAATAATATATTTTTCAAATAATCAATTTCTTTTGGTTTTTTTTTTGAACTCATTGTATTCGATGAAAACATAAGAATTAAAAAAAATTACGTAAACATTCTAAATTAAGAATACATTATACTGGTTCCTAAATTTATACATAAGGTGATCAACTTTTTTACAATAAAAAGGAGGATAAAATAGAAAATCATTTATTAAAAAGGCCATCTGAAACTACTAAAAAAAGTTTTTTTTTAATTGACAAAAGTCTTAAAATTAATTAATTTACAATAAGGACAGTTTGTCACCTTATTATACATTATAAAAATGTGAAAAAATAAAATAAAACAGTGGTCTCCAAGATGGAGTACACATACCATTGGAAGGTATTTTGAGAATGATTTCACAGTAATGATAACACTGATATATGATAAAATTTTTGTCAAATATACACCAAACTTTGAAATAAATTTTGATAAAATTGAACGAATATCTATAAATTATTACTTTTCATATTTTTTACATCATATGTATTGAGTTGTAAAATTTTGAGTTTTCTCCTTTGTTCGACGATTTGTAATTTCCTAGGCTGTTGAAAATTGAATTATTAATATTAAATATGTCATAGTTGCACCAACCATCTGAAATGACGCATATATTTTTAGTTATTAATAATTATTTATATATATATATATATATATATATATATATATATATATTAAAATAAAAATGAGTCACCGTAAATATTAGAGAATTATCCAAAAGAAATAAACCGCCTCCGGTAAAATCAGGTTTTATATGAAACATATTGGCCGATATTTGATGAAGCTGAAGAAATAATTATAATATTGCTATTTTTATTTTTATTATAACTTTTTTTTCACAAGCATTTATATGTATTTTATTTCACCTTATTTGCTATAATTTCATCAGTTTCATTCATCATTAGCTTATTTATCAAAATTGCCGTTTGATCTGCCTATTAATACAGGTACATTAGGTCATATATATATATATATATATATATATATATATATATATATATATATATAAATATATATATATATATATATATATATATATATATATATAAATATATATATATATATATATATAAATATATATATATATATATATATATATATATATATAAATATATATATATATATATATATATATATATATATATATATATATATATATATATATATATATATATATATTGTAATAAAATAATTGATAAAAATTACTTGTAATTTACAGGTATTGCAGTAAATCAGGGGTGTTACAATCAATATTATATCCAAAACACTGTTATATAACGAATATGAAAGTGATATAAAGTCAATTTCTATATTTTTGTATCCAAATTCACTGAAAATTTTTAAACTGTGCGCTAAATTAAAAACCAACGATATAAAATTGGAAGTGAAAACTATTACAATTTTCAACGACATAGATTTGTTTATATAATTGCAGGCTTTGCATATTTTTTCATATATTTCCCAGAATAAATTGATTTTATTTATGAATTCCATTTGTCCTTCGCATTTTGTTGTATTCATTAAGCTCAATATGATTATGTTACAATGTGTTTTTTCTATTTTCATATTTAAAATCTCTTCGTTTAACAATTTGAAAAACGTATTGCACACTTCTACTAAATTTTGAAATACGGACAAAAATAAAAAACTCAAAAATCCCGGTAAATATATACATATTCTTAAGTATAATGATATTTTAATAATATCCGAGTAAACAAAAAAGTAATGCAACCAAATATATAATGCTTGAAACAAATAGTGGCATCCAATGGTTATTATGAATCTCTTTTTTATTTTCGTGTAATCGATTCGTGTCTTCGTGATCTTGAAAAGATAATCAATCCATTCGTATGTTTCCAACAATTTTGCGTATAGTTGTTTTTTATGAAACGCCGACATGACCAACATGATCATGAACACGTAAGATAATTGATTTCGACAAAAATTACTGATCTGTTGTAACAAATCGTTTTCTCTACTAAACACTATTGTTTCACCGGTGATTGTTACTAAAATAACGCAATACGAATAAAACGCGAAACAAAATGTCGTATATAAAAGGAGACCGTAGTCGATTTTCGTTTTCGATTGTCCTTTTTTAACGACATATACGAACGGCGAGAATCCTGTTATTTTAGCGATGAAAATAAACGTTTTAACGACATCGTTCATTGTTTCCGCTTTGAAAATGTTTGAAAATAAGTTTAGTTTCGACATTTTATTCTTTATCGTTTCCATATTGAAATTAATGTGAATCGATATTAAAATGGTTCTTTCTTTTTGTTTTTTTTTCCTTCATTATCCTAATGAGCTTTTAAAAATTATATTATTGACACAGTTTAACTCGGTATAATAATAGTATGTGAATTAATGATTTCATAATTATATTTACGATATATTTATTTGTTTTCCAACAAGAATTAATTAGATGAAAATGTTAGAAAAAATTCGTATATAATTTGTATGCAAATAATTTTATACTAATAAAGCTTAAAAATATATTTTATTATATAATTTTAGAAATTTTCGCTTACTAATATTTGAATAAAGCTTCAATTCTTCAATAATATATAATATAATATTATTTATAATCATAAGAATGATTTTAATTTATTATATTTTATTTCAAATACATATTTTACGTAGTTTCAATCGGTTCAACGGTCGTGTTAATTATATCTGATGCTGAGCTTAGAATACTTGGAGTAGGTGCTATGGAAAATTGAATTAAAATTATGATGTACATTGTGGATGCTCCAATCATCTAAAATGAAAGAAAAAATATTTTACTGTTACATTTTATGCATTATTCTACAAATAATAATAATTTACTGTAAATATTAGTGTATTGTCAATTGGAAAAAGTCCATATCCATCATAATTCGGTAATCTGTGTAGAAGATGTGTAGAGAAACGATGCAGCTGAAATATTTATTACGAATATTGTTAAATATATATTTATAAAACATATATAAATTTGGATAATATAAACCTTTCTTGTAATAGTATCATTCGATTCGAATATCATTATTTCATTTATTAACGCCGACGTCTTCTTAGCCTAAAAAAACGTAAAAATATCTATTAAATATGACAACGTATTTTAATGCGTAGAAATTATGAATATATTTACCATTGATTTACATCTATTGCAACACATTATCATTAAAACGTTCATAGTCAAATAGATTACCACTTGATGCAGTGAAAAATATAATACAGGAAGATTTTGATATGACGTTCTCAAGTCAACTAATGTTTTCAGTAGCTGAAATTCGTTGAAAACTAATCCGATAAAAGAACTTGCCAGGATTAATACGATTTTCACTGAAAAAGCATTATTCACGCAATCGGTTGTATCGCATATTCTATCATATATTCTCCATAAAATGCCGATTTTCTCCAACTTTAAAGATGTGTTCACTTTCACACGGCTGAAATCTTTACCAGAAACATTTTTAATGTTAAATTCTTTATTAAATATTGCGGTGTTCGCACACGACATTGTGTTTTTGCTTATTTTTTTAATTTCAACGTTCAAAGCTTGAAGGTTGTCCATTATCATGTAGTTTACTGAATTCAATATTGCATAAATAAACAGAAACATTCCGCTCGGTAGATACAAGCACAGAATTAAATATATAGATGGTGAGTGTCCTGATTTTTTGATAAAATACAAACTAAATACTATGTAAGAAGAATGTATAAATAGATTTATGAACGCCATCCAAAAATATGTTCTTTTTATCTTACTGTAGTCTCTTTTAACGTGAACCTTTTTGAACATTAAATCAATATCTTCCAATAATTCGAAAGCTTTCGAATAATCATTTGTGTTATTGAACGCAGATACGGCAAGACATAATGTAAGAATATACACGAATAAAAGTTTAAAAGTGTCGCCAGCTTTGAAGAAATAGGAGTAATTAAACATTTTCATTATGGATTCTCTAGTATTAAAAACTATATAAGTACTTATTGTGTATATAATGTATATACTAGAAGACCACAAAAATGATGGAAAATGTATCTTTGTTGTAGATGCTCCAGGTTTGACTATATATTCGAATGGTGCAATTCCAATTATTCTGCTTAATATGATTAACGGATATAAAGCTTCACTAGGAGAATCCGCCTGTGTAATAATCTTTAAATATTTGGATATTTTCATTTTTTTTCCTTTAATGAATGTACAATGTGTCTCTTCTATCTAATTTTCTACAGTTAGAAAATGTAATATTGAAATATCGATTACAACGAATATAATTATCAGTACATTTTCAGTAACTCTTCACATTTTTTTTTATATTGTATAATTTAATACTGTTTTAATTTTATACCGGTGTTTATTAATCTTTACGAATTGATATATTTAGTTTTTATATGATATCCAAGTATAGTACAAATATTAGTAATAACATAGAAAAAACAATGTTTAAATTTTATAACACAATTGTATTTATCAATATTTTTAATAAAAAAAAAATGTTTTTCAAAGCATACCGATTTTTAAATCCAAACAATAAAAACTTAAAATGTGCATATTTAAATTAGAGATTGACTTGATAATTTTTCATGACCATTATTTCTTTTCCAATAAAATACGTCATATAACAATTTGAATTTTAGTATATGACAAATTTTTCAAAGTTCACAAGGCATCGGTTTTTTCAAAACACTGGTTAAAAACTACTGATATAGTCACGCGATAGAATTTAATTAATGGTTATTTCAAATTATCATACTCGTTGTTTGTTAAGAGTAATAATGAAAACATAATTGACCACATGAAATTTATTGATTATAACACATACAATATTCGTAAAATGAAAAAAAAATACATTTTTTTGTAGAAAAAGCATTTTTCTATATTTTATAATAAACCTACAATTTAAGGAATATATTTTTTGTTTGCTGTTAAAAAAAATCTAAAACTTCTATATAAAACTTTATATCAATTAAATGCAAATATATCAGAGAAAAATATAATAACATTTTTATGTATATTTCTATTATAATACTTCTTAGAATGATTCAATTAAATATATGCATGTAAATAAAATAACATGAATAGTTCTTATCTCGACTGGAATTGAAGTGCTGAAATTCTTAAACCGACACAATCTTTTCCGACTTCAGCGACTGTACACACGGTACAAACAGTGCCCTTATATTCTGGAGAGAATGTTGCTCCGCACAACGAACATTTTTCCTCCGGTTTTCCCCGATATATCGGTTTGTACGAAACGCCGCAAATATTGAATGGATTATGTTCATCGTAGACCAGACGATGTTCGTCTACTGGATTTTTGTCACACGCTTGTAAAACTTTTCTAGCTTGTTGAGCCACTTCAGCGCTCGGACCAAGTTCTAGAAGACGTCTTGCGAGCGAAGCGGCTGTTTTAAAGTTCTTTAATTTGAAGAACATGTTAAGAGCTGTTCTTAGAGTTAGAATTTGGTGAACTGGTTGTAGACGACAGTGAGTGAAATATGCAGCTAATTCGCAATTGCGCTTCTGTTCATCCAAAGTATTTTTTGGTAATCCTAATATGTAATATAAAAAAAAAATATATAAAACGTTATATAATATTTAAAATGTAATTTAAAATTATTATTATTATTATGTTAAATTTCACACCTTTTCTATATGTTTCCATTTGGAGACCAATAACATATTCTCGACATATTTGTAAAAGTTGTTGAGCTTCAGCTATTTCTTGTTTATTATCAACAATAAGAAGAGGTATGGCAAGGATAATGCTACGCATTTTTTCAACAGCTTCAGAAAATTTGCCATAAGTTGCCAATTGATAGCATTGTTGTAACCTTTGAACTAGATCACTTAACTTTATATCTAAAAAAAAGAAAATTAAGGATTATAATTGATATATAAATAAACATAAACAGAATAAAGATATGATGAATTACTAATTGCTGGGAGTCCATTCTTAGGAGTAGCATCTTTCCAATTTCTCTGTGGATATGTATACAACGATGGTAAACTAGGTAAAGCAGAGAAACACAATCCTGATGCAGCATATGAACTCATAAAATGAGATTCATAAGGAGCAAAGTTAACTATGCCGACTTGCTCATTTAACAATCTAAAATTTATTAATTTTACATTAGTTTTATAGATACAATATAATAAATTATGAATAATATAAAATACCTAAAAGCTGTTTCAAATGAACCAGCAGCTATATGGTCTGCAGGTAAACGTGAATTATCTGGCCATATTGAACGAAGCGATCTTCCTCGTGTTGGAGGTGCGTAATAACCTTCACCGTCAGCGCTTCCAGTAGGACCAGATGGTGATAAAAGTTCTTCTGGAATATCCAAGTCGTCTCCAACATCCCAACCAGCGCCTTCAGATTGAGCAGATACATCTCCCTATAAAAATTAAAAAAGAAAATGACTTTCGGAATAAATTTATACAACATATAAAAAGATGAATTTTAACAAACCTCAGGTTTTTCATCACCATCTAAGAGGTCATCGTCATCACCGTCTCCCCAAGCAGCACCAATTTGGTCAGATGATTCTATTGGCTCAGCAGTCATTCCAGGTGCGACACTAAGAGCAGATTGGACAGATGCTGCGCCACGACTTAATACTTGACCTTCGAAGAATCCACTAAAAAAATAAATTTTTGATTTAAAATCACGTTAAGATAAATACCATAAAAGTATTTTTATATATAATACCGAGATACTGTAAGGAGAGGCCAGTTAGTTTGACAACTATGCACGGGTAAAGGCGGTCGAATAAATTTAGCATCTGAAATAACCTCAGGCAAAGCTCCGCCTTTTTCCAACAAGCTCTCCTTGATTTGATCAGCTTCTTCAGTGTATCCATATGTAGAAGCAATCATATAGGCCAATGTTTTCTAAAATAAAAATAATAAAATTTAAATTATTGACTTTAGAATAGCTATTAAAATTTATATAAAATATACCTGTCCACAATTTTTCAAAATTCTAATTCTCTCTTTTGTATCACCAAGCTGTAAAGCCGTTTGGAAATGTGACGATGTGTCTTTGCGAATTTCAGCAATCTTCATCATTTTTTTCAATTTTTCCAAATTGCCAGTGACCAAATACAAGAAAGCTAGTTTTTCGAATCTTTTCGTTCTTTGATAACACATTTCAACAATCTGTATATTATTAACATGAGTTAATTAAGAAAAAACCGTAATAGATATATTACAAAATAACATTTGAAAATTGACCTGGTGGTTGCCCTGTGCTAACGCCGCTTTAGCTAATCTATCCCAACAAGTACCACTATCAATGGATTTGGCTGCTTCTAAAGCAGCTTCTATGTTACCACATTCGAGTGCTAATGTGAAGCGAGTTTTCTCATCTTTTACAAAATGAAGTGCAACTTCAGGATAGCCTAACCAAAAACACTCATGTTATTTATGTTTACATAACTTTTAACTTTGAGTATAAATATTTGTTTGTTAATACCTTTTTGCTGTAAATATGAAATAATGGATTGTCCCACAAGTTTCGCTGTTCTAACCATATTTAAAACTTCATCATATTTTCGATTTATGAGAGCTAACTTGAATTTATATTCTGTAGGATCAATTTTCAATACTCTTGGACGACATTCGCGATCCAAACAGTATGCTTGTGGACCTTTTACTTTAGTAACGTACACGGGTAAGTCCAATGTACGTATAATTCCATGATCACTGTAAATAAAAAAAAAATCTAAATAAATATTGTACAATTTTTAAAGAATAAGAAAAAGAAAGCCAATTACCCATTGGTACAAGTATATTTAATATGATTGGTAGTAGTGTAAACAAACACCATTCCGGAATCATCCCAAGCACCAGATTTAACTCGAGTGTTTTCATGAATAGAGCACAGCGTTTCTAGTTTTCTATTACAAAGCGTAACTGAGTTTTTAGCTAATAAAGCAACAAGAGACATATCAGCAGACCAAATAACATATCTGCATTTGGCTATTTTGACCTATATAAACAAAAAAGATGTAAGGGTTTATTCATAAATTATCATTATTAGTATTATAACAAATATGAACTCACTTGTGCCATAGTACGTTTTTGTTGTACGTCAAACAGTGTGAGATTTTCAGGATCTCTTAATAACAGCATACCAGTACCGGCATAGAATATTTCGTCACATGGTGGTGTTTGAACTTTCTTCGTCACTTCATTCTTCAAGTTTTTTATAACCAGCTTAAATAGAAGTTATATTATTATGATTCAAAGATATAAATATTATATTAAATTAATATATAAAAAGAAAATTATACAACATTAACCTGATTATTTCGATCAAGTGTTGCAAATCTATTTCTAGCTACCCAAAGAGCAGTAATAGCTGAACCTCTTTTTGGTTCTTCAGCTGTTGCTGGAGTAGAACTGTTATTTTCAGTTGTTCTAGGTACTGAATATAATTCGTAACAATATTTTTCAGCACCTCCTTGTGGACGATGTGTCAATAAAATGCATGATTCTGCTTGATTGTACGACATACTAAAATCAAAGAAAATATTATTGCTAATGAAATAAAAAATAAAAAGAAAATTAAAGGAAAATTGCAAAATATATTTATTACCTGTAAGGAGGAGTTCTTCCGCTTCCTTTGATTTGCATTACAGCCGAATCTACAGATGTTGTTAAATCAAGTCTCCTCAAAAATCTTTCTTTAATGTAATATAACAAATTAGCGTGAACAGCATATGCTGGACGTTCCCTTTCAAGTTTAAATAAGATCATGCCAGAATCGTGTCCAGCGGCAAATAAATTCAATGTAGGATGAGCGGCTAACACCCAAAACCTTTAAATAAAAAAAGTTATTGAATTCATTATTTCTATTAATATTTGTAAATTTAAATGTTCAATAAATTACCTATCATATTCTCTTCTAAAAGTATTTAAACATGTTCGTTTACTCATGTCCCAAACACGGATAGACTTATCTTCAGAATTGGATATCATTACTTCTTGACGAGCATGGAATAGTACACAAGAAACATTATTATAATGTCCACGGCAAGTATCAACTTCCCAAGCCTAAAAATAGTGTATAATGTAAAAAAACAATAAATAAATAAATATTGCAACATAAAATTTATATATATATATATATATATATATATATATATATATATATATATATATATATATATATATATATATATATATACCTTAGAATCATTCATTCTCCATAATTTAATTTGTCGATCATCAGCAGCAGATACAATAAGTGGTAAAGTTGGATGGAAACATGCCCAATTAACACCACGATCATGGCCTTCGAGAACATGTTTAACTACAGCATCAGCCTACATAAACATTATAATATATAAATATATAAATCAATGTTAAAAAAATAATAATAATACACATTACTTGTCCAAATAGATCAGGTCCTTGAATGTGTCTTGATTGATCGTACAAAGCTGCAGGGCCTGGTGCAACCTTTTTTCTTAAACCTGTAACATCCCAAACTCTTACACTTTGATCGAGGGAAGCTGATACAACTAAATCTTCAACTGGATGAAACTGTGCACACATAACATAATGATTGTGTCCAGTTAAAACGCAAATGCATTGCCGAGATTGCCAATTCCATATTCTTATGGTCTAAAAATATAAATCAATTATTTTAATGAATATATAAACATATATATTTACATTGCATCATCCTAAATTACCTGATCATCTGATGCACTAAGAATCCATGGATACTTATGATGAAATACAGTTGTTCTGATATAATCCAGATGACCCAATAGCGTGAAAATACAACGCCTTTGTTTATAATTCCAAACCTGAAACACGTCAATCAATATTTAAAACAAGAAATACATTTTTTTAAAGATTATTATAAACATATATTTTTATTATTTTATATATACAAACAAATCAGTAAGTATGTGTGGATAATTCAAGAAAATAAAAATAATTGAAATAACCTTTATTTTATAATCGTCACCACCAGAGACAAATAATGGCTGTTGAGAGTGAAAACAAACTCCTCTTACAGGTCCATCGTGCTCTTCAAATTTATCCAGGAGGGCACACATTCGATAATCCCACAGTTGAATAGCACCATTGTGCAAACTAGCGAGAACCCATGGTCTTAAAGGATGAAAGGATATACCTTTAACGCGGGCCGACTTCGTTTCAAACTTAGTCAGCATGTTGAATTGTTATTATTTTCTGTTAACTGAGATGGCTCTTGATATTATTTCATTAACTCCAAATGAAAACTGTAATCAATTATTATTTCTTTTTTATATCATTATATTGCGCATTGCTTTTAAATATTGCAATATTATTCATGAAATAATTTAACATTCATTTGAATCGATTGTAAATATTTTTGTAAATAGTTATTTTTTGACATATTGATAATATAAAAGTTATTATTTAATGTAAATGTTACAAAAAGATATAATGCAAAGTTTTATTAACAATTTAATAATGGACTATCTAAGTAAATCTTGATTTCATTTATATGAATATGTACAATTTAAAAATCGTGTATATTAAATATTAATATAGAAAATTCATATATTAAAATCATAAATTTTTAAACTATGATGATAAGAGTTCTAAATAGTGAAAAGGTTTGATATAGAGATTTGATAATTCATGTAATTTTATGAAAATGAAATACGCAAAAATACATTAAAATATATTATAAAATATGGAATAATATAAAATATAGAAACATTACAATCAAACGTTATACGACGTGGCCAATATATACCAAGTACAATTATCAATGACAGTTGACGTAGACGCGTGTAATTATTTTGCAAGAATATGTCATAACATATATATATATATGGCGTAAATATAACAACGAGATGATTTCATAAAACATTTTATGGTACAAAATGTACAAACAAACGATAAATAAAGACTTCTTTAAAGAAAACGTTGAATACTTACGGAAAGCAAAAGATGACGGCCGGCGGACACGTCAATGAGCCGTGTGTCGCAGAACATAATAGCGCAAAATCCGACCATGACTTTTTTTATTGTTTACTACGTTCATAATAAATGCTAAAATATTTTTTTCTTCTTTAACACCAATAAAACTTATTAAAATATAATTACATCATTTTTATACATTATTATAAATTAATTATTTAAAAAAATGGTGAATAGTTTTTTTCAAGGTCAATTCATTTACATTTTTTTTTCATAAAAAAATATTTATATATAATCGAAAATACTCTGTAAAAATGAATCATACAAAAAATAATCTTATAATAATTTATTATCTTTGTTCATATAGATTTAAAAATACATAAATGATTATATATATATATATATATATATATATATATATATATATATATATATATATATATATATATATATATATATATATATATATATATAATAACTGATAAAAATTACTTGTAATTTACAGGTATTGCAGTAAATAGAAGGTGTTACAATCAATATTATATCCAACATATCGTGTTTATTTTTTTTTTTATTATTATTTACTGCATAAAATTATGAATTTATTTTTTTTTTCATATTTAATTCTGCGGTTCTTAGCCAATATTTATGGAATGATAAAACTCAGTAAACTTTGAAATTCTTATTTCAAAAATATATGATTTTTATTTATTATATAACATTAAAAATATATACTATTAATTTATGACTTTGTTCCATAAATCTCTTATAAAATTGAAATTAATTTATAATTCGTAAATGATTAATATATTTAATGAGCAATGTATTTGAGCTTAAAAAAAGTAAAAAATAAAAAAATAGATAATGTTTTTGATTCTTTCGTATACTTAAACCTTAAATACAAATATTTTTTAAGCAATAAATTCAATAAAAGTGATTTAAATAAATATGTATATAACAGTAATTCACTTTTTTTTAATCTTTGTAAGACTATTTTTTTTTATAAAATCATATAATAAGGTGTGGTTTTCAATGCGTAATACTGTCAACATGCGCGTTACCACTGATCCACCATTATTTTATTCCATTATAAATGATAATTAAGTCGGTAATTGTGATTACTTTGTAACAATGCCAAATTAGAGCGCAGACTTAAAAGTGATGATATTAATTTTATAAAAGGTATCGCGAGGATTTTCATTGAAAAGCAAAACGCAAAGCTTTCAAAGAGACTTTCCTCGTTCATCAAACGTGATCAAAATGAAAAATCACATAAAGGAGATTTAAATGAGATCGCATCGGGAGCATAATATAAATCGCGACCCATTTTATATTGCAAATAAAAATAATATGACACTGCATTCAGATTCGTTTTCTAACATAACAAAGTACTTAATGTGCCACTGTTAAATTAGAAATAAATTCCTTGAACTATTTAAATCGAATTGAAACAATATAAAAAACTAGTCCACTATTAAAATTATAAATTATACAATATTTTTTTTCAAAAAAAAAAACTTTAACACTATAATTGTAAATAAATAATAATTTCACAAAATGTAGGAAGATTTTCGAAATAGTATAGGGATAATTCATCTGTTCGCTGACTCACTACAAATAATAGTTAGTAGTTCAACAGTTCAAATCCTAGATATCGTTACCATATTATTTATACTCCTAGTTTATGACAGGTATAGATATTTCAATTTGAAACATTATCAGAAATATGTTAAAAGTATATCCGAGGATTCAATTTAATGTTGGCGATTTGACTAGATTTCATACATTTATTCTTCTATAAAAGAAATATTCAATTCTTTTATATGAATGTATATATTTTTGTACAATAAATATGAAATAATTTATTTAAAATATTAAATTATTACAAAATAAAAAAAAATATATTTACAATATTCAATGGTTATATATTATATTATAATTTATATACATATACGGTTTAGGATTTCATTTGATATTATTGAGTTTGTAGGTGTATTTGAAAAGTTTTCATACAATTGTAACCATAAATTATCCTCACAAAAGGATATTTCTCGGTAAGTATATTTAATAACAATATTAAATAAGAAAATATTATTATAGGACAGCTTTACAATAGTATGAATTATATTATTATATTGTAGAATAAGAATTGTTTTATATTGAATTATTTGTATATGTGCGTGTATATAATGATCCCTTTTACGGATAAGATTTAAAAATTTATGTTGCGTTTTGTGTCGAAAATGTGTCGTACAGGAAATGTAAATGGGAAAATCGCAAATAGAATAGAAATTATCCTAATTTACGGTGAGAAAAACAACTGTATTTGTTCGAGTGTCGACCTTCGTCGTTATCTTTATTTTTTTTTTTTGATAGAAGAAAGACGAGAAATTTTCATTTTGTTTTCAGCTGAAAATCTCTCGTTCAGTTATTGTATACGAATATTTTTTTTTATTAGCGATTGAAATTTATTTATTAAATATTGATTAAAATAATTAAATAATTTTTAAATACGATATATTCAATTTTATGGTCATCAATTAATAATATTTATTTAAAATAATTATTAAAGAAAACATATATACTATATTTAAAATCAAGATAGAAGATTACTCAAGATAAATAATTCTTAATAAGAGTTTGACAATACACTATTATTCAGTAATATATATTTTTGTTAAAAACATGCAATATGATTAATATTAAAAAAAATTTTGTATCTGTAGTTTTTAAAATCAAATTATATTGTAATAAATTCATTAAAAGTTTGAACTTTTCATATAATAAATAATATTAAATTAAATATAATGAAAAATATTATAATTTATACATCTTTTACAAATTAATTATTTATATAATATATATATATATATATATATATATATATATATATATATATATATATATATATATATATTTATTTATAAGTAATTAACTACGATTAGAATTCTGAAAGCGCTTTAAAATACAATAGTATTTTTATTTAGTAAAAAAGTATTATTCTTCGTTATGCGGTTTTCACTAAAGAAAATTCTCAAATGAAAAATCAGCCCTGTTCGGAAAATATTTAGCGGGGGTTACTTTCGTGCAGTCGCACACGTTTTCTTCTAGTTCATATCGTTTCAATTTTTTTTTCATTCTTATTACATTTTAACATCGCGTTTTATTTCTTTGTAAAAACATTTTTTATGTTTCGCTAACGCAAAATTTCATTTACGATCAGCGAAATTGCGCAATAAACGAAGGACACGTTTTATTACGATGAATAAATAGGACCTTCGTATATATATATATATATATATATATATATATATATATATATATATATATATATATATATATGTACATCCTTATTTCCCACACTTTTTAAAGCGATGATAATATTGTGCATTAATTTTACGACTTTTTGTTTATGATTTATCGACGCATTACGTTTAAATTTTACGATTTTACATACTTTGATTCAATATATTTGTCCTTAGGGAATTTGATTTCTAAATTTTTGAAAATTATATAGCAATATATATATATTTATATATAGAAAACTTAAAATAATCTACAATCTTAATTAATTTTAATATTTTAATTTATATATGCAATGATCTTTTAAGACGTATAAAATAATAATTATGATAAATCGATAAGAATGGATATCTAATGGATAATTTATAATGCAACGAATCAGCGAGTATATTTAAAATCGAAAAAGTTTGGCAACCGCTGTTTTAATCACATTATTCATTTAGGACGAACGATTCAATTTGTTATGAAATCGTTATTTTTTTAATATATATGACAAGTTTACATTATAAAATGATTATTTAACATTAAAATTAGAATAAAATATTGAAAAAAAAACAATTATATATATATATATATATATATATATATATATATATATATATATATATTAATAATGCTGATTGATTTTAATATGTAAAATTTAAATTTTGAAAAAAAATGGATGTAAAATGTTTCCATTTAATGAAGTAATTAGAGCGAAAATTGAAAAAAAATAAATCTACAATACTTATTGTATATTTATTGATTTTCAATAAACTCCAATTGATTTTATTATGATTTATAATGGATTTGCGTGTAAAAACAATATAAAAAAGGAGTAAATTTAATTTTTAAATAGTTTTAAAAATTTCACATTAAAATTATTTTATAAATGTGATAACAGTAATATGATTTTAAAAAGAATTATTTAATATTAAAAATGTGAATTATAAATATGTACATTATACATAGATTTTGATATTTTAAATTAATTATCATCTGAGTAAAATATCGATTTTATAGTATATTAATTTCAATAATAAAATGATCGTTTTAAATTAAAAATTTTTATATTAAAATTCACCACTTATAAATCTTAAAAAAATAATATAAATTTTAAAATTATATTATTATTAACAAAAGTGTATAAGAGAAAAATACGTCGAGAATATATTAATATATTGAACGTGTGCGGCGCACTTTGGAAAATGAAAATACTCGCCCGTTTGCGCGAGGGAAATTCGTCAGTTGTTCTCAAGCTGTCGCACAGTGGAATCGTCAGTTAGTTTTCCTCACATCAAAGATTTTCCGACAACACGAAAAAAACACACACACACACACACACACATAAACATATCAACCGATATTCGAAAAATACGCGCACCTATCCGCTTCGTCGCATTTTTCCCCCGTTTTTCTTACCCCGTATAAATAAAGTAGACATTCGTACAATTAGTCTCATTTTTTTCGAGTCGTACGCGTCGAAAGTCATAGAGAAACGTTCCAATTTTATTTTATTTTATTATTATTTTTTTTTGTATTTTCGTGATAATTAGAAGCGTCGAATATGGAAATTTAAAGGTCAAAAGCTTCGTACGGATGTCATTAGCTTAATTGTTCACTGTCTTTTAATTGTCAATGACAAATATTATCGTTCGCCTCAATTGTAACGAAATAAATAAATAAACCATTAGAACGTACATGATCGCCGTTATCGATATATAATATAATAATATTTAACATATACATAGAACATTTTTTATTTTATTATATTTTATATGCATATTAATTTTCATATATATATATATATATTTTTATGCAGATCAAAAAGAAGGAAAATTCGGAAAAAAAAAATTTTTTTTTGACGATGCTCAACGAGTACAACTCAAATTATATTCGCGTTTATTGAATTTGATAAATTAGATTTTTTTATTCTTGTTACGATGTTTTGAAGATGTGTTGATTTTATATCGGAGAATGTATTGAAATTGTGAAGGGTTTTTGACGGTTGTGAATTTGTCGCTATTCGAAAAAAGCGTCGCATAGAAATTTTCCCGCTGTATTTACATAAAATTAAAAAGGTAAGTCGATTTTTTTTATCTTATTCTATTAAAATATTGTTTTTTTTTCATTATATATATATATATTTTTTTTTTTTGATTTTTTTGCATTATATAGTATAATATTTTTTGAAACTACTTGTTGATTTGATCGCATTGTTTTGATAAAAAAAAATTTATTTATATGCTATATATAATTAAATTATAAATATTTGTTAATAATATAAATTTAAATAATATGAAAAATAAACTTTTTTCAAAACTTATAAAAATTTGATTCTACTGAAAATTTTTATTGTCATATACAACAAAAAAAATATTTATTATCACTAATTTAATATATAAATATTGTCATTATATTTATATTTATGAACTGCAAAAATTAAGATTAAACATCTATTTAAAAATAAGTAAATATTTTTTAATTTAAAATTTATTCAACTGCTCAAATTATAAATATGTCTTTTTTAAATATAGATCATCTTTTTAATATGTAAATTTGTATAAATCAAAAGCAAAATTATATACATGAACATTAAAATAAAACGATGAATAATTAAATTACCACCAAACTATTACAGGTTTATTATATTTATGTAACACCTTAAATTTATAATAAAAAAATAATTGTAAAGATAAATATATATATATATATATATACTTTTACTATAGATGACACAATTTAATTTAGATTATGTATCGCACAATATATATTACCGAATAATTTTTTTTCAGGTCTGAAATTTTATACTTGTAACTGAAAACGACGAACCGACAAAATTGTATGAATAAAAGTTATAATATATATTTAAAAAAATAAAATATACAATAATAACCGCGTTATATGTTATATTATGATGGGGAAAAAATAAACATTTACACTATCGAACTGAAAATAGTGCGAATGAGATACAAATAAACGCGATTTGTTAATTTTACAAGCTATTATTTCACTTACGGCGCGTCGTTGTGTTGTTATATAAACGATATATTTCCTTTTTTTTTTCCTCTTCCTCGATTACGATGCGTCGAACGAAAAACAAAAATTGCGTAAATTTTCACGACGCTCTTGAATTATTTATGATGAAATGTCGACGCAAATCGAAAAGTAACTTCTTTACGCCGAAGATCTCTTTCAGGTGTGCGAAATAATGAAAAAGTCGCATTTATATATACTATATATATATTTTTTTCTCCTTCTATTCTAAGAATACTGAGAAAGGTCTAAAGAAAATACGTCGTAAAAAAAATTTGATTTCGACTCGATTTTTCATATTTCTATGTGATTTACGAAAAATAAAACGAACGGACGATTTATGAATTTTATACCTATTTCTACAACATGAAATCGTTTTATATTATATTAAATCAATTTTTACAAATACTATATTTTTTGATAATATTTATGACATAAAATCGTACTATTGATTTTTTTTTTAATTTACAATTATGAAATCGTCATTTCATATTGTTCTAGAAATTTGCATTTTTATCATAGTATTTTAAAATAATTACGTATTTTTTAAATTTATTTTTTAAGTTATAATATAATTCTCTTTTTCGGGATATAATCCTACCCCGGGGTGTTATTAGAATGGTCGTTTTTTCATTACGTGATACGAGTGGCATTACAAATCCTCTGAGGGCAAAAAAAAGTAAGGTCATGTATAGATCTGTATAAAAAAAAATAAATTAGAATTTTATAATACGACTGAAAAGATAAGAAATACTCGTATTTTTTTAATTATATCAAATATTCAATAATGTTTGATCTTTATATGTAGTGTAATATTTATGATAAAATTGTTATTTTTATTAAATAAAAAATATATTTTCAATTACACCATTCTATATATTTTTATTATATATAAAATTAATATTTTTGAAAAATATATGTCGAATAATGATATAGAATTAATCTTATATAGAACAAAAAATTAATGTATACTTTATAAATTAAAGCTTTAATATTTTAATATTTTATATAGAATAAATGGATTTATTGAATACATTTTTAGTCCTAAAAAAAAATAAAAGTTTTCGCCACAATTTCAGAAATTTTCTCAAAAATTGTATATTGATGTGAATTAATTTAAACAATCGTTTTAACATTCTACATTTATGAAGATTAAAAATTTTAACTTTAGTAATCTTTTTGGTGACATCGTCAAGTTTGAACTAAAAAAGTTTCAATGCCGAAAATGCAATTTGGTTTTAAGACTAATTTAAAATTAGACAAACTTCTATCTATTTAAAAGAATGACATTTTATATGTTATAATGTTAATCAGAAAGAGTATTGGAATTTGTTAGAAACAAATTAATATAATTAGTTAATATTAATATAATATAATTAACTCTTTATATCAAGTGCAAAGAATTAAAAATCGACAACAAAATATATATTTTAGTATATTTATATCTA
The DNA here is from genome assembly GCA_024500535.1 of Leptonema lineaticorne. Classification (NCBI taxonomy): domain Eukaryota; kingdom Metazoa; phylum Arthropoda; class Insecta; order Trichoptera; family Hydropsychidae; genus Leptonema; species Leptonema lineaticorne. Next base: position 1,968,065 of record JANIJI010000004.1, on the reverse strand, counting down.
AACAAAAAGAATTATTATATTTATAATTAAATATTCGAACAAATATATTTCGCCTATTTTTTCAAATGTTTTTTACAGTAATATCGTCTAAAAATTTATAGACTTAACGGCTAAAAGATTAATACACGTCTATGAATAATTTTAAATGATGTAATGATAAAATAACGAAACCCTTTTAGGACAACAGTTAGCGAATTTTTTTTATCTTTTGCGACGAAGTTTCAGATAAGGGATTTTCGCGTCGACGTTTTCGACGTTATTTTCAGTAAATAAAAAAAAATACGATGTATATGAAAAATAAAATTTTCCAGAAGGGTGTTTTTTTTTCGTGGTGTTTTTGATCATGCTTAACGAACGAACCGACGGATGTGATGGGTAAAAAGATCGCTTTTCAAATATCATTCGAAGCGTTATAAATTGTTGAGCTTTGAATTTGTGTGTGTGTGTGTGTTTGTGTATTTTTTTGTGACGATAAAATACAAATTGTGATGTAGAGCAAATAAATTTTGACTACGATTTGTAAAAAAGAAAATATTTTTATATATTTACATCTGTTTGTCTACTTGAAAATATTTCTTAGAAAAGAGCAATGTTGAATAAAAAAAATCAAAAGGTTGTAATAATATATAGTGAAGAGAGTTTGTTATTTTCAGTAATATAAATTATGATAGAAAAACAAAAAAAAAACATATATAATAGAAAATTTTTATTATTAGATTAAAGTTTTATTTCATTCTATTTATTTTTTTTTATTTTAACCTACAAAAAATATTTTACTCTATATATCGTATATATTAGAATATTCAGAATTTGCATTGTTATAATTTTTATTTTATTAATATATTTCATCACTATTTTTTTTATTGCGTAATCATTGAATATATATATATATATATATATATATATATATATATATATATATCGAAATCACACGAATAATTTACTACAAACCCCGCAATATTTTGCTGAAAAGTTTGACGTGGCGTGAAAAGCACACTTCAGACCGACAAATATTTACATTTCAAATATTGTCTTCATTTGCTTTCCGAAACAAAACTTTAGCCTCGAGCATCATCACGACGAAAAATGGAAAGGTTTGACAAAAAAAAATACACACACACACACACATATATATTTTTAACGTATTTCAGAGTGCTTTCAGTGATTTCGTGAAAGTTTCAGCGGTGACAAATTCTCGACGTCCTCCGTTGTTGAATAATTCAACTCTAAATGCGTATTAAACAATATATTTTTTTCTATTTATATATATATATATATATATATATATATATATATATATATATATATATATATATATATATTCGCACTTTTCACGCGTCGAAAAATTTCGTTTTATCACGAACGCTTTTCAGCGAAAAAAAATATAATTTTAAAGTTCGGCGTGAAATTGGCTATTTGGCCGCCTTTTACAGTTTTTCAGAAGTTCCGGCTTAAGCACTTATGCGCAACGAATTCCGGATCCTCTGTGAACCCGCATAAAACGACGCTTTTCAAATGTCGATCGTCAATTTAGAAAATTATGTTTTTCCATTATGTAAGCTCGGAGTGGTTTGTACACACAAAAGTTGCGGAACACCCTATATAAATATATACACACACTCCATATTTAAAATTATATATATATATATATATATATATATATATATATATATATATATATAATATATAATTTAATTTAATCATTTTATCTATATATTGTGTAATAATAAAATATAATATATATAATGCGATCAATTCTAACATTGTTTTTTTCAATGACTGTAATAAAAATGTATCTGTTTTTTATGAGATTTTAAAATTTACTAAAAATCTATAATTTGTATATCAAAATTATTTTTTTTATTATATATTTAAAAAAAATAATAAATATAACATTTCGAAAAATATTTTTTTGCGATTGTTGCGACGTAATATTAGAAATAATAAATAAATTTTACGAAAGCGATAATAAAAATGACACTAGCAAAATTTTACGATTCGCATCTCGAAACAAAAATAGAATATAAAAAAATGCCGTATATCGAAAAATTCGTAAATTGAGGTGTCGTTGTAAAGGTGAGATTGAAGTTAGAAATATTGTTGTTGAATAAGGATTTCAAATAAAACATTTAATTCATGAAACTATGAGTGAATTTCAAGTAAATTTATAAATATGTTTATCCGGCGAATATTTTTTTATTGAAAATCTTTGAATCGCCTATAATTATATGCTATATATTTTTTTTTTTTGCAGAAAATATATAAGTTGGAACTTTTTAATAACTTTCCTTTTATCAATAATTCTATCGGCAAATGTAGTAGCAAGTTTTGTTCGACTTTCGATATTTATTGCGATATTTTTTTTTAACTACAATACAATTTATTACAAGAGTTCAATTACAAGATTAATATGGAATCAAAATTCGTATGAATAAAAAAAATAATAGATATTTTCGCGTTTCTAGCGACTTTATATATGTAATCATAAAAAGCGTTTTTATATATATATTCTTATTCAGTGTTTTTTTTTGCAACGATTTTTTTACGACGTAAATTTCTATAATATAATATTATTGTTTTTCTAGTGAACAAAAATAAATTTTTATTTCATTTTCTTAATAGTTTTAGTAAATTATATTAATAGAAACAATCTCAAAAAATAACTAAAAATTGTTATTGCATAATTATATTGTTGATTATCTATATTGAAATTATTTACGATTTTTCCATACTTCAAAATTAAAATATTTTGGTTTAAAATCATTATAAAAATTATTGATAAAAATATATTAAATTATAATATAGGAATATTTTTTTAAAACGCGACAAAATAACATGAAACGATTTTAACTTCATAACGTTTCAAAAATGTTCTAAATATCTTCAACAAATTATAAATAATTTTCAATAATTGTACGTATAAAAGAGGAGAGTCCGTATGCTGCGGCTTTTTAATTACGCTCATGCGGCTTTTCAGATATTTCGATTCATTTACGAAACGACCACGTCTTCGTGCAAAATTTCAACCCGCATTTACGCACGAGTTTAAGCTTAATATATTTATGATTCTCGAATAATTTTATTCTTGTTGCGAAAATCCCTTTAAAATTTTTAACCAACACCTGACATAGACCCTATTTCGATATCAAAATCTAATTTTCTAAAAACGTTTTAGAATATTGTGAAACATATGTACGCTGTTTACAAAATTTAAAATTCTCGGATATAACACATCTTTTATGAGATAGACATGCACGCACTCGAACACGCACGATAATATATATATATATATATATATATATATATATATATATACTTTCTGAACGAATTTTAATCAACACGCACGTTTTAGTTCCATTTATGCGGTTAAATCGAGTTTTGCATATAAGAAAAGCGGCGCTATATTTTACAAAGCAGTGTAGTAAAAAAGTATACGGAGTGACGTTTAACGTTTCTAATATATATTATATTGTAATTTTTCTAAGTTTGTTTATTTCGCAGAAAGCCTATTCAGCCTCTCGAGCCTTTTATTTTATTTTGTCGTATTTTTTTTTTATTCAGTAAAACCGAAATAGGGTCGTTGTAAGTGGCGGTGCTCTTTCGAATTTTCGGAAAGGGAAAAATGGTGGAGGAAAAGTGCGTAAAATTGAAACGGTTCGCGGGCAAATAATAATAAAAATACGTAAAAATAACGCAAAACAATTTTATGGCTTTTGCGGATCATTTTTTTTTTTTTGCCATATGACAGATGTTGTCAACTTATATTTTTTTCTTTGTTCTTCGATGTGACGTTTGATTTATGTTTGGCGGAGGAGGCTCTTATCGGTTTTTCCGCATGATTTCCGTTTTTTTTCTTTATTTTTCTTTTTTACATTAATTAAAAACGATGAAAGTGAAACGTTAAAAAGAAAATATGACATTATTATGCTTCGCATCATTATTATTTGAATTTATAAATTTTGACAATCGTCTTAATTTTTTTTTACAATAAGAAATTTGATTAAAAATAATAACTTCAAAGGACTTTATTCAGACAAATTGATAATTTAATTAAAAGAAAAAAGATTATACGTATATCAAACCATTTATATATTGAAATATATATTTAAAAATATTTCAAGTATATAAATAGCATAAACTTAATTAATATAATCTATTATTTACATCGTTACACGCGTCGTACTTTAATAATAAAATGACCAAATTATCACGTATAAGTGTGCGTGCGTGCGTATGTGTTAACATACGATCGAAAATTTAATGCGGTGTGGACGCGTCTTTAGCGAAGATATGTGTATAAAAGCGTTGTGTCGTCTGAAAACGACATGTTAAACGAAGTTTTTCCACCCTGTTTTACGGTTGCGAACAGTGAAATTAATTTCCTTCGCTTTTCTTATTTTCCCAAAGTGTTCTAAAAGTTTTTCCCACATTTTTTTTACTCAACGCCATTGTTGTTGTTGTTGTTATTGAACTTGATGTCACCGACAAGGATATTGTACAGTCGGACTCGAAATAATTGATACACATAAAAATACACTTTATTATTATGAAAAATTTCAATTTAATTTTATAATAATATATACTTATTATTATTATATAAATCATTATATATTTTATTGTTGTATTATATACACGATATAAATATCAATTATTAGGGATTCATTTATATCATAAATATAATATAATACTGAATTTTTTCCATTTAATATTTTTATGTAATGATACTAAGAATTTGAACTTAATTTTTTTATATATATATTAAAAAATATATTAGATAGAAAAATCATTAATTTTGATCTCTATTGTATATCTGTTGTTATTACACTACTATGTTTTAATGAAAAAATATATACAGTGACAACTTGGGAATAAGTCCAAGATAACACACACACACACACTTTCATAAAATATATATGTGTTAATAATATAAAAAAAATATTTTAAATATAACATGTATGTCCATGGTTTTGCTGCATAATAATGAAAATATATTCGGTGACACTTCGAATACGAATTGAAGGTCATTCATTCTACATAAACCAAAGAAATATTTTTTTTTAATTTTCATTATATATATATATATATATATATATATATATATATATATATATATATGCGTTTTTATAAAATAGTATGCGAAATTTGTCGTGCGGGTCGTTAAGACTTTGAAAAGATGTCCACAGTCGGAATGTTAAGATGGGATACCACGATATTGTACGACATCGTGCGAGAAAAAAAATTACTTTTCCAATATATCGACTCGACGCTGTACTCTCCCAGTTTCTCATCCCTTAGAAATATTGCATTAAAAAATAGTGGGGTGGAAAAAAACTCTTCTCCGTCTATTTTTGCCTTCGGTTGATTCGAATAACCATTGTGCAAACTGCGATTTCGATAAGCGGAAAAACTATTTCCCTTCAATTAAACGATTTCTTTTTATCTGAAAATTGAATTTCAGAATATTGATTTGGTGCAAATGGCTGATTTATATTTTAATTTTTTTTTCAGAAGAATATTTCGAAAATCGAAGAATATTTTGATATCGAAACATTCAAGGCAATCCTTGTATAAAATTAAATTTATCTTCTATTAACAAATTTACATATAAAATTTTAATTAAAATATATCATACAAATTTTATATATGAAATGAAAAATGACATAAATAATCAGATATCATTTGAGTATTTTGATTTATCATGATGAAAAAGTGGTATTCTCAAAAAATTGACGGTTCCTAATATTGAAAGTCCTTCAAAAAAATTGACAGCTTTTTAATAATGTAATATTTTTAATAAAGATATCAAAATATCTGTTGCATGTTTTTTTTTAAGATAATTCGTGATTTTTTTAATAATACATATATAATAACAAAACTGATATAACAAGTAAAAAAAGAAATTTTCAGTTATCATAAGTTATAATAATAATAATAGTGATAAAAATGTAATAATTGTTGAATATATAGAAATTAAAGTAATCAAAGAAGTATGAAAATAAAAATTTCCAATAGCGCATTCATTATAAAGTCGACTTTATTACATTTTATAACGTGGAAAATTTTTACATTTAATGTTGTTTTTAGGAAAATTTTACAATTACACCTACGATTATAAAATTCGTTCTTTTTCTAGATAAATGAAAATTGAGGAAAATCTTGGTAACACTTTCAAATTTTATTCTAAATATATATATATATATATATATATATATATATATATATATATTAAATATTTTCAAAAAAAAATATGGGGTTGATTACACAGAAAAGGAAGGATATTTTTCATATTTCATTAATATTGACGAAAATAAATCCTTCTTCAATCAAATTTTTCCATTCAAATGAAACAATGAAACGGTGGAGTTTATATATATATATATATATATATATATATATATATATATATATATATATATATATAAATAATAATACATTTTCATGAACGATAAAGTTCTCACTAAACTTTTCACTTACACTTATTATTATCGAGTTCGGTTTCTAAAAAAGAAAAATAATAATAATAATAATAAAGACTATCGTTTACTTTGCGGTGGTTCAACTGAAAACTTTTATAACGTTAGGACAGATCCACACGAATATATGAGAATGTAGAAAACGATTTTCTATTACAAATAATTACATATAATTTGAGTTTAAAGCTGTTTCGAAATAGTTGCAGTCGTTATATAGACTTATTGTAAATTTAAGTTTAGTAATATAATTTTTACTTTCTTTTAAATATATATATATATATATATATATATATATATATTGTATATTGATTAGTGAAATATATATATATATATATATATATATATATATATGTGTGTGTGTGTGTGTGTATGTATTATTAGTTGATTTGAATTAATAAAAAAAAATAATACACGGTTCATTTTCGCCGTCTGAAAAGTTGCAGGACTGAATACTTAATGGTTAATATTGCGCATAATCGGCGTTCGTGACGTCACGCGTCAGACAATTAAATAACATTTGAGAAACAACAATGGGTCGTCGTAATTACGGATGCATTTTCTCGTTCCTTATATTAACACGAACGCTATTTACACGGATTTATTTATTGAGCGATTGTTAAACGATGTATATTATTCGGTACAGTGCGGTCACGATTTTTCATAATTTTTTTTTTATTCTATATATATATATATATATATATATATATATTATACATATAAAAAAAATCGTATATTTATATAAAATTTCTATACTAAAAAAAATATATATATTATTTTCAATGCATTATTAATAAATGTAATTAATAAAAAAAATATAAGCTCTCTTGGTGTGGACGCGTCTTAAGCGTTACACGTTGATACATTGAGACGTGTACTTGTACACTATTTTATACGTGATCAATTATTATTACTATGATAATTGACGTTCCTTATTTTATTTTTAGTCGGTCGACATCGATAATTCACTGTCGCGATCGTTAAATTTGAACGATTATCGTTTGTTTTGCTTGTTTATTTGTTTGTTATCGTCATTGTCTTTATTATTATAAATATATTGTATTATCAAACTTGTGTTCATCCATACAAAAGTGCACTTCATTGTTTGCGATCGCTGGTCATAATATATATATTTTTACGGCCAAATTTTAACGCAATGTTAAATTTTAACAAATATTACAACTTTAACAAAAATATATTATTTAAAAAAAAATATTAATTATAATATTTTTTATCTATGAAATCTTTGAGAATCGCTCAAATCATTTTTATTCTTATAAATCAGTTTTAAACGATCAATAATAAATATATGAACGTATAGAATTTTATAACTTTAGAAAATATATTTGGTTGTATAATGGAATGAATAGTAAAATTTTTATATTAAAATATATTATATTAAATATTTTGTAGTATAAAACAGATAAAATTTTACAATCGAACACAACACACTTATATGAGTTATAAAAATCACTATTATTACACTTTATATTTTTATTTATATATTAATATATATAAAATATAATATTTTTTTTTATTATTATAAATATTAACAAAAAAAAATGTGAACCGTTTTTCATTTTCATACTTCGATTTGTAGCAGTTTCAGCAACTATAAACATTATCTATTATTATTATTATTGAATTTTTTTCAGAACGTTTTTCAGCATTCGTTTCAATATCAATTTTGCAAATTCAGTCTGAAATACAGAATCGCTCTCGAACGATTTTCAGAAGGCGCCCATTCAATCTTCATTTGCTACAATATACAGAAATTATATTATCCTAGAAAGCCTTAAAACGATCTCGAAATATCTACTATTTTTTATACACGCACACATATATATATATATATATATTTAAGTTCGACGATTTCGAAAATATTCAGACATATTTAATGTATAAATAATTGTTTATTTATTCAAAAAATGATTAAATATTAATAAGAATAATAAGATGAAAAATAATGTATATTTATATATACATAAAATTTCAGCTGAAAAAATTATTAAAAAAAAATTCTATATTGACATCAATTTATGTCATAATATAACATGAATGGAATTTTATACCGGGAATTATTTGGAAGTAATTATTGATTCCGGAAAATAATAACGTTCTCGAAAAGTGCCGGTCATTATGTGAAGTCACTTTAATTCGCCGGAAAATTCTTTCATTATATGAAAAGCGTTTTCAAAGGAAAATTTCACGATATAAAACGCCGTATGTATGTAAAATTTACGATCCTCTCGCGATTTTTTTTTCATGGCTTCACAACATTAAACTGAACCGCGGACTTTTGTGAATTTTCAATCGAAAAAAAAGATTGGAAAATTGTGGGAAAACCGGGAATAGTACGTATGGAATTATTTTATTTAAAAAAAAAAGAGTTTTATTTTTTTCTCTCTCTCCGGTAGCGATTTGTATTCTGGCAATAAGTTCTTGGGAAAAAACTTTTGCGAATTATTTATTCAGACCTTGTTGAATCTTAATAAAAAGTTATGGAAACCACTTGTGACTGTCCATGAAATAAGCTTAGTATTTTATATTTATATTATTATCCTGAAAATTTTATTTTTTTTAATATAAATATTTGATAAAAAATATTTTTATTATAAAAAATGATTCTTTGAATCAATTTTATTTTATATCTCTTATATATAATTTGATCTTAAAAAAATTAAATATATGTTCTAAGGAATAAATTGTATTAAAAATTAATTAATATTTTAATATAAAATATGACAATTAAATATCAGTGAAAAGGAGACTTTTATTATGACAACTTTTATATTGAATTAATTGTGTAGAAAGAATCGAATGTGTTTTTTTATTATCATACATAATTTTTAAAATTTCCAAAATATACTAGAGAATAAAATGATTGTTTGAATATTTATTTTTCTCATTTATTAAATTAATACTTAATAAAAGTAGTTGAAAAAAAATTGTATAATCTCATTAATATAAGTGCTATATTATTATACAAAAATAATAAAACATTTAATTCTCAGTAGTAAAATTATTATATTTATTATGATTAAAAATAATATTAAATTAATAAAGTAATAGTAGTGAATAATATATATATATATATATATATATATATATATATATATATATATATATATATATATATATATGTATATATATATATATATATATATATATATATATATATATTATTGTATCAACATAATACAAAGATTAAAAATTATAATTTTGAAAACAATGAAATGTAAACGTGAAAAACATCGAATAAGCTTACAGATAAGCTTTACGATAGTTGTTTTTCGCTCGAAAACCTCACAATATTGCGGTCGGAAAAATTCTAGTTTTTTTTTTGAGAAGGAAAAACCTTCGTCGACGAGAAAACGAGCTGTGAAAATTTCATAGTATCTCGCGGGAATTCGAGGCTTTTTTTTCATAAAAAATTCTCATATTTTCCGCACGTTTGTTTGTTTTTACGTTTGAAAATGAAAAAAAAAACAACGCAAATACTGATCTATATATAAATGATTATATATTAATATTGGAAAATTATCAAAAATTATAATTGAAAAAAAAAAGTTGAATTGATATACAAAACGATTGTGAATATTGAATAAATTTATATTGATGTAAATAATGAAAGACATTGTTTTTCTTGGAAAAGTGTAAATATTTTCTTCGTTATATAGTCTTAATATTAGCGTTCTATTTTCCTTCCCTTTGTGTTTTGAACAAGAGTTTTCACTCGCTTCTTCTACTTTATGCTTTATTGAAGTTGATGTTGCATACAGTTTCATGTTTGTCTTTTTTCAATTTTATTTACATTGAATAGATTATTATTATTTTTTAAGAAATTATTATATTTTATATTAAAATACGACATTGACTTTAACTACTATTTATCTCGTTGTATTGCAAATGAGAATGAACAATGTTAAATTTTAATTTCGTAATATATATATATATATATATATATATATATATATATATATATATATAATTGTCAATTTTTAATTGCGATTGTATAATAAATTACATTGTGTATTTTAATACAGTATAGTTAGTCGGTCGTAAATGGTTTTATGAATGAGCTCGTGTAAATTTTAATTCGAAAAGTTTAATTTGTTGGCGAAGTTTTATCGACACCGTTCCGCGTCCTGCATGAGAAATTAATTGCGAAAAATATTTTGCGGATTTTATTTTATGTATATATATATATATATATACATCGAGAACGAAATTAAAAATTTTTCATCTTCAAAATGAAAAAAAAAATACAACATAAAACGCACAAACAAATAAATAAACACACAACAAAAATAAAATGTACGTTAAGTCGTTATCGATTTTTCGATATAAAAAGAAAGACGAAGAGCGTAGAAAAAAATTCAAAAATCGCTTCAGGAAAGTTTTCAGCAATATTTTTTTTTCCAAAATATATACTCAAGACGTTTTATTAAGAGTATATATATATAATATATTTAATGTGTATTTTGCCTTTTTTGTTTGAAAAATCGTTCAATTTATACTTTTATGAAATATTGCATTATATCATTCGGTAAAACTTGAACTAAGAGCTCTCGATTCTGCTCGGGAAAAGGAGAAAAATCTTCCAATTTTCCGAAAGAAAAATACGTACGATCAAAATAATAAAAAAACGACGATATCGGAAATACGATAAAATCTCTTCAGTCGACATAAATACTCGATTTTTTATTCGACATATTTGCCGCAATACAAAAGCGAAAAAAAATAATAATAATAAAAAAGGGATGAGGATTGAAACAACACAAATGATGTTTCTTCGTTCGAGGTTTGAAAAGGCGGAACGTTCGACTTTTATGACGGCAACTTATCTTTAGGCTTCAGCAACAGATGCTGAAATGCAATCGATATTTCACGCGAGACGAAAAGCGGTTTTTCTTTTTCTTTTTTTTTTCTTTGACACTCGGTCGCTTTTTGAACATTCGAACGTAAAGAAAAGCGGAAAATTAACGTTTCCGTTGTGAAATTTCACCGCTCGATTTACCGTTAGAACCTTATAAAATCCGATAATAATTGCTGGGATTATGAGTATTAATCCGATGCCGATATAATCAAGAATTCTCCCCCCACGGGGGGTTGATTTTCATTTAAGATACATTTAATCTTCCGCCCTTACGGTTAGTTATTATAGTGCGGTTAATTTTAGATCGTATCCAACGATTCGGTTATTTTGAAATTTTAACTTATCGGTTTATATTAAGGTAAAGTTTAAAGACTATTTTATTTAACATTACCATTTTAGATAATTACATTCAATCGTATTTAAAAAATATTATTAAGGTATATATAATAAATAATATACATCATAAAAATTCTAATATATAATTTAAATATACTTTGAATGTATAATTCGTATATAATATAATTTAATTAAAATATAATATTATTCACTACGAATATATTTAGATAAATTAACCGAAAAAAATAAGTATACAAGTATTATTTAAAATATTATAATAAATAATTCTTATTCAAATTAAAATATTATTTAATGTATTTCTATGAAAAATGATATTTTAGATCTCATTCTAGAAAATGGAAAATAAATACCGCTTTGTTTTATTTAATATCGGTCACCTTTTTGCTGAAATATATTCAATAGAAATATGTAAATCGCTTTCATGAGAGGTCCTTTGATTATATATAATATATATATATATACATAGAAAAGAATTCGATACACATAAATCTATTATTCTATGTAAATTTAATCAAAAAAAAAGTTATAAAGTCGTCTTTCACCCTTAGATACTTCAGATTTAAAAACTTAAAAAGTGTTAAAAAGTTCGTGTTGAACAAGTGATAAAGTGAAAGTGTCAAGTGAAAATCGAACAACATTTTTTTTAATATAACTTTTCAATATATAATATATGTTATATTTAATTTTTTATTATTTTTTTTAGTTTTCAATGTTTTTACACACACACACACACACACATATATATATATATATATATATATATATATATATATATATATATATATATATATATAGAAGTAAACTATCAACCCACGGGGAATTGAACACGTTTCGGATTTTTTAATAAAACTTCAGAAATAAATTGAACATAACCCGTTCAAAAAAAGGGGAATGCACCGAGTGAAAGTTGAATTTTCAGACTCGTCAAAGTTGAAACAATACGAGAAGAAACTGAAAAAGAAAACGATGAAATATATATATATATATATATATATATATATATATATATAAACGTAGAAAAGTAACAACGAAAGCGCTTCAACGCTGTCGCGAAGCTTTCGTGACAAGAAAAAAAAATGAATATATACATATATATATATATATATATATATGGATAGTAAAAAAATAGCCTCCTAGACCAGACATTGTTTCATAAAGTCTCATTGTGAAGAACAATGCTTCGGGGTTATAATCGCTCTATCGCATGCTTAATTGATTTTATGCGATACTACGTCTTATAATACAGTACCCCGTTCGATGTCCATTTTCACAATTTTCCTAATACACCAATATATATATATATATATATATATATATATAATACAGGGTGTGGGTGGGTTGAGATAGTCGGAGTGAGGGTCATTCAAATTTATGGACCCTAATGAGGAGAATACGGCATCGGCAAAATGACAGTGCTCAAAGTGTGGTGCGCGCTACGAGCTAATTGCTCGTTTAAAACGTCGAATACGGACTTCGTCGAAATTAATTATGATGAATTTATTTTAAAATCGTTAATATAGTATATATATATATATATATATATATATATATATATATATATATATATATATATATATATATTTAATAAAGCTATTTAAAATTATTCCGTCTTTTTTAATCACGATCAATAATGATAAATATAAAATAATACATTAAAAAAATTTATTATATAGGTTTATACAAAAATTTTAAAATATAAAATCGTACAATTTGATATGTTGTATATAGCATGAAATATATACAAATAAAATTAATATCTAATAATAAAGTAAAATTTGATATATTTTTGAAATAAATAAGTATATTTAAATATTACATATATATATATATATATATATATATATATATATATATATATATATATATATTAAAGGAAATTTTCAATACCCCTTTGGGTATAAATTTATCATTAAGGTCTAATCTAAACTAGACCTTCTTTATAAAACTATTTTAAATATAATTTTGTACATATATTATATATATAAGATATTATTTCTTCCATGTGAATTTGTTCAGTTTTTTATATAATTTAAAAAAGGCCAATTTTCTCAAGGATCAAATGCGTATTAATAAAAAATTCATTGAAAATTTTATAAAAATTTTCACAAAACAGCGTTTACGGGGTTACAAAAAAAAATATATGTATATATATAATCACGATGTAGCTTTTAAAAAGTTTCATTATTGAAGAACAGATCTCGTTATGAAACATATTGGATATTTTCAAAGCCGCATTTTAAATTTTCATAATTTAAGTATGAAAATAAAAAAAAAATATTTATATATATATTATAGATTCACAATAAAATTTTACCCGAAAAACCGATTTAAAAATATACGATTCTGTTTTTATGAAAAATATTACTGATAAAATTTTATGATATTTAAAAAAAAAACATTGCATTGCTAAATATTATAGAAAACGTAAATAAAATAGACACAAATATATAAATATATAAAATTGTCATTTATAAAGAAAACTTAATAAGATAATATGGAAATGTATTCGGATTTATTTTCTGATATATATGAAAAGAAAAAAGATTTATTTCAGTAAAAATGGGCCAAAATCATGGTATATCGTTGATAACATCTAAGAAAATAGTATGAATTTCGACTAAATAACAAATAAAATATATAATTACAACAAAAAAATACTTGCAAGTTAATAATAATGTAATATAGAAAATATTTTACATATTTTCAAGTTTTATAAAACTGTTAATTTTATTAAGATTATATATATATATATATATATATATATATATATATATATATATATATATATATATATATATATAAATATATATATATGTGTGTGCGTGTGTGTGTTTTTCAGTAAAAAGTTGACCGACATAAAATTCAGTTAATATAATCAAAATTATTTCTAAAAATTATAAAGTCATAACAAGCTTTCAGTGTATAATAATAAAATTTGCAATATAATAAGTTATATTTTAATTACACTAAACTTTGAATAAGACTATTATAATTTACGAATAAAATATTAAATTATATATAACGTAAACTTTTTAATTAAAAGTATAAAATAATAACGTAATAATTATTTAAAAATACACGAAATACGCAATTAAATATTTTATAAAGGAAGACGGTTTAAATTGAACTTCCGAAAATCAAGGGTTGATCGCTGGATTCAATTTTAAATGCAAATTTAACGACATCGTTAACACTTTCACTGTACGACATTATATTTATATATATATATATACAATATATATTTGTAATTATATATAAAAACCAAATTGAACACTAAAATATATACTGAATTTTTATCTAGTTTATCTAGAGAAAGAAACGTCGTAAACTGGATATGATATAGAGGATATTTTTTTTGTTTATGGAATGTGAAAAATGCCCTTTTTAACCTATATATATATATATTTTTCGAAATTGTCGTTATTTTGAAAGAAGACACATACACACACACACACATCAAGGATAAACGTGTATATATTGTGTATGTATAGGGCGAATTCTTTCTTCAATAACTACACTAGTCTTGTCACGCAATATCTTGCGAGGTCGATTATCCACTTGGTTTTAATTAAACTTTTACATGTCCATTTTAGGTGAAAATAAAAAAAATGTATATATATATATATATAATATATATATATATATATATATATATTAAACAATGTTAAAAAAAAAGTATGAATAAGGGATGAGTCGAACAATGTACGAAGTTTTCAGCGTCGCTCACGTAGGATTCTTTCAGGAAAAAAAATGTCATAAATACTATTATAATGGTTGCGGTCAGAGTGATTCGATTTTAATATATTATAATCATTCTATTGATAATCGAATGTCTTAATGATTCAATTCAATTATAGTATATGTCTTAATTGGTCTAACTAGTGTGAAAATTGTATGAAAAACTGACAGAAATTTCAGTCTGTATTATAGTTGTATATAATTTCAGAAATGTTATAATTATATTATTATTTTAATATAAATTTTATTAAATAATTCCTGAAATATATGAAAAAAAAATTGTTAGAATGAATAGTTTTCAATGTTATTTAACGTTAAATGGAATCTTAAACATTAGCAATAAGGTTAATTTTATTTTTATTACTAGGACGACATTTTGTCGTGAAAATTACAAAAGAGCGGTGACACGAGAAATTTTTCAATAAATAACCGTAGCCCGAGTCGAAGACTTGACATAATAAAAGGACATCGCCTAAATCGGGTCAAGGATATTACAAATTCCGCATTTCCTAGATATTTCATATAAATCGTACAAACAATTTACATAAAAGTCGCAATTTTCTATATATAATAATTAAAATTGCATTGATAATTAATCGTATAATATATTTAAAAGAAAAAACGATGAAATTGACGACGTGTTAAACATTTAATGTGAACGCGGCCTGACGTTCTCCCTTTCCACCGTATCGTATTTGCATTGCTCAGAGCTTCAGGGTCTTTTTCTTTTTGTGTGTGTGTGTGTGTGTTTCGTTTTGTTTGTTCGACATGACTTAATTTGCTGACCTGAAATTGTGATCGAGCGCATATGCTTTTTTCAGCTGAAACGTCTCGATCAATCGTCGACGAAACACTAACAGGAGCGAAAGTTTCAGACGCAAATTAATCAGACAGCGACTGAAATACGATTACGCTTCACAGCTAAACCTTTGTATAGGGTTGTTAAAAAGTCATTCTGTGAGTCGATTTTTTTTATTTATTTATAAATATTAGCGTAATTTTTTTTCATTTATAATTAATGAGTGCAATATATATATATATATATATATATATATATATATATATATATATATATATATATATATATATATATATATATATATATATAATAAAATGAATTCGAGTTTTCGGTTACACGTTAAATTTTCAGATATTTTTTTAAATATATGTAACTTGTTAAATCACTATATTTTACTATATTATAAAATTAAATATAGTTATTTATTTAATTTTAATTAACATTATAGATATATAAAAACTATGCACACTTAATTATCGATGAATTTATAGTTATATCTATATATTTATAGTGTTAAAATGAAAATTAATTTTATCATATAAAGAAAATAATATTTTAATACATGAAAAATGCAGTAATTTGTTGAAATTATTTTGTGAAAGATGAAATTTCTGAAGGTTTGAAGTAAAAATTAAAACTCGAATCCATGTTAAATAATCAGAGACTAAATGTCAAATATATATATATATATATATATATATATATATATATATATATATATATATATATATATATATATATTTATGTATATTACATTTAATGATGAAATTATTAAATAGTTGTATATTTTTATATGATATTATAAACTCACAATCGCAATAATTTTATAATCGCACAAATTGTTTGTAGTAATCCTGTATAAATTAGTAATTTATCCTTATTCAGCAGTCCGAAGCGTTTGTTTACCATTGAATATTTAATCGTACCGTATAAATTCATACGTCGTTGATAATTTGTATCGTGTTTGATATTTAACCAAGGTTTGCATTCGAATTCGTCAGTTTACATACGATTTCGTTCAATTTCCGATAATGTATTATATTTGCTATGTGCTTAAAGCGAATACGCCAGTGAAATACTGTAATATCTTTGAAAGGTTTCTTAAAACGAATTACTTTTACGCGAATATACAAATTTGACGCATATAAAATTGTAATATATCAATATTATTTTTCGATTCGACTATTTTATTATTATAATTATCTTCAACAATACGTACATAAAAGTATAAATTTGAGAATTCTACGAAAAAATGGGATTTTTAAATTTCATTTTAATCGCAATTAAAAATATTTCATTCATCATATCAATACAAAGTAACGTTAATTGAAGTGTATTTAAAAATGTTAAATTTTTTTTTTTTTAATAGGTGCAATAATAAAGTGAGATGTAAGCACTTAACTTCGCTAGTTAAATGAAAATGGGCGCGCGAATATTAAATTAGAAAAAAAAAACGGTTCGAAATCGAAAAATTCCGCAAATTCAGCGCGAAATTTTCGCGCATTTTTCCCCGATAATTTACGACGTAATAAAAAAAACGCAACAGAATGTAACGTAAAATAAAATAAAATGAAAATTGTGAAACGAGAAAACTGTAAATTTGAAAAAAATTTGCTTTCGCATTCTAAGTAAAATATTAAATATTCACTTTTTTTATAGCAAAATATACAATTATTAATCGTTTAAAAATTTTGAGAAGCGTTCGTTTTTTTATTTTTTCATTTACTATTATTGTTTTTGATGGAAATTAATGTCGTAGATGAAAAAAAAATGTGAAATTAATTCGACTATTGTAATTTATTATAGAATTCATTTTCAGATATTAACTTAATGGTCCATTTTAAAATTTAATATCGGTTTACATTGTTCTGAAATAAAAGATAGATTTTCAATAAAATTTACGATGAATTATTTTTTTCATAATGATTTTTCCTTTTAAATTTTTCATTTTTAGAATTTTTTTTCATTTATATTAAAATAATATAATACATATTTTATTTTACGGATCATAAAATAACGTATTATTAATTTTACATATGCAAACATTTACGATTAAAGGTATGAACAATTTAAATAGACAGTGAAATATACGGGAATTTCAGTTAAAAATGTAACATCTTTAAAATACATATAATATTTATTTCAAAAAATTCGACATTATATACTATAATTAATACTTGAAAAAATATAAATAAAAATTTTTTATGATCAAATAAAATCTAGCTATTTTATAACAATATTGGCGATATAATAAAATATAAATATTAAATAATTCGCAATAATTCACCACTAACTCCTTAAAAATGACAACGAGGACTATAAAAATATTATAATTGTATATTTTCACGAGGTCGACATTTTTATGAACGAGCTTAAATTTTAAACGGAATTATTTCGCACAAAAAATAAAACACACCCTTATAATTTAATTTTCACGCATATTTATTTTTATACAGTTCTAAAATACAAGTTTAAATGAACTGCTTTCGTGATATATTATTAAAAAGAAAGATATGAAAATATTATATAATGATAACTTTATAAATATACGGTTGATTTATAAATTTGAAATTTTATATATTGTATATATAATATAAGTAACGTTAAATTTCAAGTTTCTGTATGAATTTATAATACGAACAAAGGGTTTATATTTTATCTTTGACGGGTAAACATTATCGCGTTATTCGAATCTATCGGCTTTGTGCTTTCGAAAGCTCGGTGTGAAGCTCTGATGTTGATATTGTGATGGAAAACGTCAATATTTGACAACGAAACTTGCATATTATGATATGAAACTGAACTGTAAGTTATACGGAAAATAGACAGATTTGATATTGATCGACCTATGACAGAAATAAAACAGATTTCCTATTATATTATATATGAAATGATTCAAATAAAATATATTGAATCATAAAAAATATATATATATATATATAGAAAAAGGAACAGTTTTATTTCATATATTAATATTATAAATATTTTTCATATTGATCAATATTAATCTTAAATCCATTGTTAAATAATATTTCGTAAATATTG
The DNA here is from genome assembly GCA_024500535.1 of Leptonema lineaticorne. Classification (NCBI taxonomy): domain Eukaryota; kingdom Metazoa; phylum Arthropoda; class Insecta; order Trichoptera; family Hydropsychidae; genus Leptonema; species Leptonema lineaticorne. The sequence continues at coordinate 1,948,777 of JANIJI010000004.1, read as the reverse complement.
CCATCACATAAACATCTTTCTAATTAATTAATATATTTTCAGTGTCGAGCTAAATTGATATATTAATTAACTTGACGCGTCTGTGATTAATAATATTTGCTCATTGTCGAATTAAATATCGAGAAAGAATCTTTTAGATGTTAATATATCGAAGAAATATTTTCTAAAATTTGTTAAAATATTAATAAATAATATATATATATATATATATATATATATATATATATATATAAATTACAGGTGCGTTTGATGTTGTGATCTCTATTGATGTTTGTATCGTTTCGTTTATGATCGAATCACTATATATTTGTATACGAAACTGTATGCTATTTCTGTTTATATAGTGTATATAAAATTATATTTGGGTTATTAAAATAGTGTTTTATTGGGTCAATGTTGTTGGGTCATTTCAGCATTATTCCGACCCATTTTCCGAAGAAAATTTTCCTTCGCGAAAACGTGTAACGTGTCCTTAAAATATAATTTATTTTTCCGCTTGCATATATGATGCAGCGTGTTCTCAGCGATTATATTAACTTATGTTAAATTGCATTTTCATTACAAAAAGCTTAAAAAAAATATATATATATATATATAGCATATTACAGCCAAAACGTGTCTGAATATATATATGTTTTTTATATAAATTATATTATTATTATTATATATTTTAAGAATAATAAATATTTTTTTCTTGTAACTCAATAGAATAATTTTTGAAAGTATTTAAAACTCGGCATATTACAAAAAAATATACATCATATATTAAAAAAAATATATTTTAAACGACATAAATCTGCTTTTATTGTGAAAATTGAATAAATTCCAACGGACATAAAAAATATTGAAAGTCGACAAATATTTATCGCAATTTTATTTTGATAATTTAATATATTCTGAAAATTTCGAGAAAAATTTAATCAATTTTGAAATTGGAGTTCTTTTTTAAGCGTGACTTTTCATTTAATAAATACACTAATTTATTCATTCTTATAATTTATATGTAATAATTTATTATAATATATTAATTACTGTAAATTAAAATTATTTATATAGTAGATATATTTGTGTAAGTTACATTTATAAAAATATATATATATATATTTATATACATACCAATTTAATCAACTTTGGAAATGCTGACTCAAATATTGAATACAACAGCCTATTTTCTGGAAATATAAATCTATGTAATAGTGTTTCTCAAACTTTACACATTTATACATTTTTATGTTTATAATATTGTCAAACAAATTTAAATTTAATACAATAATAATATTTTTTTTTATTATATGAACTGAAATTCGTCGCAGAATATAAATTAGTGAAAGACTATAGAAGCTCATTGCTCAAAGCGTCGTAAAACGGATACATTTCACTAGATTGCATTCTTCGTTTCCCTTCAAAGCCAGAGAGTGGCTTTAATTTCACGTTCTAAAAAACGAAAAAAAAAGACAGTAAACTTTATAAAAGATACTGGCGGAAAACGCTTTGTTATTTGCGGAGGAAAATCCGCGCGAAATACGAAATGCACTGGAAAAACAAAGGCGTTCAAGATTGATTCGTTTGCGGTCATTCTAGTGACGCTTTTCCGCCGAGACACATAATATTTTCACATAAATTTTCCCGTCCGATTAATCATCGAGAAGTCGCCGTCTTTTCCCTCCCCCCCCCTCCCATTCCCACTGCAGGAAAAGCGATTTTTCTTATTCTCGGTCTCGTTACGTTGTGCGCTCGTTTAATGAGGCGAATCGCGTCGAAAACGTCGTTATTGCGTCGTCGAAATTAAACGTTGAACAGTTTTCCGTCGTACAATGGAAAGCGGAGGAGTGTGAGGAAAAAATAGGATAACGTCTCGCGCTCGAAATAATAGAGAAAATCCCGGAAAAATCGGAACGTTTTGCGGGCGAAATTTCCCTCTTGTTCGTGAAACTTTCAAGTGAATTGATGGGTTAAAGCAATATATATTCAAATGCTAGCGGCTTACATATATAGATATATATGCGCATATATCGATATACAGACTGTTCAAGAAGTTGATATTTTTGAAATAAATAATAATAATAATAATAATACGACAGCCTTATATAAATTTTATTTCTGTCTAACTCTCAAATTTTATAATTTTAATTTGTTAAGTGAAATCAAGTCACCAGTTCGACTTTTAAATGCTTATTTTTTCTGAAATATTTTGACATATATACATAATAATAATAATTATATATAATGTAATATATATTACTTAATTTTCAATTAAATTAAAAAAAATCATAATAAATGATTCTTTAACTTATTCAATAAAAAATATTAATCTAATAATATGTTAAGTGAATCAGAAAAGATTCAGAACCACTATCTTATATAATGGAGTCTATAGTATAAAATATTCAACATTAATTTTAAAATATTATATATATGACATCTTAAATATTAGTTTTTTTTTTTTGCGAAATTCATCTGTAAAGTCATCGTTCGGTTTTTCAACTTTTATCGTAATGTCCAGTATTTTCTATCATGCTGTATACATCGGACATATGTAAAGAAGTACACATGAAATCACAAATAGATATATATATATATATATATATATATATATATATATATATATATATAATAAAATCTTCACTGCGACAAATGTCCCGACAAATTCGTATTAAGTGCAAAAACCTTTTTTTAGTATAAAGCTTCTCTAAATTCACGAATGCAAAAAGCTCTTGAAAATTCGCAAAATAGGCAAAAATTTCACGTATGCTAAGAAGTATCTATATAAAATGTACATTTTTTCCTATATATATATATATATATATATATATATATATATATATGTGTGTGTGTGTGTGTGTGTGTGTGTGTGTGTGTGTGTGTGTGTAAATCAAATAATTACTAATCTATATATAATATAATACAACATAAAAATTGATTTATAATTATTTAATTTTTTCTCAGATATTGTTAATATATTTTATTATAAATATAAACGAAAAATCGAAGTTTTTATTTATGTAAAATATAATAATGTTTAATATTTTTTGATATAATTTATTGAAATACTTATTTAGTAATTATTTTATAATAGATACCCCGAAGCGTTTATTTAAAACCGAGCCTGGTTTAATATTTACGTTTAAAAATTCATAAATATTATATAATAATTAGATGATTTTTTTTTATATTGAAAATATAATATTATTATATTTATTATAAATATATAAATAAATATTGTAGAATTTACTTTGATCAATTTTTAGTGATCTTTAATAAACAGCAGATTATAAACTAAAACTCCTGAAATATTATATAAATATAAATATTTTTAAATTTTCATTAAAAATTTTTTTTTAAATACATTGATAATAAATATTTAGAAAACACTTAAAAAATAAAAAAATCTGATATGAGAACGTTTTAAACTTAACATCTCTCATCGTTTTTATCGAACGTCATCTCATTCATTTTTCATACAATTTTTTTTTTCAGCTGAAATATCGCAAAAACGTTCCGATTCTATATTTTTTAATACCGGATTACGTATTCCGGATTGGAAAATTTCTTATTCCGGGAATCGAACGCGAACACGATTGATTCATAACAGCATCAAACCGTAAGATCAAATTCAATTTATTCGATTATAATTCGTTTTCGGAATTTAACGAGGGTACGGATTGTTTTTGAATTACAATTAATAAAAAAAAAACAAGGTATTTCTATATATGTTTTATTCGCGAGAAATACGCGTTCGAAAATATTGATCGATCATATTTTATGGCAAATAGTAAAGTTGTACTCTTGTTAAGTTCTCATAGACATGGGCACATTGCATCCCTTAGGAATTCTTAGACTTTTTCGAGTTATTTATCGTCTTATATATGTATATATATATATTTTTTTTTTTTGAAAATCAATAAATGATTTTGTATTTAATAATCTATTTCTAGAAATAAATTTAACGATTACGCAATATTATATTTCATATTTCTATTTCAACAGTAAATTATATATGACATGTAATCAAAGTTCTCATCATTTAAAATCATATATATATATTTAATTTATTTAAACAAACTATATATCTTAATCAATATATGTTTTTCATTATCATATTTCATCTAATATATTTATTAAAGTCGAATGTCTTTAAAAAAAAATAAATTAAAAAATTACATATCTTTTACATATAACTATAAAAAATCCTTTTATATTTTATTAAACTTATAGTAAAGTAAAAGATTATCTAAAAGTAATGAAATTAAACGGTGGCAAAATAACAACAATATAAAAAAATAGTATATTTTATGATCGGATTTTACTCGGTCATTATATTGGGCACAATCGGATTTTTTCGAGTGTGGAAAATGATCGGAAAAAATCTTTCACATATTCATAACGTAATATATTACTATTTTTTTAACGAAAATAACTTTAAATAGTCGATAAAAATATTTAAGTTTAATTGAAAATATTTTTCTTCAGAACTTATTTAGCGCGAAAATAGAGATTATTTTTTTAATTTATTGTATATATATACATATATATATTTTAAAATATACAATTTTTTTTCATCATACATTATTGATGTTCAGCAAAATATAAATTCGAAACTTTTTTATGCTTCATATAGATATCATAAAAAATATCCATCGATCTCATTTTATCGTAAATAGTGTCATAACTCATTTTTTTACAATGATGAATTATACGTATATATATATATATTATTTATAATACGTAAAATATTAGTTTGATCCTGAAAAAGGACTCGAAAAATCGATTTTATGCATCCAAAAACATAATAATTGAGTACTGGATGTTTTTTTTCTTATATCAAAATTTTTAATTTCATTTTAATATTACAATTTTGAGATAATTTATATTTTTTTAAATGTCTAAATAAAAATAATTTCAATTTGCTTGGCTGTTTAAAATTGTTATAGATCAATATTTATTATACATATATATATATATATATATATATATATATATATATATATATATATATATATATATATATATAAATCTTTTATGTAACACAGTATATAATTAGACAATGAAAAGATTCAGGTCAGTTTTTTATGGTCCCATTATAAAAAAAATAAGTACTTCCTTAGTATCTTAATTACAGTGTCTTGTAATTAAATTGTATTTTTAGCATTGAAATTGGTTCACTTCAAGATTTTATTATGAAACTTAAATGCATTATTATATATATATATATATATATATATATATATATATATATATATATATATATATATATATAATTATTTATTTTAATAATGCAATGAAAAACATCTAACATTTTGAATAGCTTTTGCTGAAAGCTTACGTAAACTGTCTGAAATTGTATGAATCTGAGTTGAAATATAAAGATTCAGATATAAGAGACAGTTTAGGAAAGCTTATTAAAACGTCTTTTGATTCGAAAGAATCTTTCGAATATCCATTATCTGATTTCTGTCGTCGCCGTTGACATTTTTTTTTTCGTATTTCTAATCTCATAATCTAAATCTCATTCAAACTTTATATAGATGTAATTTATTTTTAAGCTTTTCAAACGATAAAATAAATTTTAAAATCGTCGCAAAAGTCCGGTTTTGATTGCAAATTTATTTAGACGTTTAGTAAATATCGAGTTCGATTACCGAGATATTTTATTTTTGAAACTGTTACTATTTTTTTTAGATTAAATTTTTGTTTACTATATATAAATATTATAAAATATTCGTATTTTTAATTAACTCGAGTGAAAATTTTGCATTCAAATTTATATGTTAATTATACAAAATTTTAATAGTTTTTATTAATAAAATTCGTTATAAATCAAACTGTTAAATAGCATATTTATGATAAAGTTAAATAATTTTGATTTTTTTCAATATAATGAATGTAAATTATTTAAAAAAACATTCTTTATTCTATATAATTCGATAAAATTATTCTTCTATAACAACATTATTTTATGATTGATATTTTAAATTAAATTCAACATAATTATCACCATCACACTAACTTTAATTATATACATTCTAAATAATTTTATTTTGATCATTAATTATGAATTATCGTTAAATTTCTTCTTAATATCGAACATCGCCATTACCTTCATCCTTTTTTTCTCACATAGAAAATTCGATAAATACCATTTTCCTATAGAAAAATCAATGATTACACTCGTACATATTTTCAGGAATCGTTAGGATATCGAGAAAATATTATATTTCATCAGGACGTGTAATCGAATACGTGTATTTTTCCATATAGATAAGAAATTCTTACGGTTGAACAGCGTTGATAAAGAATGTTGAATGTTAACAAAATATCTTTATTATATTTTCAGATAGACAAAAATAATAATGTATTATTTTTTTGACCTTTCTGTTTTTTTTTTCATATTACACAATCTGAAATATTCATAACAAATATACTCTATATCAGATGAAATATTTTTATAAGGAAATAAACATGAGTATGCTATTTATATTATATTCTATTAAATATTTTTCTTTTATTTATTATTCATGTAATATTCTAAAGATATTATTATAAATGTTTATAAATATTGCTATATAAAAAAAAAATAATGAAAAAATTAATCGTATAAAGCTAAGTCGTCATTATAAAAACGATTCATTTTTGTTTTTAAAATTTTCCGCATTGCAGAAGAAAAATAATGATAATTTAGAATATAAATTTCAATCGGAAAAATAAATTTTATATATTTTCTTTTGCGATCAATTCGATGATGAATAATAAAACAAGATACTTTTTACATCTATTATACGAAAAATATTGGCAGTATTATTTTTTACGATTTTATGTATTGATATATTCGAATAAAAAATATATCAAAATGAATTTTTTTATTTGAATCTACATACAAATATTTCTTTTATATTGCATATTGTTATATAAAATGAATGTTTTTTTTTTTTGTGTAAAAATTTTAAATATATAAATCACTTTTTTTATGATATTTTAGACACCCAAAATATTAAAAATATAAATATATATATCATTGAATTTACTTGTTTTCGTGCCGTTCATGAAAAATCTGCGAATGCTATTATAAAGGCGTATGGAGAATTATTTCCGGTCGTAAAAAATCAACATTCACATAAATTATTTTATTTATGAATATTTTCTTTTTAAATTCTACATTAAAAAATTGAAGATTTCATCTTAATTTTCTTTGATTTTTTTTGTCATATTTTATAAGGTTTTTTCTTATATATTTGCTTTTTAGCCTGAAATAAACCACACTAAATTAAAAAAGAGAGAAATTACGTTTTTTATAATATAAAATATTTTTTTCATTTGTATTAAGTTTTTATTTTATTTCATTCAAATATTTTAATTTTTCATATAAATAAAAGATGAAAATTTGATATAAATATTAAAAAATCTAAACTGAATTACAATATTAAGAATATATTAAAAATATTAAATACATGGAAATATTAAGTTCGTGATAATTAAAAATAATTATTAATTTATTTTCTGTGAAAAAATGTAAATTTAATTTTATTATTATTGAAAAATACAATAAATATTTTAAATATTGTTGAATAATTTTATACAAGTGATATTTTACGAGGTTTCATTTTCAAAAACCTAATAATTTTAATCTTGAAATTCTCCGAAATTACTCAAAGGACCTCGAATTCTTTGCGCTCTACAAATATTCACAATAATACGTTTGCACCGAAAAAAAAAACATAATAAAATCTCACGCTTTTTTCAATTTTCCAAAGGAAAAACCGGAAAGTGATTTATGAATGGAAAAAGGACTCCGAGCGAAACACAGTGCGACAATTTCACTTTTCATTTTCCTAATTAAATTCGCAAACGCGCTGATATTAAAAGAGAATTTTCCTCAATTTTATTATAATAAAATAAATTTACATAAAGTTCACTAAAATAATAATAATAATAAGAAGAAATAATTCTGCGAAATGATTTTTTAAAATCGTCGTTCTTAAGAAAAAAAAATACCTTTCTAATAACGTAGTTTAAAAAAAGGGATAAAATTCCGACTTTTCCGCAAATTGTATTCGACGAATTTTACTCCCCCCCCCCCCGAAATGCTCTTAGAAAATGATAAAAAATGTTTTTTAATTTTCTAGATTATTTCTTTAATATATTGAAAATTATAATTTTGCAATTTTATTTTTTCTATTCATATGTATGGTATATATTTAAATTAAAAAATTTAAAATTCAATGTTTTTTTTGATATTTTAAATAGAAATACCGCATTTTTTATATATTATTATTCTTCCGATATCACGAATTTATGAACAAGTGCATTACCAATAATCCATCATATTGAAAAATAAAATTAAATCCATTTTTTTTTTTGAAACTAGGTCGTCGCAGTTATAAATTTATTTATTCGTTCGTATATTGAAAAACGTATAAATAAAATTATATTTTATTTTTCAAATATAATACTTTGATAAGCCTGTACAATTTTTACAATATATTCGAAATAAGCTTTAATTTTTTTTTTGTGAAAATGCGTGCAATATTTTCATTGTACTATTCAAAACGTGCCTAGAATATATCATCGTAACTTTGTATGAAATACAAGATTTTTACTACATTTTCCACAATTTTTTCACATATAGAACACAAGTGGAAAAAATTATTTTTCAGAAAAAATATATATATATATACATGGTATATACAGTCAAATTTTATAAAAAATATTTTTCTTTTCACTTTACGAATTTTCTAATTCAACGTCAAAGTCTGTCGTGACATTTTTTTTAATTTCCGTCTCGTGTTCATCAAAAACCGCATATAAACGATTTTTTTCTTCATTATTGATTTTTTAAACTTTAATAATTGCAACTCGTTTTAATAAAAAAATATATATATTATTAATAAATAAAAATCAAGCTGATTAAAAATGATCAAAATTATTATCGAAAACTGAATAATAAATATATCTTAATGAATATTGAAAATTTGAATTTTTTACAATATATTCAACATATATATATATATAAAATATTTCACATTAATATATATGATATTAATTTATTGAATATATTTATTCAGAAATATATATAAAGTCAATTATCGCTGATTCAATATATTTTGTAATACTTTAACTATAATAAATTATTAGAGTATGATAAAAAAAGAATTAAAATATATGATTGATGGTTTATAGCTTACAAACGAATTAACCGATAAATAATACATATATAAAAATATTTATAATGGAGAAATAAAAAATCTTTTTTTTTATATCGATATTAATTTTTCGTTTCTAAGGCATAATTCAATATAATAATAGTATACAATTACTATTACACAATAAGGCTATATAAGATCACAAAAAAAAAATAGAAAAGAATCGAATAGGACCCAATATTCTAGTAGTTGAGATTGTTATCTAAACGGATAAAAGACGAAGACGAAAAGAAAATTAAATTACGGTTTAATAAAAACGAGAAATGGGAAAATTGGGAAATATATTTGATTTATAATATACTATAAATATATAAATAAATATTAATCAATGATCCGTTGTCATATTTTTTTCAACGATATATCAATTAATCAGTCGTCATATTATTATGATTTTTATATTAAAATTCGTTCAATTAATTTTAGTTGTGTTGTGATTCAAAATCAAGATTTAATGCGTAAATTATATTTACATTTATATAATATAAATATTGTATATTTTTTATATTAAATTTTTATAATCGTACTTTTAGCTGTAATATTATATGTTAAAAGAAAGTGATAAAATTGATTTACAATTATACCAAAAAAAAAAATTCATACACAATTATCAAAGGGATAATTTATTATTATTTACGAAGAATAAAATGATTTTTAAATCACGCATAGAATTTGATATGAATATTGAATATTTTTTTTGTATTAAAATCAGACTAAAAATAAATTATTTTATGCGAAAAATTTTCCGAGTGAATTATTTTAAAATTTAATTTCGACAATTATTAACGAAATTCGTATTAGTAATGCTCGGCAATTTTCCACTTTACAGGTAACACACACACACACACACACACACATATATATATATATATATATATATATATATAAACGTGATAAAGTTAACATTTTCGAGGGACCGAAATAGAGATTTACGCGAAAATGTCAACCCGAAACAACTATCCTGCGAGCAATTATCCGGGTGGGGTAAAATTTACCCAGCGGTTAATTCGGTATATTCCCAAGTGACGCGATTATTATTTTTCTTTTTTTTTATCTACGAAATTTCTTAATATTAAATCGCGTTACATTTTAATTTTTGTTTAAAAAAAAAATTGCAAATCATGTGTGTGCGCATGTAACGTGCTAACGTTTTAGATGAAAATTCGCCCGGTTACAAATTTCGGATCGAAAAGGACTAAATTCCCGGAAGGATTCGCAAGATTCGGGTTTACAAGATTATAATTATTCAATTAGGAGAATCGTATTGCGAATAAAATTACGGTTTTTCCTGATTAATTTTGAATTTTTTATACCGTGACATTTATTTACACTTTGATATATGAGATTGCCTAATATGGTAACGCACTTGTTCACCTGTGTAATTCGATAAATGAATTAATACCATTATACAATATCAATTGTATAATATAAATAAAATAATATACATTTTTTTTAAATAGAAAATTATATAAATATTATAATTTTTATTATATAAAGTTGAATAATAATTAATATTTAAATAAATTGAATGTGCTTTGTTTAAATCGTTCAAAATGTGTTTATTTTTAGTTGAATACTTTATAATTTATTATAAAAATAATATTCTTTTTTATATTTAATTATTCATTTGTTTATTGTTTTAATTAATATCTATACAATCTCTATCTATGAAACAATATTCAATTACAGACTATTAAATAAACGTTATATATACCATATATATATATATATATATATATATATATATATATATATATATATATATATATATATATATATATATATATATATATATATATATATATATTTCAATTTAAATAACGGCATAAAATTAAATTATTTATATTAAATATACGGTTATGTTTTTCAGCGTTCGATCGCACGTTCTCAATATGTAGCTTTAAAAATAAGACGGATCAACGACACGAAAAAGAAACGTTTCCACTAAGAATTGAGAACGTTTGATTACCATCTGGTAAGAAAAGACCGGAGTCTGGAGTTGGTCAAATCCCGGATTTCTGTACCAAAATCCCCGTATATAAATACGGTTTTACTTGCTCAATGAGGGTGTCTCGTGTTCATTTTGCCCCTAGGAACGGCACTGTTTGTTTAGGAAATCGGTTAAGTGGGATATTTGAGAAACTGCGCTCGTATCCATTCGATTCTGGAGTTCAATGAAACAATAGAGTAAAAATGACCGGAGAACTTTTGGAATTGTTTAATTTGCATTTTATTCTAAGAATAAATTTAAACATATTTATTTTTAGATTTGATCGTACGCTTTAAAGGGTTAAATTGTAGATTTGATTATAGTATTTTTACTTTATAAATAATTCAATATTATTAAAGAGAGCTCGTGTTATTGATTTTCACTGTGTATATATTTTTATAATATATATATTTTTTTAAATATGTAACAAATAAATAATAAAGTCGTTCGTTATTAGTAATTCATCGAAATCATATTAAAAAATATCCATATATTACGAAAAAATATTATTTTATATTAAACCATGTATATATATATATATATATATTAATAATATAAAAAAATATTTTATATAAATATTTTAAATATGATACACATTTATATATATATATATATATATATATATACATATATATATATATATATATATATATATATATACATATATATATATATATATATATATATATATATATATATACATATATATATATATATATATATATATATATATATATATATATATATATAAATATATAAAATTTAAATATTTTTATATATTATGTAGAACAAATAGTTACAACCGCAAAGAGTTAAAAGTCCTTTTTCAACAAAGAAAAATCGCCATCATTAATTAGAAAAATAGCATGAGAACCACGTGTTTACAACACGAATATTCGTACAAACAAAAACGCTATAAAAATATCTAATTTTTAATCTTAATAAAATATCATAATATTTTTTTATACATATATATATATATATATATATATATATATATATATATACATATATATATATATATATATATATATATATACATATATATATATATATATATATATATATACAAGTAAAAAGATAGTCCGGCATGTGAAGTGTTAATCGATTTTAAATAGATTAACGTCGACTTTATCGATGTGAGCGAAAATTTAATAATGCAAAAAGGTTAATTATTGCATAATTGTTATTTGTAACTATATTTATTTTGCTGATATTATGACTGATTAATGGCAAAAAAAAAATAGAAAAAAAATACACCACGTAGTCCGGTAATAGATTTAATCAAATAACAAATAGTCACGGCGTTCGTTGTGAATTCCTTTCAGACTCTTTCCGGACTTTCTTTCCTTTCGCTCTTTTTCAAAATGTCCGCCATCTTTATATCTGTCTTATGTTTATTTTCTTCGTAACCCATTTTTTTTTCCTTTGTCTTCGCATATTTTTCTCCTGTTGAATATAAAGCGAGTCCGTTTGGGACTCGAATCGAAATAATCCTTGCAATGTTTCATTGTTTCTATTTTTTTTATATTATATAAATATCGATTATATAACAAAAAATATATATATATTAAATATATGAAGATTAAATAAAATATTTATATAGAAAAATACGTGTTAAAGACCAATAATCCATTAATGATGATACTCGATTGAGTCAAAGTCCAATTAGAATTATCGAATAAATAAATAATAATCAATTTATTATGATTACAAATCGATTTAATATATAAAATATTAATGATAAATTTGTCAAATGACAAATAACACACATCGTTTAACGCTAAAAGTGACTATTTATTGTCATAAACATGCAAATTTAACAATTAAATTTAATACGAATTATTGATTCGTATATTTAAAGATATGATCGAGTTAAAGTTTAATTATTTCTATTCAGTTAAAATTTGCGATAGCGGTTTCAGAACAAATACCTTTACAACCCGAGGTGTTCGCAAAGGTAGTTATCAAAGCCTCGAAAGCTTCATTCGAAATTTCAAAGGATCTCAATTTAATCATTCGTACAATTGTAGTTAAATTTCAAGGATTATATGTATTCGAGTTATGTGTGTTGAAGTTATATAGAACTTTTGGTACGTTTAAAAAAAAACATATATATTATATTATATAATAAATAAAATTATATCGTTTATTATAAAAAAAATAATAATTTAAAATTGTAATGTATTATATATTTTAGTCACCGTTTTACGGTGACAGATGATAGACGTATACGAATAGTGAAATTTGAGATGTGAATATCTCAAATTTTACCATCACAATGTAGTTGTTAAACGAAATCAGCTTTCAGTTTATATATCGAAAGTTTCAATATTGAATAAAAAAAACTTATTTTTAGAAATAAAAGTATATTTTACATGAAAAATCTTACGAATCAAAATATTAAACCGGTGACTTAACTTTAAGTATTCGCCGAGAGTTAAAACCTTTTTCTGGATCATAGTATTACTGATTTTTTTTTTGTTCAGTACAACGTCGATATATAAAATTATATTTTAGAAAATAATTTCATATTATATAATATATCCGATAAATACAATATTTATGAAAATAAAATATTTTTATATAGGTATTATTAATTTAACGAAACCGTTCCAATAAAATATGTAATTCAATTAACGACCGTTCTCTTAGATAGTTACAAAAATAAAATGACAAAGAGATGTCAAAAGACTTCGTTTGGAATTTAATTGGAAAAGTTTTAACATTCAGTTAAAAATTTAATTCGATTTTTAATCAACGACGAACAAATGTCTTCTCATAATATAATACAGTATAGTCGACAATTTTTTTTTCTTTAACAAAACATAACATTAAAATAATGCATTATTGTTATTATTATTATTATGTATAAATTGGATATTTAACATTATTAAATATTAAATGAAAACTTTTTAATTGCATCAAAGTAAATTGATGTTCGATCGTCAATCAATTAATCAGTGCCGGACTGGAAACATTTAACGTAATACGAATATAAAAGAATGGCTGTAGTAATTTTCTCGATTAACAACGGCTAATTTTACGACTTGTATGCATTGTACTTAGACTAATGTAATTAATTAATGCAACAACTCGTTGCACGGAATATAAATTGAAAATTGTTACGTAGGAATTTTTCACCCTTTCGTCTAACTAGCATTTTTTCTTTAATATTTTTTTTACGCACCATTTTTCTGAATCATATTTATTTTCGTTTCAAATTGAAAAAAAATCGATATCGCATATGTAATATAAATTCGATAAATTTTTAATATATTTAAATATTTTTTTTTATCGTAATAGTGATAATGATTTTACCAGTTTTATTTTCTTTTAAATAAATTAGAAAATTGTATGACACTCGATTACAGTAAAGTATAAACTTTTAACTGAGTTATTTCAGAATTTCGAAGATTCGAATCGCAGTTTTAGTATACTTTTTTATTGTAAAAGTTGAGAAAATTTTGTAATAGACGTAAATTTGGATGAAAATTGTTTTAGAAATATATATATATATATATATATATATATATATATATATATATATATATATCAATTGAAATCATCTCTCATTTAAATAAATTATGTATATATATTTTTAAATAGAATTTAAAAAAATAATTGTTATTTTAATAGGCTATGACTAAATTATTTTATTTGTAATTATATACAACGTATTTTATCAGAAATATTTTATAGAAAAATAAATTATTCATCACCAAATATACTTAGTATTAAATGGTATAATAAGTCAAAAAAAAATCCTATGAAATTGTTTATTAAATCATTATGTAAATTGTTTAAATGTAAATAATGTTTATATATAAACTAAGAGAAAATAAATATTACGATTTTCGAAAACCATATAATAATAATAATAAAAATAAAACAATTTTCTTTCGCCTATTCGTATCTAAAAATAAATCATAACACTCACTTACAAATATTACCTATTGTTTTGTTTACTTTCTACCGTATTATATATATATATATATATATATATATATATATATATATATATACAGGGTGTTTTGAAAAATTCATGAGAAACTCCGTTTCAGCAATACCTAATTATTTTCAGCATAATACGCCGATATCTAGGACCGTTTTTTGAGGCATAAAAATGATAAATTCACAATAGCGAAAAAATATTCTAGGAAAATCGGAAAAATCTCACGAATATACAAACGGCGAACTGCTCGTAAAATCTTACGATTTTTCCGTTTCGATTTTTATTGTGACTCGATTCTCTTTATCCGTTCTCGTTTTTTTTTTAAATTTATATATATATATATTATATTCAACATCATAGTATAAAATGAAGTGAATTATTTTATGCGTATATTTGTGCGTTTGTGCGCGCGTAACGTTATTTTCTGGAAACAATTTAAATAATAATCCCGGTATCCGATGTTTTCGAGTATGTTTCGAGTGTGTTATTATAATAATTTTCAAAGCAATATCGCTATTATAAAATGAGCAAAATTATCCATTTTAGTCGTGCCGAAAGTAGTTTTCAGAAAACGCCTCTTGTTTCAATTGTGTTCACTTCATTATTATAGCCTTGATCGAGTTTTAAACGTCGGTTTAAATTCTTGCTAAAAAGTTTACACCGCCTCTCGGTTCGATTGTTGCGAAGCTTTAAAGCTCGTTTTCGAAACGAAGCTCTCGTTTCTAGCGATACTTGAAAATACTTGAACAGAAAGAAAATATACACCTGTTTAATCTATATATTTTTTCATGATATTTATTTTTAAGTAACACATGTATTTATATTTTAATATTGAATAATATTACATTGACTATCAAATTATATATGCACTAGTTTAGTTTTCGTGATGGGAAAACTGCGGCCCGCGTGCCATCTGCGGCCCCGTCTAGTGATTTTATTAGACGACCACAATTTTCCGAATAATATTATGGAAATTTTCAATTTTATTCTTAATATTACAAAATAAGTATTCTGAATTTTTTTTCGATTTGTAATTTATCGAATTTAATATCTCACGCCTTTAAAGTTAATCGTATAAAACAATATATATATATATATATATATATATATATATATATATATATATATATATATATATTATATCAATTGTTTTCTTTCAATTTATATTGTTAATATTGTTATATAAATTCAGATTTTATATACATAATTAAAAATTTACTATAATATAAGTAAATTATTGTAAAAATTCTTCATTAATATAACGAAATGTTCTATGATTATTCTGAATATAATACTTATATTTTATTAAAATAATTCGTCATATAGTAAATGTTAAGATTTAGTATTAAGTGATTGAAATATTAGCGTCAACATCGTACAATATGTATGACGTTACGATCGTCTAGCGTCGTCATATTCGAAAGCAAGTTTTTCGCATATACGCCCTTTGACCTTTTCACACGTCTCGCATAACTTTTCACTGTTTTTTTTTTTTTTTGTAAATCAATTTTCTATGTGGGGACGAAGTGTGAAAAGTATCCTTGTGCCGGTTTTTTTTTTGTTTTTGGTAGCGAGTGCGCTCGTAAAGCTTCAACAACCCGGCCAGGGGTAGTAAATCTCGGTCAGCTGCTAAATTCAATTATTCGCGTCGGTCCTTTTACGGTCGCAAGAAAAGCGATTCGCCTTAAGTGTGCGATCAAATCGTGAATTAATTCAGCGGAAAACTCCTGAGAAATTCCGAATGAATCGTTTATCGTTTGTTTCGGTTAGGCGGAATCTTTCGAATTTTCTTTTTTTTTCCACTCTGTTTTCTTTTTCATTTTAACCCAGCTTCCCTATTCCGTAACCCAGATGAAAATTCTTTGCTTTTAATCGTTGAACGTTTTTCGATGTTAAATCCCATTTTTTAACAGTCGTTTAATAATGCGAGAATTGTTTTTATTATCGTTAAATTAATTTTCTCAACCGCGAATATAATTTGATACGAAAACATTATTGCTAAAGTAAATATTTTAACTTTTATTTTTAAATATAATGAAATAATATTTGATAAAGTTCAAAGGGCACGAATATAGAAAATATACCTTTATATATATATATTAAATTTTATTATGGTAATATTTTTACAATTACTGAATTATCACTTACATGAATAATTTATTCATATTTTCACTGAATATATATATGAAAATTGATATATATTCAAACTTGAATCTCAATGCATATTAAAACAGATAAATTACAAATTATGACGTCTCAGGTGTTCAAATTTCATAAATTGCCTGTTACCGGTATTTATAAAGAACAAAACACGTGTAAAACGTTCATATTCAGCGTAATTATTATATATATATATATATATATATATATATATATATATATATATATATTTCGAGTGAAATAAAATACAATTTTCAGTTTCATACTTCGCGAATCGAACAAGAGACATAAAATTAATAACCATTAAAGACTTTCAAATTAATTAAAACGCACATACGTTATTTATAATAAATATACATATAAATATAACTTTTATGGTATATATATACATATATAAAGGTGTTAATATTTTTGGTTTAAAACGGAATTTTGTCGAAAATACGAAACGATTTATTTAATTTGACCTACGAAAGCGTTGTAACTTTTTGAGAAAGTTCGTCGCCGTTTATCGATAGAAACATTTATCAAACGATTACTTAGCAAATTTAAATTAATATCCGAGTCGATTTTCAATTTTAGAACTTTCGAATATAAACTAAAAAGTATTATATATATATATATATATATATATATCCGGAATTTGCGCTTGAAAATATTATATTATAAATTCGATAAAGCCGACGCCAGACGAAATTGTGACAAATTATTATTGTTTAAAGCTGGAATTTTAATATCAATACGTATGATAAATATATGTGTGTGTGTGTGTGTTAAGCATCATATTTAATACAAAATTAGGCTTCTCGCATAATAATATTAGCTTTTCTTCAAACGTTCACCTTATATAGAAACAAGTTAAACCGTAAACCAGAGATTAATTCTGAATTGCTACGATAAATATTTTTGTTTTATTTTATGATTTATTATTATATATAAAGTATTTTAACTCTAAATAAATAAAAAAGATATTTTTAGTATATAGTTCAATGACATAATAAAATCCAGCAATGCATTTTTATACGACTAATTAAAACGCAGAACAAATGTATCATTAATATATATTTACTATTGAAATAATTTTCGATATTGAATTTTATTTTTATTTTCGCGATACATTTTTTATGAAGTGTAATCACAGCCTGAATTTTGAAAATATTACACGGCATTTCTGATGCGCAATATCAACATTGTTTCATATCGTTCATTCAATTTAGTATTTAGCTTGTTTTATATTAAAAACGTGTTACGGCAAAAAATAAAATATCATATTACTACCACCTTTTTTATTTTCATCCCCCGTTTTCGAAGCATTATTACCTTACTATTGTAATACGGGGTAAAAAAATACAGTTTATATATATATATATATATATATATATATATATATATATATATATATATATATATATATATATATATTGCATACGTGACTTTGACGTTGAATAATTTAATATATATGTATATAATTTTTGAGAAATAAACGATATGAAAAATTCTATATTTTTTTAAAAGGTCACGTGTGTTGCTTTTTTAGAATAATAATTTTTTTTTCAATTACGAAAATGGTAGGCAAATAGTTAAATAGTTTTCCTAACAATACAAATTAAATATCAACAATAAAATATTCGTTTCAATAATAAATTATCGTATTCACAACTTGAATATGATTAATATTTCATAAAATAATAACGATATTTACAATATATTGATTGATAATATTTTTTTTTTTTAGAAATATATTTGATCATTTTACAATAAAGAATGTTCAAATATATATTATAAAAATTAAAACAATTTATATATTATTTTATACTTCAGTTTATTTATATATATAAAAAAAATACTTTTTAATTATAAATTATTTAACTATATTTTTACCAATGTCCATCTGATAAAAAAATATATATTTTTTCAATCTTTAGGGAAAACTATGAGAAAACAATCTAGAGTAAAATTTCCCAATGGATTTTTTTATAGAATTAGGTGTATTTATATTTATATATTATATGAAAATAAACAAATAAATAAATAATAGCGTAAATATACGCTTTAACGTTCCACGTCTGGAGAATAGAATGAAATTTTTTGACATTTTCGCGTATGACGACGATGCGGTATGACAAAAAAAATTGAAATTATTTCTGACGAAAATTAATTGCAAACCCCCTCCCCCCCTTCGTATTAAAATATTTAATTAATCCCCCTTTTGCGATTAGACGGGATTAAATGTGGCGACGTGTAAAACAATCCGAACGCAATTCACGTGAAATTTTAACGAGTAATTGAATACGCGTTTCTGAAATATTTCTGAAAATAACGAAAGAATGAAGGAAAAAAAAGAAGAAGAAGAAGATTTTTACGTCGACGACATAATTATTATTTTTAAAGTCGTTTTCTTTTGGAAAAAATAACGGATCGTTATTTATGTTTTTTTTTTATGAAAATAATTTTTAAAAATGTATCCGTTTTCTAAGAAATGTCTAATTCTATATGAAGATTTGTTCAATTTTTATAAAGCTATATTAAAAAATTTCCAATTTACACACGTAAAATATTTTTAGATATTATTTTTGAAACTTGAGTATATTGTTTTTTTAGTATATAAATAAATTTATTTATAAATATAATATCTTATGGCATAAAAAAGCTATTTCAAGCTTTTGAGACAATTTTAATTTTATATATGAAATACATAAAACTAAATATAAATTTTGTATAAATATAATATATCTTATATTGATATATAGAAATGTAATTATAAAATTATTTATTTTAAAATGAACTTAAATAATCTATGAATATTTAAATAATTTTATGATTTTTTAATTTCAAATATTAATATAGAACTAAATAATAAGTTTATTATTTTTTTATATTTTTCTTATATTTTATAATTAAAAAAAATATTTTTAAAGATAATTTAATTTACAAAATAAGAATGTTCAAAATTCAAAACTCGATCAAATCAAAAGAATAACACTTTTCAATCACGAATTAATTGACTTGAATAATCTCATTCATCTGAAATTTTTAATACGTTTATAATACAAAAATTTGTATGAAATAATTCATTGAAATTTTCATGAATATATAATATAATATTGAAGAAATTCTCTTTTATTCGTATGCAAATAATAATCACGATTTATTATTATTATTATTATTGTTGTTACAAGTACGTCTTGTGTTTTGACAATATATTGACTAATTATTCAAAGAATTACCTTTGAACACGTTTATTTATCAAGTATCAAATTTTAACATTTGTTCCACGAAATATTATATATCGAATATTTTATTATGATAACAACAATTGGAAGCATTCTTCGATAAATAAATAGAAATATATATATATATATATATATATATATATATATATATATATATATATATATATATATATATTATATAATGTGAAATATCGTTTGATGTGAACATAAAAGAAAGGAAAATTCGCCTATATAATTAATCAATTCATCGTCCTAAAATAATATTTCTTCAAACAATATGAAAAAAAAACAAATAATTCTATTCGTATGGGTAGTTCTGAAAGATATATTCGCAGAAAACGAATTTAAGACTATACTTATGTTAACCCTTAAACGATGATACAGAGTGTGACAATATCTTATATATATATATAATATTTATTTGTAAATGATTTATAGTGAAAATATATATATGAAGTACATTTCAAAGACTAATATTAAAATATTTTATTTTTCCATAATAATATTGATTTTATTATATATATTAAAAATAAAATAAAATTCTAATTTCGGTGTAGCGCCGGCTTTACGTCGGGCAATGCGCGTTCTTTACGAGCTCGGCGAAAATTTCCAGCATTCTTATGTTTTTTCTCGAATTTCAACCCTCAAACGGCCGCACAACTTTTTCATTTATATATAATTTCTCAGTGCAAGAACAGTCTTCGAATAAATTACTTTTTGACATTTAAATCAAAAGTTTTCCATATAAAACGGCGTTGAACTTTAACGACGGATCGACGATTCGGATATTTTTTTTTATTTTTACAAAATTTAAACCCCCATTCGAAGATTTTTATTGTATTTTTTTTTTCATTCCTATTTTCGTTCGACGTCTCGTTTGTTTCGTTAAATTAAATTCCGACGTTTCATGAATACATTATAAATATTTTTTTCTATATTAAAAAAATGTATGTAATATTTTTTTAAAATTATAAATTATTTATTTTAATATATTGACAAAATTACTGAATAAAATTATTATATATCTACATCAATAAAAAAGTAATTAATTAATTTACATATTATATAATATAAAGGCGATGAAAACACAAACAATATAAGAACTTTCGAGATTTAGTATAAAATATTTAAAAGTTTATATACGGAATAAAGATGGGTTATAAAGTTTTGAGCGTCGAATTTTATGCGTGTATATCATTTATGTCAGTGGTAACCAACTTTTTATACGCGCGATCTGCTTTATTTTTTTTATAGCGATAACGATAAAAAATTTTAAAATGGAATAAATTAATATTTATGCGGATATTTTGAGATCACATTTAGATTATTTCAATTTTGTTTCATTATTAATGACTTTCAACTCGAAATTTCAAAGACACATTTCACATATATATATATATATATATATATATATATATATATATACATATATATATATATATATATATATATATATATATATATATATATATATTTATATATATTTATATTAAGTTACTGCATATTATATTTCAGTTGAAATATTGTCAATTAAAACTCCCAAATGAACCCTTTAAGGGTCATCCCTAAGGTTGTTGGCAGACCGATTGTTAGTCAACTATTCTATATATCTTTCAGTACTAAAATCCTTTGAGCATGATCTTTTTTTTATAATTATATATGATTAAATTATTATATATTTTTATGTGTGTATTGTGTATATTATTAATATATGTAATATATATAAATATATATTTTAATTTTAACATGAAAACTACGTTTTGTCGAGAAATACATTGGAAAATAACACATCAATAGAAAAATCTATTGAATTCTAAAAGCACATTTACCAGATTTTCGTCTACATTTTCACAAATTCAACGTTCTTATTTGTGAACCAAATCGCTTTCAGTTCAAACTCCATTGACTTGTAAAATACGAATAAATTTTCGAATCTTTTTTTTTCAGCTGAAAAAGATCGCTATACTTCAGACCGGACAATTTATCAATAAAAAAAAAATACACCATATATGGCATATTTTTTTTTTATTAAACTCTAGAAATGTATCGCGCAACCAAAATATACGTTAATAAAAAGCTCGCGGCTAAAAAGCTTATTCTAGCATGTCAAATATTGAATTCGACGTTTCGTATAAAATACGATAAAGGAGTTTAATTCAGGATACAAAGCCCGAATGCCTCATCAGATATATTGCATTAGTTCTACTAAGCGTATATATCGTAAAAAGGAAATTAAACCCGAAATAGGATTCTATATCAGTAGTAAAATTGTGCACTTGTGCCTATATGACATCGTTAATGATCAAAATCCAATGAACTGCAATTTTCATAGATAAATTTTGTTAGTATATATATAAATCTCGTCATAGTTGATATAATATTCCGAAATAAATTTTGATTTGAAATTATTATATTATTAAATATTATTCATTATATAAAATAATTATTTATAAGTATCAATAATTTATATTTTAACTATCTTATTGTAATAAATTTCTAATCGAATAAATCTACAATAAGTCATACATTTTTTACTCAATGTATATTTTTTGTATTTATTTATCACCAAATTTTTTTATAAATGTTATATATTATTATTGTTACAAAAAATTCAGTTTTTTAAAATCGATTAAATATATGTAATAATTACATATATTTAAACATTTTTAATCAATTTTAGTGTTTTTTTTTGTTCTATATACAAGAACTAATAAAATTGTATTATTACAAATATATTTATAGAAAATATTATAAAATATAAAAAAAATAAACATTGAATTGTGACATCTTTTTTTTATATTATTAGATATATTCTGAATATTTTTGATATAAAAATGTTTCAAAAATAATATTGTATACTTTAAATTATTTTATCATTTAATTTCACCCTTTGAACTTACTATTATCCATCTTATATATATATATATGTATATATATATATATATATATATATATATATATATATATATATATATATACATATGTATATATATATATAAATATATATAAATATATATATATATATATATATATATATATATATATATATATATATATATAATATAATTAATACTATTTTATCTTTATTACATTTTAAAATAAGATCCAAATTGAAAGCTTTAAAATAGTTATAAAACAATGTTGTAATTTACCTGTTTTCCGTTTCACTAACCGTATAATACAGCAAAGAACATAACTATAAATTTCGAGATCCATTAAAAATCGGTACTTTTTCAGCATCATATATATATATATATATATATATATATATAT
The DNA here is from genome assembly GCA_024500535.1 of Leptonema lineaticorne. Taxonomy (NCBI): domain Eukaryota; kingdom Metazoa; phylum Arthropoda; class Insecta; order Trichoptera; family Hydropsychidae; genus Leptonema; species Leptonema lineaticorne. The sequence goes on along the minus strand of JANIJI010000004.1, from coordinate 1,924,975 downwards.
ATATATATAAATATATACACGAAATGGGGAATTCAAAACAGCGTATTTCGTACACGTACTAAAATGACGACAGAATTCGAAACGGTAATTTGTGATCGTCCCCCCTTAGCCCCCTTTCCATCTTTTATTTTATCGCTTTTTGCTTGTGTGTCTGTGTGTGTATTTTTTTTTGTTTTTGACTGAATTTTTATTTTATGATTTTTTTTCGTAGAAAAATTTCGTTAAAAATCGCTCTCTGCATTCCACGACTAAACGACTACAATCCATCATGTATATAAAAAGCGCGTTGTACGTGACAAATCCCCTTTTTTTCGATCGTGAAAAGCTTTTTTTAAAAGGCAGCTTTCATATTGGTTATATATATATATATATATATATATATATATATATATATCATAATTCATTTTATTTCGATTTGAATAATTAAAAAAAATCACACGTTTATAATAAAATTAATTAGAATTCATTGATTCATTGTTTACATTAGTGTTCAACAGGTGGCAAATTTTCTATACTGAAAATTTTGAATATTCCTAGATTTTCGTACATATTAGAAATCTTTCATAAAATGAAAACAAATTTATATATCGTAAATAGTCAAAGTTTGCAAGCAATTTGTTGAACTAATTAATAATTTGTTTGCGCCGTCGTGTAATTGATATGTGGAATCTGATTATTTTCTTCCACTAGATTGTTCAGAAACTTTTCACGATAACGTTTCATTGTTGTATAAATAATCGCGATTTATTTTATAAATTGAAAATAATCCACGTCCAATATATTATACTTGCAGATAAATTGTACAGATAAAACTATTCGTACAGACAGACCATTAAAATTATTATTACTTTTTCATTATTCTAATATAAAAATTTAATCGATAGATTGTTTAAAATATATATATTTTTTTTAATAAAATTCATATTGAATTCGTCTGCGATTTTCGGATTGACGTCCCCTGACTCGTACGAGCATATAATCGAAACTTTCATTGACTAAATTCGATACACATACACCCGTATCACTTCCAATTTCAGTTTTAATGACATCAAGCTAATGAACTGTGGCAAATTGATTTAATTAAACCCATATAAGTGTATATATATATATATATATATATATATATATATATATATATATATATATATATATATATGCACACGCAATCACACACATATACCAACACATATATATATATATATATATATATATATATATATATATATGGTATCAAAAATATATAAAAATCTATATATTTTTTTAGTAAAATGTATTAAAAAAGCTTTCATATAATTTAATATATATCATATATAAAATATGTAATATAAAATGCAATAAATTTATACGAGAAAATGAAATATTCGAATGTGCATATATTTCTGTGACATTCTATACTCGTGTGTGCCTGCGAACAGAAAATTCGATTAAAACTTTTCCGGTTTTCCGGCGTATGTTTTTCCGATGGTTATCGATTGTTCTTTTGTCGACATCGAAAATCTTCGAAATAATAATAATAATGGGGAAATCTCGCAATTTTCTCGGTGACACGTTACGTCGATTACAATAACGTGACGGTTTGCAAAAGGACAAATAAAATACGCCATATATATATATATATATATATATATATATATATATATATATATATATATATATATATATATATATATATATATATATATATATATATATGTATTACAAAATATCCTAGAACTTTTCTAGAATTCTGCCATTATTTTTTTTCTGTGATAAGGGATGCTTTTATTTCTATGGATATAAAGTCGAATCTAGACCATCTGTTTTGCGATCATTTGATTTTTATGAGTCCTACTGTAAAATAATGGTCGATTCATAAGTGATTTATTACTAAATAATAATAATAATGGTATATATGTAATATATTAAAAATAATATAAACTAATAAACACATTCAACATTTATAAATATTATATAAAATACACGTAATTTTAACATTATGACAAATGTATTCAAATTTTATAAGAGAAGAATCACATAAAATAAAATATTTTTATATAGTTAGATAAAATATTCAAAAGTATGTCGTGAACAAGATTGATTTATCAGATGGGCCGCATTTGGTCCGCGGGCCGTACTTTATCGATTATTATCATTATACATAATAATGTAATAACGACTAAGAAATTCGAATATTTTACATAAAAGTACTCAAAAATGTATTTAATGTATACGAATTTTATTTTATTATCAGATTTTCAGGAATATATACATTATGAATAATATAATTCGTATTGATTATTTTCAGCTGAAATATGTTGTACATATTAACGTCTGCTATAAATCGGTGGTAATGTACACTTTCGCCAATCTGCACAATAAACAATATTATAAATTTACCAGAGAATATGCAAAATTCGCAATTGATATAAATAAAAATATATATAATATATAAAAAGGTCATATTTTATATATTTATAAAAATAAATACTGTCAACTTCAAATCCAATTTCCTTTCAATACAAGAGGCTCTATTATTCTGACCGGATATTGGAATCATAACATACGAATACGTCTTGAATACGAATCGTTCGAAAATTAAGTACGCTTACAAATGATAATAATAAACGGAGTTCAACTCAATACATCGAATATACTTATCAATATAAACCAATATATAGTAAATTAAGATAAAATCTTAACCGTAGCGTTGAGAGTTTTCATTGGTTCGGCGTAAAAGAGACGTCGGAAAATCGTCGGGATTCTTTTCCATTCAGTCGACTACTAGACCGAAATTTCTCGTTTTTGATCTACGAGACGAATTTTCCATTTGCGTTTTCCGTATTTTGGAAAATCGTTGTAATGAAAAGCGACCGTATCGAGTTAATCGATGAACGCGTTTTTATTTAATATACATCGAATTTCGAGTTCAATTAATATATATATATATATATATATATTTTTTTCCTTTTTAATTTTTGTAACACTGCTGATTTTTAAATATTTTTATTTATCAATATTAAATAAATATATGTCGAATCGTCAAAAATCGTATTTATTTTAGGTCGATTTCGATTTCGAATCAATCGTTTTTATAACGCAATTTATTTAAATTTCGCATTTTCGAGTAAATATCGAGCAAAAATAAAATATTTCAAAATATTTATAAATATAATTATTTACAAATAAATTCATACATACATATATATCTGTCTTCAACGATAATTTATACCGTTTCATTATATTTAATGTTTGTCCATTTACATTATAAACGAAAAACGTCGTTTTATTTAAAAAAAAAAATTTAATTTTCATTAATTCTGAATTAAATGTTTATTTTGATTTCGTTAGAATTACGTCGTTTTAATTATCAAAAATAAAAAATATACGAGTATATATCAAGCACTCTTAATAAAATTCGTCTATTCTTAGTCATAATTAGCTCTTAAATATTATACAACGTTTTTATGGAATGTATAATATAAACGATGTTTGATTAAATTTTATATATTTTTTTATAATAAATTATTAATAAAAATGTTGTATATCATGATTACGTTATATTTTGGAATTTAATTATATATAAATATGATAGAAAATGTCAATATAATTCAGTCGTATTCAATTTTTTTATATAAGAGTAACATATTTATATTTTAATATTTGTTAAATATATTTTTAAATAAATATTTTTTTTTATAAGTAATATAAAATTTAGTATTAATATATATTTTGAGTTTTTTTTTAACTCAATATATGCGGCATAATAAAGATTTTCATTTTTACGGCAATAATCGGTAAAAAGTTTGAAAACCACTGGCGGAAAATCATTAGAAACTCGTAATAATCCGTCAAACAAAGTATCTCGTTTTAATCCTAATGACTTGTGGAAATGATAATAGATTAAGCGCCGACCTGACAACGAAACCGATTTAAGTCCCTCTTTTGATTGTTCGAGAGGAAAATTTTTACTATATATTTTCATGTAGACGTCATTCCGATTCGATTTTAATCGATTCCCACGGGAATCGTTTATAAATAAATTAATTTAACGTGGAAAAAAAATAAAATAAAATAAGAAACGTCGTCCAATTAGAACTTTATTTTGTACGATGACCTTCTTAATAAAAATAATAATAAGAAGAAGAAGAAAGAAAGAAAGAAAGTATGAGGTTCCCGACTTTCTCGTTAGGGAAAGTTTTTGAGAGGTTTCTGCTCTCGTATTTTCACATAAAACATCAAAAGGATTCTAACTATAATTAAAGTGATATTATAAATATTTACAATTCAAGATAATGCATATATATATATACATATATATTAAAATTTATTTTATCAAGTCGTATTAAATTATTAATAATGAACATCGATTGACAGTAAAAATTTTAATATATTTTTCAAAATGGACGATTTTAATGTTTGTTTTATGATATTTTTTAGAAAATCTCACAAGGATCGCCTTAGGCAATCTGAATATTCAATTATATTATGAACAAAATTTCATAATTTTACAAAATATTAAATATTGAAATAATATTATAATCCTTTTCGTTCGTATTGTATTTTTCAAGAGATCCTTGAAACTTCAACATCGAAATTCCGAAAAATTTACATGCGAATCCTTCAAAAATTTCATAAATATCTTTCATGGAATTATTTTAAATAGAAAAATATATACTATTTTAAATAAAAATATCACATATAAAATAATAAATAAATTAATCGATTTTTTTCAACGAATTCTTTATTTATATTAAAATAGATTGACTTGTTTTTTTTCCTAATAATTATGCGTTTTAAATTGAGATCGTATTTCAGCAAAATTAACAATCACTCTTTAATTAAATGTTAAAAATTAAATAAATTTTATATTAAAACGATATCTAATTACATCGCCGATTTACCTTTCATCCAAAAATAAGATTAAAATTTAAATCTGACTATTGACCACAGATTTAACTATTTCATCTCTATATTCTCTTATATATATTTATATACAATATGATGAAAATAGGGTATATTAATAATGTAATATATTCCGAGTATTTCAGCAGCTGTCTGGCTGAAAGTGTTTTTTGAAAACTCATGAAACGCTATATGAAGTTTTCATAGTTGATAGTGTTTTTTTTTTTTGAAACTATAATACTTTGCACGTAAAAGATTATTTTTGGTTTTATTTAAAATTAAAGTTAAATTTGTGATAGTGTATTACATTAAATATCGGTGGTATTATTATAAGGGATGTTTTTTTATTTTCGTTTATTTTTCAAAGCATATTTTTCATGCTTTAGTATGTTTAAAAATGATGAATCGCTTTAATAACTACTCGGTGTATTTTAGTTAGAATTTGACCGATAAAAATGTATAAGGTTTTAAGATTTTTTATTTGTTTAAATTAGCATTTTTACGAGCGATTACTTTTTTATTTTAGTGCATTTTAATACATTTTTTTTTACGTCTCGCATATTAAAATACTATTAATTGTAATCGTTAAAGAAAAAGTTCAAAGTCTGAAAATTTATCAAACTTCATGTCGAATGAAATTTATAAATTGTATCAATGTTTTAATAGTATATATATATTTTCAGAAATGTACCGACGATTTATTTTACGATGTTTATTTTGGCTAAAGAACTGTCGCACAGATGAAATTGAGTAATAATTATTAATGGAATTTCTTTAAAGTCGCATCCAATATATGAATATTAATATTGAAATATCGAAATTCATTTATAACTTCTCGTTTAATATATAATCTATGAGTAAAACTTTAGATATTTTCAATTTACATATTCATTTGAAAAAGTGCATGAAAATATAGTTTTAAGTTCAGTCGATGTTTAATACATATCTTGTATATATAAATTTTAATTAATAATATTTTTAATTATTATTATCATATTTTTAGATCCTTGACAAATGTGCAGATTTTCCACGACAAACGTTGCCTAATTTGTAAATGTCCTCCTTTAAGCTTTTCGCGCGCCGAAATTTCACATATCCGAGGACAAATGTGAATTTTCAGCGGGATTTTCAGCCCGAAAACGTTTCGGGAAAATCTCCTGAATGCATGTGCACAATACTAGATAGTGTTAAATTTCTGCACAAAACCGTATTTGCAAATGAAGCTATTTTCGTGACATGTAACATATTTGAATGATGGTTCAAAAGCGATCTCTATATATTTTCCTTTTGTCTGAAAATAATATACAATGTAAAGATTCTGAAATATGTGATATTATGAAACGGTAATTGATCTAATTACCGTTTTGAAAATCAAAATATTTTCAATTCATTTATATGAGATTTATTAGATATATCTATATAATAGTTTTAGAATAAATATTTAAATTCATTTCTTTAATTGTCTTATGAATTACAATTTAAATTAAATTGAGGCGTAAATTAAGATGATTTATATATAATATAGAAATATAACTTTTTTTTTAAATTTTTTACTAAATATATTCTTTTTCCAATTTTCATAATCTTTCTATTCGCAAAAATCTTTTTAAAAATTTAATTATATTTCTGCTGAATTTTTTTCAAATCCACTATATATTTTTTGAAACATTTTAAATGAAAAAACTTTTGCTAAATTTGTATTATTTTTGCAAATTTTTTTATTTGAAATCAAAATAAATGTGCGAAATTTTCAACTTTCAGTATTTCATTTTATATCAAATTATAAAGTAATTTTAATATTAAAAAAATATATACCATCAATAACATCTGATCACATGCACATTTTATAGATATAAATATTTGCCAATATCCTTTATTTTCAACGATGGAATAAATGTAAATTTTTACTGTAATATATCGTAAATTATGCGCAAAATCAAGGTCAGACCTTGAACCGGAAAAATCGGGAAAAGCTATGGATATGAATTTTATTTATGATGAAAGTTTCCAGCTATTTTACACAATAACTGCATAAAAATGTAAAAATATTATATTTATATTTTGTATCCCAAAATATAATAATAAAATATTTTATTATTGTAGAATCTATATTTGTATTGAAGTCGAAGCGAAAAATATACAATGCGCTTGTAAACAAGCTTTCAAAAAGTTCGCGCCCCCTATTGTTCTAAAATAAATCGCTTTTTATTGAATAAATCATTTCATTTTCACCAGTTTTATATTTTTTAATAATAAAATTTTTTATTTATATTTTTAATTTATACTTTTTATTAAATAAATAGTATGGAATTGTGTTGAAAAAACACTTATAAAAATGATATCGGGACGCGAATTTTTCAAACATCATTTCATATATGATACATAATAAAATTTATGTGTGTATGTAAACATAATAAAAATTTACAGAAACGTTAAACTTTTATTAACACCTGAATGTGAAAATTATGCGAGATTTTTACAGTATTTTCCGTGTTTTTTGGCAATTTTCACTTCGCACCGCGAACAAACAACATTGGATTTTCACGTTATTTCCATCAACTCGTATCGCGAAAAACACATCACACTTTGACAATATCCGCTTTTGATGTCAGAGGTTGTCAAACTATCGATCACAATTTTGAAAGCCGTTGTAAAAGTGTCAAATCCATCTTCGTCATTAAAATAAATTTCAATATTCGTCAAAGTTAAATTAATTTTGATTGTGATATTTGAATTATTATATTTTATTTAGACTTTCAAAGCATTCATAAATTAGAATCTTTGATATTTAACGTATTTTTCTACCTTTAATTTTCAAAAGCTATTAATTAACTTAAAATATAAAAGCTTTTAGAATAAAAATAATACTGAAATATGAGAAAGAATCTCGAATAAAAAGGACGACGGCACCATTAATTGACTTGTAATATCACGTTTATTATATTATATCATTTTTATCTTATTTAAGATAATTTTTGACTTTACTAATTAATCAGTCTTTATGAAAAAAAAATCTAAAAGCCAAAATCTTAAAACGTTAAATTTCATTATGAATTTTTTTTATAATAAACGAGTAATAGTGAGATTACAATCTTTAAAAGTTTGAAATTTTACAAATTTTGCAAAAAATATATATTTCAGATTATAAAAGATTTTTTTTCATATAAAATTATACTTTTGAAAACGGCGAAAGAGCGAAAAAAAATAAGTTTACTTTAAAAAATTATATAGTATTTAACTTAGTAATATCATATAATAAACGAAATAATCTTTTTCCCGATATAAACTTTCTTCTATAATATATAAAAAAAAACTTATAATTATTCTTCATATTTTATATACAGTTTTTTACGTCGAATAGGTAAAAAAAATAATCTAATACAGATTTTTTTTCCCGCTCAAAGTTAAAACGTTTCCGAAAAACGTCCGGAATTTTTTATTATTTCCTTCCGAAAAGGGAAAATCTTTTTTTTCTTTTTAATTACGGCCAAATCCAATTTGTTTTTCTTCGTTTTTCTTTTACCCGTCGGCGTGTTGAACGACTTCATCACGGATATTTAAAATAAAGAACCTTTTCAAATACTTTAAATGCAAAAAATCGTTTTAATTTTGACGATGAAAATCTGCACAGAATCACAATGAATACTCTGATATCTTTTAATCTATATTACATATTAAATTTTGCTACTAAATTAATAATAAAAAAATCATTAGCACCTTTTCCTATATAATTATAAATTTTCTTTTTTGTATTTTTTTTTGCGACAAATACTGATGATTTTATATACGATATTATTTTTTTTTTTCAGAATCAAAGATGTATGGACTAATTTTGGAAAATATGGCCGAATATATACGGCAAGTGTATGGTGAAGAACGATGGGAAGATATAAGAAGACGAGCTGGTGTGGATCAACCATCGTTTTCGGTACATCAGGTTTATCCGGAAAATTTAGTACCAAGATTAGCGAAGAAAGCTCAGGAGGTATTTTTTGATATTTATCTTAATTCAGTTTTGAAAGGAAAACTTCAATCTTTAAACTTGTAGAATTCTCGACATATTTTATAGTATATATGTAATATTTTTTTATTATATATATATATATATATATATATATATATATATATATATATATATATATATATATATACTAATTATTAGTTGATTATATTGTTCATTTGAATAAATTAAAAAACAGTATCAATTTATACTATCAAGTTTTACAGTCAATTATAAATTATAAATTAAAATTTTACAACTTTGGGTCGTTTGATGAAAAAAAATATGAAGTTGAATATTTGCAGAATTCATCAAAATTTGAAACCTTTAAATCGGCTTCTGGTAAAAAAAAACATCTAATTAAATATAAAATAAAATGTAATATGATAAAGCCTATGTAAATAATATTCGCAAATATCAAATATCTATTATAAGCATTTATTCAATTAAGCTTCCCGTTAATTAAGATGAATCTAAACATTTTTTTTCAATTAATTCATATTTTATTTAAATAAAAAAATATAATTTTGATATTTGAAATAAATATATATATATATATATATATATATATATATATATATATATATATTGCACTAGTATAAGTTTTGAATATTGTATATAATTAAATATATTATAAAGCGACACAAAGCTCGTTTCACCTAATTTGCATTTTATTATTAAAATGCTAATATTATGAAGAAAAGTAGAGTTTTCATCGAAGAAGTTTTTAACGAATTCGTTTCGCTCATGTTCACCAATTCCGGTCAATGAAAGCTTCACTTATCCAATTGTTCGACCGTTTGTAATTAATTATACACCCTCGTATCAATTGTGATCAATTGCTATGACGACCGACATATTTATCATTATATATATATATATATATAATATTTGAAAATAACCGAGGGTTGAAGTCGAATTTTACGATCGAAAATGCCGCCTTTTAATGATCACGATTCGTTTTGTAGCATCCGGAAAAATGATCGTAAATGTTATACAGGTCGATTACATTATTATATCGAAAGTCTAAAACGGCGATTCTCAATTGTCTATATTATAATATAAAACAATATGATATAAAAAGGATAATAGCAATGATCGTTAATAGTTTATTAACATTTTATCGTTTCATATGCACTGTGATCAAAAAGTAAGTTGAATTTGTTTATAAAATGTAATTTTTTTTATTTATTCTTTCAAATCAATTTCTTCCCCTTCAAAGTAAAACCCGTCCGATAAAACGTATAACAGTCGGAATAGTCTTTTTCCGGTATAGCTCTCAAAACTTTTTTCGATTCGGTTTTTATCTCCTCAATCGTGCCAAAACGGCGTCCCCCGCATTGGTTTTTTGAGTTTGCCGAATAGGCAAAAGTCGCACGGAGCCAAATCAGACAAATACGGAGGTTGCAAAACGATATGAGTCGAATTTTTAGCAAAAAAAATCGCGAAGAACCAATGCAGTATGACACGGTGCATTATCGTGATGAAAGAACCAAGAATTGTAAAAACACGTGTAACTCGGAGATAATTAAACCTTTTGACAAACATACGCTTGGCAAATATTATAGACAGTCCTAGCAATCTAGGAAAAAAATACAATTTACCTGCCTTCCTAATGTCCGAGAGTTTTAAATGAAAATTTCAACTTACTATTGATTACAGTAATATATACGAAGAAAATGAAATTTATATAATATATTAATATTATTTTAATATATGATAGAATAAACACGATTACGAATATCGAACAGATTCTATGCATAATCGCATTATAAAAGCAAACATCCCTTGGAATAATTTCATATATCGAACCCTCGATGAAATTTAGCAAACGTTTAAAAGCATGTATAATAGTATTAATTGTTGAATTTATTATAATATTCTCCGTTTCTCACTTGTAGGTGTTGGGTCTGTCCGAAAGGGAGTTCATGGACCAGATGGGTGTGTATTTTGTGAAATTCGTCAGTCAATATGGTTACGACAGGGTTCTGTCGGTGCTCGGCCGACATATGAGGGACTTTCTCAACGGTCTGGACAATTTGCATGAATATCTCAAGTTTTCGTATCCGAGAATGAGGGCACCCAGTTTCATTTGCGAGAACGAATCCAGACAAGGATTGACGCTACATTATAGAAGCAAACGCAGAGGTTTCGTCTACTACACCATGGGTCAAATACGAGAAGTGAGTTAAAAAATATTATTCAGAATATTTTTTTATTAATATTATATATTAAACTAGGAATTGTTAACTTTTTATAACCATTTGAATATATACGAGTTTTGATATGACGTACAATTTTTAGATATTTGTAACCTTCTTATGTTTGAGGTTTTAAAGTAATGAAAATCAGTAACTCAATTGCGCCATTCAATTAATTAATTTACTTCAAAAGAGACTTACGAATTGTCATTATTAAATTATTTATCCATTTTGAATGTTGAAACTCGTTTGTTACAATTTTGAAACTGTGAGAAACAAGAATATAGTGGGAATATTGTACCATTTTCTTAAATTATCTAATCAGGAAGTTCTACTTTGACTTGAACCTTTTCAACCCTCGATTTTACCCTGTATAATATGTAAGAGATAATATATATATATTATATTTTACTAAATTTCTCATATTATGAAGCTAAATATTTCAGTTGACAACTTTCATAGTTTTCATTATTTTTGTGAACATTAAAATTTTCACAAAAAAAATTTTGAACAATTATTTTTATTTTTTTCTATACGTATCTTAAAATTTAAATTTGTCGTAGTTTACTTTATAAAACATTAAAATTTATTTTCTTTTTAAATAATCGAAAAAAAATATGTAATAATACATCAAATATTTCACAAAAAAAATATTTGGAATTTTAATACAATATTCTTGATAAATTTCAATATATAAAAACTTTAAATTTCGGTTTAAGTTTTGCGTCACGTGACATTTTCAGCAAAATACACACTTTATATTGTTAACCAGAAAGCAAAACATAAATTTTAATGAAGGAACAATAAGGCAACGACGACACAATGGCGAAAATTTATGTTCTTTCTACATCGGTCGCGATACGTTCGTTATTACTTCGCGCGCCATTCAAAGGGTTAAAGGCGATTAAGGTTACGGTCACGGTGAAAACAGATCCGTGCAACGAATGTAAATTCGCTATTATATTGCAAGACGACTGCTAGCAGCCGACAAATCCGCTTTCAATCTGACCTGAACAATATAAATATGAATTTTTTTACTAACATATATTTATTGTTTAACATTTTCAGGTCGCCAGGCATTTTTATCATAAGGAAATGCATATTGAGCTGGTGAGGGAAGAATTGCTTTTCGATACGATTCATGTCACATTTCAGCTAACGTTCGACAATAGAGCTTTCACTTTAGCATCACTGGCGATGACAAGGGAGGAAAAGCATTTGCCCATTAGTGCTTCTGTCCTCTTTGAAATATTTCCGTTTTGTATTGTTTTCGGGTAAATATAATATTATTTTTCATATAATAACATTAAATTTGTGTTATTATGTCGATATTATTATTTAACCAATTTCCATTTCATTGAAATTTGCTTATATATTTTTTATATATTCTAAAACTAAAATGTATTTTTATAGCTATAGCCCATTTTTTACTCCCATATAAACTTAATAATATATTTTTCAAATGATTGGATAATTCTGATTTAGATATTGCTTTCAAAAAATATTCCATTTTACAAGAAAAAAAAAACATTTGTCTTAATCAAATAATTTATACGGAATATTATACAATTAGTCAGTAGTAAAGAATGTAAATAAAACTATATTTACATAAAGCGTGTCCATTAAGGATCTTCTTTCAGCAATGTCTTATCTAAATTATACGTTTTATGACCAATTTAAATTGTAAATAAGTCCTTTGAGCTTTCATCCTTTTTATACCGATTTAAACTTTATAATATTTTAAATTTTATTTTACCACTAAAATATATATATATATTATAAAAATTATAGATCTGACATGATCGTGAGAAGCATTGGAAATTCTCTTATGGTGATTCTGCCAGATCTTCTCGGTAAAAAGATAACTAATTGGTTCGATCTTGTACGGCCTCTTATAGCTTTCAAATTTCAAACGGTGCGTATTTTTTGGATAAATGTCATGATATTAATATTAACAATTAATTTAATATAAAATTTAAACGATTTCAGATATTAAACAGAACAAATAATATATTCGAATTGGTGACAGTTGAGGCAGCACTTGGAGATAAACCCAGAGACAAAAATAAGAATAAAATTCTTTTTAGTGATGAAGTTGAAACCGCAGAAGAGAAACATTTAAGATTAAAAGGTATAATTTTATTACTGAAATATTATAATGTTTATATATTTGGATAAATTTATATGGTAAATATTATATAAATTATGAATCTTAAAATGATTATAAAACATTTTTGGATATAAATAAATTTAAAAACGAAATATCCGCATGAATTTATTATAGGAGATGAGAATAAAAATGAGAAAAAAGATGATAAAAAAGAAAAAAAAGATGGGAAAAAAGAGAAAGAAGGTGGATTAAAATTGAAAGGTACTAAAAAAGTGAAATTTGTGGAATGCACCTGTTCTTAATAGTATCCCAAAATTCAACACTTGTTATTTTATATAATTTCCTTGAGCACTCGACCTTTCATGTTTATTTTATCACTTATTACTATTGAACTATTATATTATAGTTCAAGTTCTTGTTTATTTATTTTTCTTATAAAAAGTGAAACAAATCTGTGAAACACCCTGTTAGATTATATATGTTATGTAGAAAATAATTATTAGATGTTATTTTTATAATTTAAATTTAAATAATATATAGAAAATTATATTGTTTATGATTTAAGGTCAAATGATTTATATGGAAAACTGGAAAATGATGATGTATTTAGGAACACCTGTAATGCCAGATTTAACATCATTGATATCAACCGGTCTATATATAAATGATTTGTCAATGCATGATTTCAGCAGGTAAATTATTATTGATGAATTTTATGTTTAACATTGTTCATATTTTATTGATATATTAATATATTAGAGATCTCATGTTGGCTGGTACTCAACAATCGGTCGAATTGAAATTAGCTTTAGATCAAGAACAACAAAAGAGTAAAAAGCTAGAAGAATCAATGAGAAAATTAGACGAGGAAATGAGAAGAACCGATGAATTGTTATATCAAATGATTCCCAAACAGGTTGCTGATAGATTAAGAACAGGAGAAAATCCAATTGATACTTGTGAAGTAAGTTTATATAATATATATATATATATATATATATATATATATATATATATATATATATATATATATATATATATATATATATACAAAATTTAAATTTGAATAATTTTATAATATAATAATATATCATTTTAGATGTTTGATTCCGTATCTATATTATTTTCTGACGTCGTGACATTTACTGAAATTTGCAGTAGAATTACTCCAATGGAAGTTGTATCAATGTTGAATGCCATGTATTCAATTTTTGATAGGTTAACCGAAAAAAATAAAGTATATAAGGTGAAATAATTTTTTGATATAATGATACGATTAAATCTATGATAAATCAAATTTTAATATTGTAAAAATAATGCTAAGGTCGAGACGATTGGCGATGCCTATATGGTTGTGGGTGGAGCACCTGAAAAAGATTCCAATCACGCTGAAAGAGTATGTGATATGGCATTGAATATGGTCGAAGCTATTACTGATTTAAAAGACCCTTCGACAGGTATTATTTTAAATTATTTTCAACAATTTGTATATTTGTTTCGTATTTTAAAAAACAATGTGTCTTTTTAAGGATCTCATTTACAAATAAGAGTTGGAGTACATTCAGGTGCGGTTGTGGCAGGAATTGTTGGTTTAAAAATGCCCAGGTTAATACATATTTTAATAAAAATAATTTTGCTATATAATTACATTTAAATAACCAAGTGTACGTTATTTTTAAGGTATTGCTTATTCGGAGACTCTGTTAATACAGCATCAAGAATGGAATCAACATCTGAAGCAATGAAAATTCATATTTCACAATGTACAAGAGAACTTATATCAGCTGCATATACAGTTACAGAAAGAGGAGAAATCCTCGTGAAAGGAAAAGGTAATTTGTTTAATATTAAGTCAGTAAAAGAATTAATATTAAACCAATAATTTAGGTTATAAATAGGGTTCCAAAATTTTCAAAATAATAAGAGATTATTTCTTAATTTCTATTATTAGAAATCGTTGTTGATAAATATTTTCGAAAAATATATTCATTTTTAAAGGTACAATGAAAACTTACTGGCTGATGAAACGCGACACTAAATCTCCAATTATACGAGAAGTTACACCAAAACATGTTAAAAGTGAGGTTATAAAAGCTGCACCTATTCCTGTACGTGACAAACCTATACAGTCTGCTGAAGGTTCGGATCGATCCACTTACTCTCCAGTCACATTTAACGAAGTTTCCAAGAAAAGCACAGGAAGTTCACCGATCAAAATATCAGCTAAAAGTTAAAACAATATATAAATTAAACATTGATCATATTTGAATATGTGATGTGACAAAAGAAACTTTTCAGGTTCAAGATCAAATTCAATCGGTGGCATGTATGCATATTCTCCTGCAGAAATTTTTGGATCTTTAATATCGGAAACGGACGAATTCTTAGATCTACACAGTCAAATCACACCGGATGCAATGAGCTTTTCATCAGGAAAAATACACATTTTCAGGAACCCGTCGGCTCCTGCTAGAACAAATGATAAAAGGAACAATAATGTTGTTTTTGATGAAGATTTAGAAAGTGTAAAATATTAATTATACAATATTTGTGTTTTAATATTTAATGCTTTAATAATTTAATTATGCTTAATGTTCTATTTCAAGGTACGAGGTATGACTCCATCTCATTCTGCTCCAGCAGTAATCACTAAAAAAAGATTAGAATTTTTAGAGATCCCCACAGAAAACAATAGTATAGGTTAAAAATATTGCTTTATTTTAATAACTATATGTTTTAATACACGTATGTCTTAACTAACATGAGTTGAACAAGTTGATTGATTCCAAGTCTAGGCAAAAAAGAAAAATCAACAACACTAAAAATATACAATTAGATATTTAAAACATTAAAAAGAGCACAAAAAACACTGCAGTGACTAGTTTTTGATGGCTCCACAAAATATTTGCTGTAGTTTACCAAAATTTACTCATCTGGAAATACATATATAATATATAGGCCAAATTTATTCTCAATACTCAAAATACTAACTATGTAATGCTCGACATTGAAGTTATTACATTGTTTTATCTGATATTTTTTGTATGAACGAAAATTAGAATATCATCATTAATATTAATTCTATCTCATTACAGAGAAAGAACTCATTGTTGAAAGCTATCAGTCGAATCATTTAAACACCGCCTCTTTGCCGTCGACCTCTCATTCAGATTCGAATCTGGTTTCGCATACGAATTCAAAAAGTAATTCCAAGTGTTCATCAAGGACTTCACAAAAAAGTAAATCCAAACGGTTTATCGGAAAGAAAGGAAGCTCGGCAGATAGCAAAGATAACGATCAAAATCAGTGTTGTGGTGGTTTTGTACATTCTCATTCTAAATCTAAACACAACAGCGATTCATGTAGCATGTTTTAATAGTGTACTGTTTTAAGATCAATAATAATAATAGATAGATAGATAGATATTTTAATGAACTTCACATGAAATTTAAAAAAAAAATCCAGAAAATTTCAATCATAAATGTTAATTTATTACCATTCACTATGATTAGATCCGTATTTTCAGATAAATTTTAGAAATTGAAAGATATTTTTCTATATTACGAGTGTATTGAATGTAAATAGTTATATTTCATGAAATGCCCAAAATATAATACATGTATAGATCTATAAAATAACAGTATAAATATTTTTAAGTCATTAAATACTCATACGTTATTTTATTTTTGTATACGTTTTTTTTTATTTTAAATTTCAATAGATTATAATATATATTTATTCTTTCAATATGTACTTTTAAAATTACTTGTTTGAAAAGTAGCATAGAAACGTTTTTCCACTATGGAATAGTTGCAAATTTGAAAAAAAATATCATAAGTTTATAAAAAGAATAGGTTAACAGTAATGAGAGCTTTAATTTTTTGATTCCAGTTTAATCATAGTAATTTCTACTATTTTCCTAAACTGTATGTATATATTGATGTTGATCAAATATTTATATTCTTGTCAATTATTTTTTTGAGTTTAATTTAAATTGAAGAAGATTTATTTTTCACATACAAATATATATATATATAATATATAGCATAATGTAGTTTTATAAACTTGTTTTTGGATTAAGAATAAATTGGGAAAAGGTTGATAAAATTTATTTTTGATGGAATTAGTCGTAGAATTTTATGAGTTAAAAAAAATCTAAGTATACTTCTATAAATATCCAGAAACAACTTTATAAATAATAAAAATCAAGGGATGAATATATATTATAATCTAATATATATCTCTCTCGTGAAAATTTTTTGTATTACATAGATATTATTATAAGAGTAAATCTATTTTTAGTACACGAAAATATACACGATTACTTATTTTTATTAAAAAAAAAGAATAATATTTCTCAGTATTAAAATTATTTTTAAATGAAAATAAAGACGTTATAGTATTATTCCAAATTATTTTATTAATAATTATTTTTATGATGTAAATAATATAACATAACAATACATGTCTATATATTTCTATTGATTGTTCATTAAAAAAAATGCACTGTGATATAAAATTATTTGATATTAGTTGTTATTTTAAAAAAATAGATAAATGTTTATAATTATACACATTATTTATTTTTGAATACGATGTACAAATCGGTTTCAATTTTATTGAATGTTCTTAAAAATGTAACACGTAATCACATATGTGCAATGCAATTTATGTATTGCAATCTTTTATTTCAATAAAATCTTGTTGAAAATGAAATAAAATTTTTTATTTTATTGATTCCATTTCAGTTATATTGTTTTTATAATATTTTATTTTTGAAGATGTCATTTTATTAAATTGTTAATATTCAAGTTAGCTACATTATTTTTTCTTATTGTATTAATATTATAATTATAATTTCTCAATTCAAAAGAAAGACTTTGGTCTGTAGAAATGTCGCGTTATAACGTTTTTAAAATATTAAAATTTCATGGCTAATATTTAATATAAAATTTTAATCAAAGTTTTATTAAAAATTAATATATATAAATAAAATTTTATAATATTTTTAATGAATTTATTTACAATTTATAAGTTTTAATATTTTATTATAATATAGAAATAATATTAAAAAAATATAATTATAAATTTGATTATAAAAAAAAAATAGATTTATAATGTTGGCAACATGTAAAGGTTGGTAAGAATGTTGGCGCGTAAACGTCAAAGTGACAATCGCGGTTAAGCAATGGCGTCTCTCGTGGCCGATTATAGTGGTAGTTCATCAGAATCAGATGGTTCTTCGGATTCTTCATCCGCTTCATCTTCAGATGAACCGTCTGATTCGGAGGCCATAAGGTTTTTAATCGATAATAATTCATATTCTATTTTCTAAGACCTTTTTAAAACGCTTATATATTATGACAATTTTTACAGTTCGTTTCATTTTTTAATAATTAATAAATAAAAAATATAGGTTATTCGATACTTTAGTTAAATAATCGTCATTTATACAAACTTATAACGATTTTATAGGTCGGATCAGAAAAATGTTTCTAAATTGCCAAAACCAAATTTTGAAAATTCTTCATCGAAAAATTCAGTTTTTACCAATCCATTTGCTGAAGAAGAGAATGCCAAAAAAGCCATACTGGAAAAACACGTAAAAATGGTATAGGTTTTAATTTTCTTTATGCATGTAATTCATTTTTATATTTACCTTGTAATAAATTACTGAAAATTTCTCTTCCGTATACATATATTTTACACTCTAAGGCTATTTATCGTGATATTCACGATTTAAAAGAATGTCTCATTGATAACCTCATTTTGAATAAATCCCGTTTCGAAAAATGTCTTCCGTCAAATTATCGTGAAGTACAAAGCGCTTCCAATGTGTAGGTACCCACCAAAGATAAAGTACAAATGATAAATGGAAAGAAAATTTGCTGGAACTATAGAAAAGGCAGATGTCGATTTGGACACAAATGCACATTTGCTCACGATTCTGATCTATATGACGTCGGAGACAACGAGAAAGATAATAAACAGGTAATTTTGACTCATTTCTTTCGCATCGATATTTTACTAGTTTTAATAAAAATTGCACATTTCTAGAATCCTGCAAGTAATAACGAAGAACCAAATAATCAGACTGGATCGTCGTCGGCGAATCAAAATCAACAAGAAACAACACAACTTGGCAAATCTAAAAAAAGAAAGAAGCCAGGCCTTAGTGACAATCTCATTCCGAGTAAAAAAGTTTTAAAAATGTATAAACAGAACGCGACCAAATAAATTTATTATTTCGCGCGGATTAATGTGAATTTATTCAGGGTCTATTTAGTCTACTTCCACGGACCAAAAATAATATATTGTATATTATTCTAGTGTGGGATTGCACATATGTCCTGCAGTCGTTTATTGTTAATTACCGCGTCGTTATCAGTATTAATAATGGTAATATTTAAGACGTTGTTAATAATTTTAAGATAGCGAAGTCTATTTACTTTCTTGCCAATGTTTTTTGCCTTATTTCGATTTATTAGTTTAATTGTTAAAGAAAATTTATATATAATTTTTCCACACTAGAGGATTAAATGTATTTCCTATTGTGTTCAGAACACACTATTTCATCGTTTGTTATAGTGGCAAATATATATATATATATAATTGTGAAAAAGTTGAATTTTGTTAATAAATGTGACTTTATTAATAAAAAATATATATATAATAAAATATATAATTCATCAATATTTTTTATTATAAAATAAAAGTGTGTATGTTTGAATTTTGTCAAAAATAAGCTCATCCACAAACATTATACAAAGTAATTTAATATTGAGATGTCTTACATTATAGAAATCAATTAATCCGATGTCTTTTATGAATCAACTTTGAACAAATGAAAATCACGAATATAATTAGTTGGCAGCGGGATTCGACACGACTATTTAATTTCGTTAATCTCCGGTTATTAAAATTTAACTTGTAATTAATCAAAAAGATCTCGAAAATAAATTTGCGATTGATGAACTTATTATTATAAATAATAACATTTTTCGAACGATAAATTATAATAAATGTTTGGTGTTGTAAACCAGAATCCCACCACCAGATACAGCTAATATATTTGGATGCAAAAACATGCCTCAATAATATACTATACTATAAATTTACTTATACTTTAAATGTATATATGGATGATTTTCTAGTGTTTTTTTTTTGTTGTATATGACTAAATGCGGTTTTTCATAAAAATAAAACAAAATAAAAATAGGTAATAAGACAAAAATGAAAGCACTATTTTTATTATTAAATGAAAAGATCGATGACATGAGATGATACGACCGACTATGCATTCGGATGCTGAAACGGTACAAAACCATAGCACACTTGACAAATAAACTGATAAAAGAAATCCTAAACACAATTTCACTAAATAATATATAATAAAAATCATAAAAGTGAGAATAAAATCCAATAGTAAGTACATAATATGGAAATTTGCTAACAAATCTAAATATATATATATATGTATTTATTTATTTTTTCACAACAGACAAAAAATGCACGTTTTAAAATGAACGAAATATTTGAACTATACACAGGAGTTAGCGATATTATAATAATAATATTTAATAATAGGGCACATTCATTAGTTCTAAGTGTTTATATTACGATGGATTTTGATCGCACATATCTCAAATTTTACATGTCTATTAATATCTGACTAGTTGAAAAATAAATAAGTAGTAATTACGCATGACATTAACACATTTATGCAAATCAATCATCTAATATTCTACAAAAATGAAAAAAAATATTCCAGAAATATTCCCAACTAATAATGTATAGTAAACATGAAACATCACAATATGTATATTGGTGAATAAGTACATCGATTAAAGTAATACAGCACACAACTGCAAGGTTTATATATATATATATATATATATATATATTTATATATATATATATATAAATATTCGAGGGAAACTTCAAATGTTTTTTAAGCTAATGTAATTTTTAAAATATCTAATATGTATTCTCTTTATTCATGCTAAACAAATATACGAGTAACTTTCGTATAATTCAGTAATTAAACGATATAGTCTTAAAGAGTTTTATAGGAAAGTCTTTTTATTTCTCTGGACAACGATATATATTTTATTTAATTTCTCACAAACAACTATTACACCTAAGCCTTCTCTGAAATTCCGCAACACACCATAGTTCACAAAAAAATATTCTGAACAAATCATAGTTGCAAACAAAATTACATATAAAATCAAATCTGATGTTTATACAATGCGAAACACTTTTCAAATAGGCAATAAATTTTATACGAATGTTACCCATATATATATATATATATATATATATATATATATATATATATATATATATATATATATATATATATATATATATAGATTAAAAATGTCTAATAATACATGTGTAATATAATACGCTATATAGGACAATAAATAATAGTTCAGTTTTGATAGAATTTAATATACACATAAAAAAAAAGAAACTATCTGTAAAATATATGTATATTGTACACGTTTTCCTTCCATTTCACGAATTTATTACATTTATACACATTGATAATATTAAAATAGTTATATCAGGCAACTTTAATAAAGCTTTCGATTAAATATAATATATAATGCACATTGAAAAAAAATATATATCAGAAAATAGTCGATTATAAAATATCTCAACAATATTACATTTCGATTGCATAAGTTTCCCATTTCAACAAATTTTTCAACTTCATTTATAATATGATACTTTACATATCATAAAAATATTTTGTATTTAATCTTTATAATATATATGGCTTTTGCGTTAATATATAGTTTTAAAAAATATATATATATAAATTAAGTAGTCACACCGTTATATACGAGTTCAAAGATTACATAATTTCATCTCTACGGTGACATTATTTCAATAATAAATAAGTTGATTAAAAAGAATAATTAAGAGTGGTGTTCTTCTTTGGAGGGTGCTTTAATTTCGCATATAAATAATAGTTATAATAATTACAATAATAATAATAATAAAACAAGAGCAAAATGTACGTAAAATACAAATTTTTCATAAAATATTCATGTAAAAAATATGTGTATTCGTAAAAATAAAACTAATATTCATCGAAAAATAAAATTTAAAAAAATCGATGACATAAGAGCAAATCTGATAAATCAATCATTTATAAATGACGAATTGATTTCATTTTACACGCAATTTGTGTAATTTATTTATTTTTTTTTTACTTCAAATATTCATTTTGATTCTTTTTGATATGTATGCGATCAAACACGACACAAAACATACGCCTCGATGAAGAATGATGAATAATAAAATAAACTGACAATGTTTAAGACGTGATTAGGACTAAACTTGACCGTTGATTGTCTTCTTGGCACCGTTGGTATGAATACCGTTTGGCTTGTGTTGTGAAGATACTTCGTCGCCGGAATCTGAACCGTTTATGTCGCCAGTTTTAGTTATGAGCGTTTTTGAAATCGACAGGTTCCTCATTTTGTCCGCAGTACCGTTCATTAAACCGTCGGGTCTGTATATGATATCATCATCTTTGTCTAAAAAAAAAAAATATTTATTTTATTGTGAAAAATTTTAAATATTAATATGCATTGGATAGAAAAATATTTCAGAATGTTAATATTTACCTGTTGTAGAAAGATCTCGGCAGAATTGTTTTGATGTGTTCCAATCTTCCTTCAGCGATAAATTAAACATGGAATAATTTGGATTTCCTGTAACCTCTTTTTCTATATTTAAAAATTGTGGTAATAATTCGAGCAAATGACTTTTGTCGTGAGCGCTATACGTTTCTAGCAACATTAAACCATGACACCTAAAATTAGAACAAAAATATGTTAATTACTATTTTTATGTCATAGTTAAAAAAAAATATGTATATATAATATTCTTACCTAGGATGACCGGGTTCTTTATAGATATCTAACTGATAGTACTGATTGTTGATTATAAAACATCTCCTCTGTTTGTATATTGTGAAATGGGTATCATCTATTTGCGATAACATATTAATATAATCCCTGTGTGTCAACTGAGTTTTGACTTCGACGCACTGTCCGTATAATTGCGGCCGTCTTATTGTGTGAATATAGGACCAGTGATCTTTTTGACCTCTCTTTCTTAGTCGAGCCTGCGTTTTTCGACCGAACGATTGCAAATAATTGTGAATGACGTCGAAATCTTGGAAAGGTGGAAACACGCTGTCCGGAGGAAGTGGTCCCCCGACTAAGAATTTCAGTTTCTTCGAATTGCACAAAAGTCTGTCACCGGTATCGATGCCGATCTTCTGACATACGCATGCAATCATTCGTTTGATTTTTGATTCAAAATCTGTACTGTTGTCGATAACGTCGAAATATGGATGACCCACCCAGGCTGCTGCAGCATTATAATCGAGCTCTTTGGCCAGCACGACGTTTTCTGATCTACATGCGTGATCCTAAAAAAAGATATTTAAATATAATATACATATCCGATAAATTTTGTTTATTAAAAATTTATTATTCGAACCGATAAACAATATTACTAATAAAAAATCATTGATTACATATTATGTTTTGATAAATGATTGTCTTCTATATCACATCGTCTTCAAACGATCATAATAATATAATTTATTGTATTGCAATCTTAGAGAAATTAACTATAATAAACTTCAATTGAAATAGGAAGGAACTCAAGGCAAATTTTTATTGCATTTAAATGACATTAATAAAATACCTCAGTGGAATAAAAATGTTCGGCACCGTTTGCAGCTGATACCATATGAACTATGTGATTGTATCTATTATCTCTCAATTCTACATTGTTCCATTTATTGGCCACCATTAAATGTTCCCATTTTTCTTTGGACAGAACTGAAGTAAAAAACATAAAAATGAAAATGATTAAAAAATCACGCAAAACTAATAGTGACAATGATGAAAAAAATGTTAATATATATGACTTACAAGCACTCGCATCCATGGTCCCTCTATCACAAATAATGAGACAATCACGTTGACATGATTTACCCAATTCAAAATAAGTATTTTCAATCTGGATCATAGTCCTTAAAAGATTTTCTTGGAACTTGAATGCTATGTAAATAAATCAAAAATATAAAGATGAATAATAAGAAAATTACTATAAATACAAATTTAAATAACAAAATATTCAAATTATGCATATATGCGAACAAACATAATGTGAAACAGTGGGTAAGCGTGATGTTAAAAGGTTATTTTCATACAAAAGCACTAATTAGAATGAGACATTTGTCATGCTAAGAAGACGAAAAATCAACAAACAAACTTGCTTCATTACACGAAACTTGTTTTTATTATAATTTTTATTCGAAAACCCATACGAAAAAAAAACGATTATATTACAAAAACATCAAAAAAAATATACAATATATTAAACATTTTAGGGATTAATTATGTTTATCGGTTTTTTATTTTATTATAATGTGTATTTTATAAAATATTTATAGTTGCAGATTTATATTTATAATTTAATAATTATTGAAAAAATATATGTATTAATGTAAAATTTTAGTGTATATAACAATTTAAGGATTAAAAATTAGTAGTAAAATATATAGTTTTACTACTAAAACTCATAAAAATAAAGTACAGTTTAAAATCCATTATACTACTAATATATAATTAATCAGTATTCGTTTCAAAAGAAAAAAAAAGCAGCAAAAATATTTTTTTTTGTTCAAAAAACATTTGAATTAATATGATTAAAAGACTTGATCGCGCATCATGAATACGATATTAGACAACATAGTTGAACAGATTATAAGTGCACTGACTTATGCAAATCACCAGGTAAAAAGAAAATAGATTTTTAAATAATATAGAAGAAAAAAAAAGATACGTGGGAGCGATGTCTTTATGTGCGAAAAAAAAGGAGAATAAACAAGAAAAGACACGAGTCAAAGTATCATCGTCGTCGTCATCATCATCATCATCATAGATATCATCATTATAAAAAAATAATCGTATATAAAAAAGCTATGCAATTTCCGTTATGGATTGTAATTATTAAGAAAACTTGGCAAACCGTCTAGATATTTAACGTCATCGTCAATGCGGAGTCACATGATTTTTCATATTTGTTTTATAACCAACCGCCGACTGATATATTCTTCTTATATGACAGAAATTAATGTTTTTTTTAACGATTACACCGTGCAAAAAATATGCCAAACGAGTGACATCACGATTTTTCTCCACTTATAATTATATAATATGAATTAAACCTCGTTATTTGACTAATGATTGATTTATTACATAATTATAAATCATACATATATTTTCATTATATAAATTCAATATTTCATAAATCATTTTTAGATAAAAAACATGGTCATTTGTCCAAATACTGGAATTGTGCCCACCTATTATTATACGTGATTTTCGTTTTAAGTATATAAATAAATAAACATAACGCCATATATAATATAATCTAAATATATATATATATATATATATATATATATATATATATATATATATATATATATATATATATATATATATATATATAAGTATGTTAAAAGTAAACGTTATAATATTATTTTTGATGTCTATTTTTAACGATAAACATATGCAACGTGTTACAGACATCATAAAAAAAATATTTTAACAATAAAATAATTTATGATCATTACTTTATTTTCACAAATAAAATTGTACATAAAAATAAGATTAACTTCATTTAGCTCCTAACGGAATGTACAATTTAATAAGTAATATAATAGTTTTGAGATGTATTTGACTATATTAAAATCACATGTTGAATCAACATATATAAAATTATGACTCTTGTCATGCGGAAACAATTAACGGTCATTGAACATACAATAAGGTCCAATTAACAGATCATGTGACCTGACGATTACGACTTGTCGCCTTTCGATCCAGAACAGACTTGTACGTGGATTTTCGTCGTTTTTTTTTTAAATTTTCTTTTGGCCATCGGTCAAATTTCGCGCAATACTGAAATAAAAATAAAAGAAAGAAAAGATCTGAAGGCGCGTCTCTTGACGTAGGCCAATAATCGTCGATTCCGCGCGAGGAAAAATAGAACGAAATCAAGGTTGACCACGCAATCCCTGTAACCATTAATAAAAGTCGTTTTTTTTCTGAATTAATTTAGATCTATTTACAATAAATCGATAAATTAAAACTACTCCTTCGTGCCGAATATAAACCATTGTGGAACGAAGATCGTCTGTGTTTACATCTATTTATGATGTGTAAACTTCGGTGGACGTCCTTCAGAGAGTATTAGCCTCAGTCACAGAACGTGTCGCAAATATGCTTGTAAAGATAATTATGATAGAATAAATTCAACAATATCAACAATTTCTAATACTTGTCCACAAATTTCGTACAAATGTCTAATTTTATCTGATAATAATATATTTAACAATTAAGTAGTCCAAAATTGATACCATAAAAATGGCAAAAAAAAAAAAAGTACAAAGAAGAATGTCTAACAACAATAATAGAGTGAAAAACTATTGTGCAAAGTGTACAAATGATATTAAGTGGATATATAATTGTCGATGAATATCAGTACCAATCAGAGAATGTATCATATCAAATTGATACTTACAAAATAGACAACCCTGTGATACTCATTAACTAATGAAAAAATTATTATAAGCACATGACTTCTGATGAGGATTTTATTGAAGAATAATTTAAATATTTTGATATAGATAATAATATTTATATTCGAATAATTCTTATTTATTTTGTACGGGTTCCTTATTGAATAGATTGGTATTGTTTAATTTATCTATCTTTTTTTTACAAATGCATTTAAATTCAAAATAGGCATCTAACAGATGTAAAAAAAAATACGAAAAAATGTAGTCTAGATATGATAATTGTGAAACAAATACTCATCATTGCTAATTGAAATGCTTGACTAATTGTAAACATACCAAAGTAATTAACAATGATTGAAAGCTTTAACGATAACGTCTTTGTAAATTGACAAATATTCGGAGTATTCATTCCGACGTCTAAGAAATGTTACGAAAAAAAAGGTCATATTCAATCGAATACGAAATAAACCATTTTATCTACGATACAAAAGTATGTTTCCTACGAATCGATTAGTTTCTAAGATAAATCTGTAACGCTTGAAGAGCGTTTGACATTCTGCAAATACCGAAGATTGTGTCAAGTGTAATAAATTAAGTTATATAAACACACTGAAAATGCAATTTAGTGTGTGAGAAATTGAATATATGGAATATTTCAAAAAAAAAAAAAAACAAAAAAAATCTTCACAAATTATTTTTTCCATAATGTATATATATATATATATATATATATATATATATATATATATATATATATATGTTGTTGATTAGTTTTTTTGAACACAACAAATAACGGAAAATTGATTATAACGAACAATTGTGAATTTGATTGCACATTTCCGCCAAAAAAAAAACAATCTGTAAAGATTTATAAAATATTTTTAACTTTTCTATATTTAAATACATTTGGATATGTGTAATAATTAAATTTTGCATTTACATATTTAAATCAATCATGACATAGTATTTAAATATGTATTCAAATATTCAACATACATCTGAATACTGAAAATTTTTATAAATTCTTGATTTTTCAGCGGAAACGTGCAATTTAAACAACAAATGCTTGTTTTTTTTTTATTATAACCAACACATGTCGCAGAAGCCAGGTCTCGTTCGCCCTTATGCGACAGAAAAAAAAGCTTTATTTATGTTTGTTTTCAAAGGCCACACTGATATGGCCCTGGACAACCACCTAAAAAAAGACCCCTCTCTCTATATATTGTTATTTTTTTTCAAATATTTATATATATATATATATATATATATATATATATATATATATATATACATATATATATATATATATATACATATATATATAAAGAAAACGTTCGTCTGAAACGACCAATCTGTATCAATTTATTATGAGACAGTTCCAAATTGAAACTGACACCTTTAAATGGCGAGAGGCTGAGTTTGTAATTGACATTTTAATAACGAGAGGGTACAAAAATATATAGAAACAAATGTCATTCATCATAATAGTCATAACAACGAATTAACATATATAAATATTTACAGGCTTCTTCTGATGGAATACGTCAACAAAAATAAGCTGTTATAGTTAACATCAATTATCTACGTAAAAGAAAATATCTTATTTTATAATGAAAAATGAATGCAAATATTATTTACGAGTTAAAAAAAAGAAAACAAACTAGCATCGTACGTTATGTGAAATAAAAAAAAATATGTACAAATTTCATATTGTGGCGGAAATGTAAGAAAACGGATATGAACAGTGCTACCAACATAACTACATTCGACGTTGCCAACATTATTATATAAAACGACATCATTAAAAACATTACGATATGAAATGCGAACAAATCTAATTAATATTAATGATTTTATTCTGATAAAAAAAATATATAAGATGAAAATCGATGTAGCGATATACTGTAATCAGATTTTAGCCAAGTGGACTTTAAAATAAAGTGATTTTTATTTATGTAATAAGCGAGGGGGCTCTTTTGTGGGTCCAGGGTGTCGACACAGCGGCACTCACCCTCATCGGTGACAGCATACCTCTCGCACCAAAGATGGAAATCAGCATTTAAGCCTTCGGCACCGGAAGACTCCGCCCCTGAAACACGTGCTCTAACCGATCCAACCATATTCGATTCAAGTACATTTATCTAACTCTAAGTGTTTTGGTTTTGTTTTGATTTTTTTTTAGTTATTTATTAATAACATCAACAACAATAATAAAACAATGACAATGTATATAATCAATCGTGTCAAATATAGCTTATGGATCAAGGTGTATTTCCTTTTAAGGTTCGCGTGGGGGTGGACATTTTTGGAAATATTATATTTAGTCATTCATAAATCTATACGTCGAGCCAAAAATCAATTCGCAAAAAAAATAATATTTTAGTCTCTTAAAAATACTGAGAAATATAAAAAATAATATATGTTTATTATCTATTAATTTATTCTAGATTTGATATTTTAAATATTTTATCTCATTAGAAAATGTGTACGTATAATTAAATTTCATAACAATTATCTAATACAATCTTTTATTAAATTTCTTAGTACGTAATTATATAAAAGGAAATAAACGTTAAATTAATTATAAATTTTATAATTCAACTATTTTATTATATTTCAATTGCTTTATAACAGTTTCCCTTTATGTTATATTAAGAAAATTAAAATTATATATCATTCAAGCGTACTCGTGTACAAATTCGTTGTGTGAATAAAATCAATAATAGCCTTAAATACACAATATATTGACGAGCAATAAAGATACGCCATAAAAATACATATTTTCCAATAATATGAAAGAATAAACATAAAAATTGAAAGAGAAAATTTTATAGTCAATAAATAACCATTACGATTAAATATTAAACTTGCGGTTATGTCTCACATTAAAGACGATGAGAAAGGAAAAAAATTATAACACACATGCAGACGAAATTTGGCTTCATTTCGAACAAATAAATATAAATATTTTTTTTATATATGGTATATATACGAGAAAAACATGGAGTCGATATATTTACATATATAGTATATAAAAAAATAATATAAATGCGACGATATTATCATTTATTATTATACATGTGTTATTATTATTGTTATATTATATGACCGAGACGATTTCGATTACGAATATGTCCAAATTTCTCTCGAATGAAAATATACCGGAAAAACTGATTCAATTCTATGCGGAAAATTAGACGAGCTAACAAAAGACATTGCTATATATAGAAAAGGCAGACAGACGATGGATAAAAAAAAGAAAAACACCCACATATGAATAGAAAAGTAGTAAAAGTCAAATCTGGTTATAACATATATAGTTTTTTTTCTTTGATTTTAATTCAGATTAATATGCTTTTATTAGATTTGATCGTGTATATAATTAACATATAATTTTAAATTATGGTTCACTATTATTGTTTTTAATGTGGAATTTTTAAGATTCAAAATAATGTAATTGAGGATTTTTTTGTCTGGCAGATAAATCTGTACATCAATCACACGTGTTGAACCAAAACAAATTTGTCTGCCAAGAAAAAAAATACATACACACACACACACACACATATATATATATATATATATATATATATATATATATATATATATATATTGTAAATTCAAGATCTTAAAAAAATATACATTTTAATGAGTTGACAGGTTATTAATGATAATATCTAGTTTAATTAATTTAATAATATATAGTATCTTGATACCGTTCTAAATATTTAGTCTATTGTTCTTTAGTATAAATAGCATCACAACTTTGAAAATTATAACAGCAATTCAGAGCTTTAGCGATATTATTGTGGAGGAGGTATGTTTTTAATTTTAGTTTCATTTATATCAATATGTATGAACTTTGTAATTTCACAATGACATTCTCATCAACGAGTTAAAATAACGTTTAGATAAATCAGTGTTTCTCAATATATATAAATCACACGCAGCTCACTCGATAATAATTTCAAGATGTTATTGCATTTTCTTAATGTATAAAATAACATATTATATATACATTGTAATTAAAGTTACATAAGTTAAAATTTTACTGTTACACCAAAGCGGCACTTTTCAATCTTACTTCGTTTTAATATATAGTATAGTAGCACTTTAATGGATTAAAATTTTAAATGTTCCATTTACATAAGAGCACTTTAAAAGAACGATTTGAATATTTATAATATTCTCTAATGTGGAAGAAACGCTAATAATTGAGGAAGAAAATTTAAATTTGCTTTTAAAAGCGTGTGGTATTTATTGAAACAATTTCAACATTTCTTTAAAATTTACGAATACTAATTTTAGATAATTAATTTCTACTAAAAATTATTTTAAATTCATAATTTAATGAAAACTTATGAAATAATAAATATATAATAACGTTATAAATAAAATTTTATCATATAAAATATAAAAATATATATATCAAGAATTTTATATAAATTTTTACGTAAAAAATTCATTGCACCAATAAATTTATATAAAAAAATCGTAATTCAAATAAAATATATCAAAAAATGCGATCACGCAATAATATTACAGGCAATCAAGTGTAACAGTAAAATTACTTCGAAATACTATTTCGTAAAGTTTGCAACGGATTGATCGACTTTTTTTTTAATGAAATATTCCAAAATTATTTTTAATTCAATTCGTTTTGGCCTTGAATTATGTAAGATATCGAAAATTTTTATACCATTATATCAGAATGAAGAAAAAGACACGAATAGCGACATTTCATTTGTGATGATGATATGAAATGAAAATTGGCTCTAGGTAAAAAAAAAAAATACAATAGATAACAAATATAAAAATAAATAATGGTTTGCGTGAGGCTATATTGAAATATTTCATGTGTTTCGACAAAAAGACTACAATTTCGATTTGCATGTCATCGTCTCGGATCAGATATAATAATGATCGTGAAAAAGAAAATAATACGTAAAAAATATAAATAAATAAAACGTTGTCGTCGTTCTTAGTTCGAAGAAAAATTGCTATAAAATTACAATAAGTTGTGTTACACGGAAAATGAACATCACGAGACATTAGCATATAATAACGTAAGGCAAACAGATCGATTATAATAAACTAATAATTTTCTCCGTTTTTACGAATTAATTTTGATCATTTGGGGGGAATATTTTGCGTGTCTTGTGACTTTTCACAAATATAATATATATTATATTTTTTCGTTTTTAATAATTTTCATAATTTTCAATAGCAGACTTGCAAAATCCTAATGTTTTTTTTTTTAATATTATATGTAAGCACAAAATAGTATATATAAATTTTAAAATAAATAAATATAATTAAATTAATATTTTAGAAAACAATGGTGACAATCGTCTTATAAAATGAAGATATTAATTATTAAAAAAAAATTCAAGTAATAAAATAACTAATCTTTTTCAATAATTCAAATAAATTTATTGAAAAAAAAACCAACGTATTATTATTTTATTTACAGCATAACTGATTTGCAATTGGCAACTATAAATTAATATTTCACTAACAAAAACTAGAATGCATATTATTAAAAATAGAAAGCTAACATAAGCAACATCCATCGATAGAAAAATAGAATGACTTGCAAACTGACAATATAAAAAAAATGAAATTGACTATTCAGTTAAAAAAAATTAATGTTGAATCATCACGAGTTCTGCTATTTATACAGTCGAAAATATGACTATTACGCATTTGTAACAATATAATAGAAATTCATATTTATGCGAGTTATGCAAATTATATATGGTATACATTACAATAAAAAATAACCATAGTGAATTTTCCGCCGTCGTATCATAAGTCGCAAAGTAAATGTTTCTTTTCTTTTAGAAAGATAGACAATAGAAGCTAGAAGTAATTTATTACTTGTCGCAGAACGATAATTGTTTTTCGTGAAATATATTCTGATATAAAAGCGTCGTCGATTCCTTTACATAATGTGAAAACTCGGTTACTTTCATCACGCGAAGTTCATTTCCACACGGTTTTCCATCACAATACACAAAAACGTTTAAATATAATATAAAAAAAAACTTTCAACTATTCCACTATTAATGATAATTACTTAGAATAATAAATACAACACTTGACATAACAATATATATATATATATATATATATATATATATATATATATATATATATATATATATATATATATATATATATAATAGTCCGACGTTCAATCAAATGAACCGATTAATTCAAAAATGTCACAGTTGTTCATTAAATTCTATTAAACACGCTATATTTTTATTCTTGTTTATTTGATAATATTAAAAAAAAAATATATAAAAGCTGGTTTATTATAAAATATACATCGGTTTAAATTAACTAATTTTTTATTTTTAACATTTATTATATATATTTTTTTAAGGATTGCCATGTTTTTCTCTAATAAGAATAATACTGTTTCAAATGTCTACGGTTAATTTATTACGGAAAAAACGGTGAATTATATATTATAACGCCCACATAAAATGTGTTAAGCAGGATCTCAATTCAATGTACTTATATAAAAGAATTTCCATTAGTATGAAACTTTTTTTTAAATCCTACATTAAAATATAAATAGTATTTTCATTTAATCCAATTATTTTTCAAGTATTAAGAAATAGCTTTATATACAAAATATATATAACTTAATTCATTATTAAAATACTGTGTTATATTTTTGATGTATATGGTAGCTACTTAACTTCCATAAGCTGTTTAATATTTATGATATAATAATAATCCAAAGAAAATACGTCAAATTTGATGAGGTAAAATTAATTTTATTGTCATCGCTAAAATAATATATTTATATAAGACGAATCGACTAATTGAATCGTATAAAAACGTCAAAATTGAAAACCTCTGATATGGATCATCGGAGCGTAAAACGTACATCGATTGGAAAAACTGGAAAGTGTCATTTTTAAAATTAACTCTTAACAACGGAAAGCTTCGAAGAAAAACATATGAGTTTTAAATAGCGTTTACACAATGTATAGTAAAAAATAAACTTTCGTCACGACATAGGTGACTTTATTCTCTTTATTATTTTAAAAACAACATTTCTAACAATAGAAATCTAGCAGGTACAATTATATCAGGCTCTAATGTTTAAAAATAAAGCGGAAAACTTGTGCGACTTCCGCGGAAACCTCGCGAAAAGCGAAGCCGTACTTATAAAATTATAGACAAAAAGGTTTGCAATGTAAAAAAAAAATAAACAACGATCGTTTTATTTGTTTGAATATACGCATAGCGAATATTATGACGGCGTTTGAAAAGCGCGTCGTGGAAAAACTCGATTATTATACGACACATTTCGAGAAAATTAACCGAGAAAATCGGTGACGTATCTTCGCACTGTCGACACGCTTCATTTAACCGCATCGCGAAAAACAACGCGCGGAAAAACACAATGGAAAATGCGACGCGAACGATTTCGGTTTGTTTTTCGCGTAAAATATGATCATAGAAAAAAATGAAGCGTGTATAAAAAAGCGTGAAAAAAAAATGATTATTAGAAAGGAAAAAAAAGGAAATTTGTACTCGCTTACGATGGTAAAATTAATATAAATCGATTTATTTCACTATAATATTTAATTTTAATATGTATATAAAAAAAAACTGTTGACTATCTCTATTACATATTATAACACAGAAATTTATGAAACTTCTCTCAAAATATTATTACTTATCTAAATATATGAACGGTTGGATCCAGACCTCAAAATTTAAAGATACACCGGTGGCATACATACAGAATAATGTGATTCTATTTTCTGTAGCCATCACGTGTTTTAAAAGTCAACATGAAATATTAGAATCGAAATCAAGTGGACCTAAAAAAAAATTCGCGCGCATCCATATATAACAACGCGATGAAACGGGCACTAAATTTAAAAGTCATGCGTTCTTTAAATATATATATATATATATATATATATATATATATATTTTTTTTTTTTGGACAACCTTTCTTAGACGAACAAAGGTCAGGGAAGTAAAACGCTATTGAA
The DNA here is from genome assembly GCA_024500535.1 of Leptonema lineaticorne. Classification (NCBI taxonomy): domain Eukaryota; kingdom Metazoa; phylum Arthropoda; class Insecta; order Trichoptera; family Hydropsychidae; genus Leptonema; species Leptonema lineaticorne. Next base: position 1,890,129 of record JANIJI010000004.1, on the reverse strand, counting down.
GAGAGAAAAAAATATATAAAAAAATGCTAAATCCGCACACGAGACAAGCCAGGTCGTAAATATTGCAAGCTCTGCGAACTTTTGTCGACTTTTATTATAAACGTATATATTTCTGATGAAATTTTACATAATTTGCGTACACAGGAAGTCATCCATTATACTGGCACCTGTTCAGATCGTTGACACAAAAGACGCACCCGTGAACATTTCGTCTTTCGTCCTGACGCATTATTATTATATTAGCGGAAAAACGGCGCAACACACGTTTTTTTTAAAAAATTCCCGTGAAAATTTCCAGTAGAATCGAAAAAAAAACGCAAAAAGGAAAACCGCGAAAATTCTTCGATTCGCCGGTGAAAAGCGCGAGTTTACAAAATGGACGACGGCCAAGAATTTCCCGTTTGAAACGTGCACAATGTGATTATTTGAACTGAAGTCAATTATTCGACCGTTGGACGTTTATTTTTCTATTTAATGTTTTTCTTTTTTGTTCTAAATTAAAACAGATATCTAAAAATGTGCTAAATAAATAAGCTATCTATAAAATTATTATCGAATCGATCGATTAATTCAAGATTTGTTTTCCGCTTGCAAATATAAAATCAAAATCGATTAAAAGATAATAAGTATTGATTTTCATACTTATTAAGTTGATAGTTAAAATCTTTAAACTTTTCTAATATAATAGATATTATTTATTTATAAAGTTTTTAAAACGGATTCAATATTATTATTATTATACGGATATAATTGAACTAACTCTTCGTTAATTTGATATATTAAATATTTTAAAAAAGATAATTCCTATCTAATATAAATACATACAATATTTGCAAATACTAAAAAAATGACAATGTTGAACATAGATAACGTAAATGTGTTGATTTTTTATATCAACTTTTGACCTTAACCTTTAATTTCATAAAAATAAATTTAGATTACAAGGTGTCAAATTGAATGAAAATATATTCTATTACCATAATCTCCGATTGAATTTACAAAAAACCAAAAAAAAAAAATTGAATATTACTTAAAACTATCACATTTCCTATTCTTAATTAAAAAATACAATTGAAACATATTCTTATTTTACACTTTGATTTTTCAAGTCATTAATCGATTAAAATATCAAAATTATTAAAGTGGTTGTCGATTACGCAAGAAAAAAAAACATAAAAACATATTATCTATGAGACTTATCTATGAAATACAAAAAAAAAAACGAATAAACACAAACTGCACTTACATAAAACCCACTTCAAACGATAAAAACGATCGATAAAAGGGATGAACTGTATATAGTAAATAATAATAACTCGATTTATTATATCTTTAATGTCATTTATGAGATTGTAACTTGTAAAGATTGCATGCATCTAAATTTAAGCTTCAATTGCCCAATCGAAATATGTATGAAACCTTTTGACGATAAGAGAAGTTAACTTCCTCGACAAACAATAAATACATCTTGAATTAATAAAATTTTTAAAATAGATAAATAAAAATAATAATTTAAAAAAAACGAAATTAATACGGGATTATTTTATTGGAAAAATGCACGTTGCTAATATAGTCGGTACATTAAGGCGACCCTGACACAAGGAAACTATAATAACAAGGTTCACCTCAACCTTGACAACGCGGACCAACCGCGATGCACTTCAATCGATCCATCCACCACCACCTCGAAAGACAATGTAACGGTTAAATGGCATTTGAGACTCACTAATTAAACGGCTATGAAACGAAGATAGAAAAAAAATAATAAAAGATGGAAAACGAGCGCCTAATATAATAATTAAAGGGTTGGAACTGTCGTCTAATTTGCTATTCAAATTATAGAGTATTGTAAATATAAATCCTATTGAATCGTTATATAAATATATAAATATAAATATATATATATATATATATATATATATATATATATATATATATATATATATATATTGATATATAGATATATAAATATTAATAATTTTACAAATTCACGATGGAATAATTCGTATTTAATATAAAAATAATAATTTAAAAAAATATGGAATAGAAGGTTATTTTCAAGATCATTCAATTAAAAAAAATATTAAAAAAACAATATAAATCACCAAATCTAATAATAAATAATTCACTTCTTATTTAAAAAAAAATCGGAAATATTTCAACACGATATGAAAAATATAAAATTATCGCAAGTTCATAATTCAATAACAAATCACGTTTCGTTGTTTATAATATAAAAATATGAATGTATAAACAATAAGCAATTTCTAAACTCTATAACTTGAATAATTAAATTATTTAATATGCGATTCACGATACAATTTTAGAATTGTTAAAGATTGATGTTGAACATTTTTTTTAGCATTTTCATCAGCACATTGTTTGGCACCCAATGCTAATAAATACCCCATATATATACACTCAAACAGCATTCAAATCTTTTTAAATAAACTATGATTTTGCTAATAAATATATAGTATAAGCTTTTCAAACATCAATAAAATTTATTTAGATTTAAACTTTTTTCAGTAATTTATAGTGCAACATTACCATCTTTTAAAAATGACAATTTACAAATTCAATTTTTTTTAATAAATTAATCGATATTTGAGAAACATTGACATAATATTAATTAAGGCATAGAAAACTTCCGTAAATACCAATTATCTATATACAACCGTAATAGCATTACTGATATATTAACTAATTAATGACACTTTTTAAACGTATCATATTAAAAAAAAATAGTCGTGCGATTACAATCTCAATAATACAACTTCTCGATTAATATAATTATCACACGAGTATCAATTATATAACTAGTGTATAATCAATATTTCAATCTATATTTGATATTATTTTACACAACAAAAAAAAACGTAATTCAATATCGAACATCTATTTTTTAACGTACTAATCATCTAAACAAATAAAAAATCAAAAACATGCTTCAAAATTAAAAGAAACGGATAAGTAAAATATATTTTTTTTAAACTGAAATTTAACAAAGGTTAAAATATATTTTCTAACAGATGTTAAGTGAAAAATTAACGACGCAGCCCTATATTTACATTCGACACGAATTAGTGACGTTATCATAATATTTACATGCGTACAATTACGTCGGATTTCGTCTGAAAAAATCCCAAAACGAAAAGAAATATTATAAATATAATACACACGCGAAGGTCAAAATAACACACACACACACACACACACACACATATATATATATATATATATATCGAAATGGCAAATAAACGTTTTGAAAATAATTAACGTCAATTCGTAGCAGTAAATAAAGTTTGCTCTTTTGTGACGCGTTCTAGAACCGATAATTTCTTCGTTTCATGTGACTACTAAAATATTCATAAACGATGATCAAATCAAACAAGTAAATATGTACTATTATTATTGTTTGTATAGACGTCGACGTACTTGTAATGAAAATATATATATATATATATATATATATATATATATATAAATTGGTTTAGTAAAAATTACAACGAAGAAAAAAATATCGATCGAATATTTTTATCGTATATATATATATATATATATATATATATATATATATATATATATATATGCATCTATATAAAAAGGTGACGAATATTGCACCCTCGACCTGTCCTTGCATTGAAAACTCTCATTGAAAATTCTAAGTGAAAACTCGCGAATCTTCGATATAACTTCAAAGTAATCCGATTAAAACATGTATATATAAAAATATGAATGCAAAATATAAACTTACTTTATTTTTAAATTAACGAAATTGAAAATTATTTATGCTCACGGACGTTTTCAGAGTGTAAATCCGTAAAAATCATGATCCGACTTGAATAATCAAAAGATTAAAATAGAGCAGACTGACTGCATCCGGAGAATTTCATTATCGATATCGAACGTCTATTACAAAATTCAATTGCATCATAATAGAAATAAACAGTTTAATTACATTTAAAAAAAATATTCTTAAACGAATAAAAATATAAAATACTAAAAAAAAAAATGAACAAGTCAATGTAAACAGTAAACAGACTCATATTCGACTTCCATGTTGAGTATATTTTTTTCTTTACCAATATAGGATTATAAAATAGTCAGAACTTCGAAAGTGTCACCTGTTCAAATATCGGTCTGTAAAAACGGTTAGTGTGAAACGAGAAAACAAAGTGCTATATATATATGAAATATCTATTACATTGTAAATATCTAAAAATTACACGAGTAAATACTGAAGGGATAATATAAAAATAATGTGACGAAATTGAATTGACGATGAGTGAAATATTCAAGAGTATAAAAAATGTATATATTATTAATATAATTTTATATGTTAATTAGTAAAATAAAAATAAATATATAATATAATAATACATGCATAAATATAATAAAATATAAAAATATATGGCAACAATAAAGATAACAAATACTATAAATCGTAATGAAATAGTAATAAAAAAAAAATCATACACATTATAAATATAATTGAAATTAAAAAAAATATCCACTTTTTATATTAAATATTTGCACATGTAATAAGATCAAATTTCTACAGTATCTGTTGAATAACCATGCATAACAAATTTATAATTTACATTGAAAAAAACTGTTAAATAATATATATATATATATATATATATATATATATATATATATATATATATATATATTATTTAAAAAATGTTCTAATTTGATATAAATGGTAATTCTTCAGAAAAACTTAAAAATTGTATCTACCAGTTTTTTTAAAGAAAAAAACTGAAAATTTCATGCACTGTTAAGAAAAAAGAATAGGTAAAAAAAATCATAATAGGAACCTTACCTTGGTCTGCATTGAGATCTGTAAACTTCACACCGCCACTGTAAACAGAAATTCAATCTGAAATTTATACTCACAACAACAAAACAAACATTGAGTTAAAGAAAATATAAAAAAAAGGAATAAAAAGTCATATTACTAAAACAATTATAAAAACGTAATTATTATAAAAATTATAAATATATAAATATACATATAGAACTGTACAACTCTTCTTTTTTTGGAAACTTTAAAATTAATTTACATTTTTTTTATGGAGAAATTATATGAATATATTTTATAGATGAAAAACATGAGTGATATTTGTTTAAAACATTTTAATTAAATAAGAAAATATATATATTTTTTATATCAAAATTATATATTGTATGAAACTGATACTTTTATTTAGCACATTTAAAAGAGGCAAAATAATAAACAGTTCTATACATATCAAAAATGGGATAATGATGGAGCGCGTTGGTGATATATATATTTTTTTCCCAAAAAAATAAAATACATATATATATATATATATATATATATATATATATATATATATATATATATATTTGAAAAAAGAAAATGTGATGATAGAAATAATGGAAATGATGCATGATATATAATAAATATATATATTTAATTATATATTATATTTTGCAATAACATAAATGTTGTGTCACTTTTACCGGATTTTATTTTTCTTAAGGTTCGTACCTGAGCAGAATGGTGGCTGTCTCCGGCACTCGGAATACCTGAAAATAAAGCTATAGTGGAGCCACATTCGTCGCAGGCACAGTAAATGTGCACCAAATACAATTTCAATCATATCACTAGTATGCCAAATCAATTTTTATTTAATATGTGAAAAATATATATATTATATGAATATATATGTAAAATAAAAGCAAGTATTGATATGTAACATATATACACATATATATGAGCAAATTTATTATATTTTTTAACTGATTAAATGTTAAATAAAGATAGGAAAAAAAGCAGAAAAATAAATGAAATAAATTATTTAGATATGAAATTTAAGATTTAAAAATAAAGTTTTTTTCTTTTCTTCTAATAAATGGCATACGATTTTAATAAAATATGCAAACACAGTTACATTTAAAATAAGTAATTAAATAGAAATAATAAAATATATCATTTACCTTCCATCCTAGATTTTCGAAAAACGTGGATAGTCTAGATTGGCCCGTTGTTTTACCGCCGCAAGGTCCTGTAAAAATGAAAAAGAGACATCCAAAGACGTCAAAGTTAAAAAATGTTTATAACGAATATATATATTGTGCAGTTCAATAAAAATAAAATAAAATATGAAATAAAAAATTCACAATAAAATATACTAATCATGAAAATATTCTGAGGATATATTTAAAGTTCATTATGATGAGCTCATAACATGGAAAGAATATATGATGTCATGTTTTTTGGCATCTTTGATTGTAGTTATTTTCCTTTATAATTAATTATATACAAATATTGTTTCATTGATTAGTAAACTTTACAGGAAATTACTAGAAATTTACTAATTACAAAAGAGAAATCATTTACGATCGTTCCAAAGGAGGCTATACAATTTATTTTCATTTACGTCAATATAAAGCAATCGATTAACTATAGATTTTTATTGAATAATTATTAAGTAATTAACAGAATGACTTCGGAATTTATGGATCAAAGATCATAACGTAAAATTTTCCTTCACATAAATAATACAGAAAATGGATTAGATCAAATACATGAAAAAAGAAAAATAAATAATATAATTCAATAATGAAGATATTTGTTAAAAAAATATATTGATGTAATTATTATTTTTTTGTTTTTACCAAAACATTTGATAGACGATAATTTACATTATTGATATGTTTACATCGCGTTCTATCGAAATATAAGTGTTTTCTATTATTTTTATATATCAAATATACGTAAATCGTGTTTTCACATGTATACACATCAAAGTTCCATATGATTCATACGGTTTTGTCATTACTAACGATTATTCGAATTATTCTCTTCAAAAGACAAAACATAACATAAAAAACGGTATGAATATATCGTTTTTTTCTAATTAATGTTAAAATATGATTTTTATTGCATTATATCTCAATAATAATACAAAATTTTACACTTTTTACATCAAAATTTTTTATCTGAACGAATAAGAAGGGTTGAATACGCAAAATTTGCGCAATCGGATGAAAATCGCGTAAACTGAAAGACTTTTAAACTGCAAATGCGCGAATTTTACGCGGAAAAAAAAGGTTTGGAACAGGCGTCTCAACACATGCGCACCGCAAACGATAAACGCGTAAAGCACACGAATAACGTGTTAGAATTCGTCAACAACAAAATCGATTCGATTCTCGAATACGACGATATATATATTTATATATAAAAAGTAAACACGTGAGCGTACATAACCTAGATAGAATAGATTCTGTGAAGAAAAAGAAATAGGAAATTATATAAATACTCTTAAGCTTTCGTAATGTTGGCGCGTATTAAAAGTAACAAAATTGTCGCGTATAAAAATGTATTAAATGATGACATATATATATAGAATGAATAATATTAAATGTAGGTGAAAAAATTGCACGCGAAAGTAACTAGAGTTAGAAAAACATAACCTAAAAACAGTTACCGAATTACGCGAGTACGATATATAGAATTATAAATTGAACGAATTATTTTACGTAATGAGTAAAGAAACTATACGAGTTACCGATTTAATCGCGGATAGGATTAATTTAGATCGGATAGAATTTCAATAAATTTTCAGGACGGTTTTTTTTTTTTTTTTTTTTGGCGACGAAATAGTGACGATGATTACTGACCGCCGGTGAGGACGATCTTGTGCACGCGTTTCGCCTTCGACTGTCGAGGATTGGAATCCATGTGGTTGCACGAGGATCGAACGTTCGGTGCGACTGATTGCGATGAAGATGCGGATGCGGACGCGCGCCGCCGTCGACGACGACGAACTATGGTGAACGACGTTGCGCGGGACGGCTGTACGACTTTCCTGTGCCGTACGACGACGATCGCTAATGATGCATGGCGCTCGTTCGGATGAAAAGCGCGCGCAACGTCGACGACCGCACACTACGAAAGACGTCTCAGAAGTGACCGACTCGCTGCTGAAACGCGCGCTGCCGCCAACCTAACGCCGCAAACGTCATCTAAACCTATAGCAAAAATCACTATTTTCTTTACGAGCGAAGCGTCGCACTGCTACCAACTTATCTAATGTTTACTTAAATCTAACGCGAGATTTTAATCATCATAGCGTTCCAATTTATATTTAACAAAAAAAAAAACTGACTTTTTGATTCAAAATATCATCTTAAAATAATTTTCTTAATTATATATCATATATTGGTACCGATAGATTTGTTTTTAATATAATTAATAAATTTGTTATTTTTAAAAATATCAATCGACCGATTTGACTAGATTCAAATATTTGAATACGATCGAAAATAAAATATTTTTTATTGAGAATAATATTTAATATTTTTAAAATGAAAACGAAATATCAATTAGTCGTTAAATATATTTTGTATGACTCGTTTCTATTCGGGTCCGTAGTAATAAGAACGATAAGCGGAGCCGTGTGTCACATGTCGATTTGTCCGTACCGAATATACACGGTCGTAAAGTCGGACGTCGTGGCCTCCAGCGGAGCGCGAACGTCGACGGACGTTTCGGACTAGAGTTCCGTCATCGACGCCGACGGCGGTGGAGGAGGCCACCCTTTCGACATGCAATACTTGATCGCGAGAAGCGCTCTGAGAACGCCTCTGGTATTTGTCGTCCGCGATTCCGCATCGTTTCTACGCGAACGCGTTTTTATGTTTTTATCGATGCACTAACGTTAGACGCGTTCGATCTCGGATCGATACGAATGCGCGCCTCGATCGACGGAATCGCCTTCGGACTACGTTGACGACGAGACTACTTCTTAGTTATTATTCGGAAACGCATTACATAACTGAACGTAACCTCAAATTCGGTCCGATCTTTACTCCGAGTGACGTCACCCGTTTTTGACATTTATACCGGTTCATGTCCATTAAATCACCGCTCCTAAATTAAACTCTCTTTATATATTTTTTTCCAAAATATTTATACGGTATCAAATAAATCGTTATATATTATGCAATTTTTAGGCGGTTTCATAAAATGTGCAAACACTGGAATTTTTTCAAGTTGACGAAAAAGTACTACAAATAAACGGATTTTATGAAATTCATTAAAAAAAAAAAGAAAAATTGAGAATTAATTTATTTTTTATAAAAAATTTATTGTTTCGCTAATATTTCTATTGAGTTTAGTAATATGAATCATTTTTATTTCTTTACATTTAAACATTTTTTTCCATTTTACTTTTATTAAATTTACTATAAACATCAAAAATTGTGTTTCGTTACAAAATCAAATTTAAGAAATGTAAAAAATTATGATGCAATAAAAATCCAATTTAAATCCTTTACATTTATTTATTGATTGCAAAATCGCAGTCATATTAATAAAATATATGACTCGAAATATGAATTTATAAAAAACATACGTACTTTTACTTTTATCAAATTTATATTAAAACGTTTATATTAAAATTGTTATAAAAATTATCGATAACATTCAAATAAGCATATATATAAAAATAACGCTTTCCAAAATTCTGATTCTGGTTATAATAAAAGAAAAACGCCAATTGTATCAGTGAATTTCTTATTCTATATTTAATAATGTATAAAATATTTTTTATAGAATAAAATTATTTAATAGTAAATAAAAATAATATACCTCTAGAATTATTATAAACGCTTATATTTATGTTGTATCTCTGAGATTGGTATATTTTAATAATAATTATAATTCTATATAATTGCATATTTTTCCTTTTTTAATGTTATACTATATATGCATAATATATATTTTATATATTTTCATTTATCGATAAGAAACGTCACATTGTGTTATGTAATTACAGATTGTAATATTTTCCAATAATCGTTATATGAAAATAACATTTTTTTTAACATTTTTTGTTTGATAAATAATAATTATTATCGAAGTATATACATATGAAAGAGAAAACAATTCCTTTAATTATATATTTATAATAATATGGTTTATCTTTTTACTAGACGTATGGGAGAATTTTGTACATTCCATCGAGCGGATATGCAACTCCTTTACCATCTCCAGAACAAGAACAGCGCAGCGGAGGTGAAAATAAATCCAAATGGAAGTCTCGTTTGTTTTTTACATTAGTTGGAGCAACGGCAATAACATCTGGAACACTTGCATTTGCTAAGTAATTTTTATCCAACATTCGCTTAAAAATTTTTGCTTGTAAGATTCTTTTAAAATTGTAATCAATTTATATAATTTTAGGAGCAATCAAGATTTTAGAGACGTATTGAAAGAATATGTACCATGGACCGATGAAGCTATTGCGCTTATTTATGGCGAAAAAGAATCCCCCGTTTCGAAAGCTATTACAACAACGCGCGAAATGGCCTCTTCAGCTTCTGATATGATTTTTGGAAGCTCTACACCTGCTCCACCGCCTCTTCCACCTATATCTGCACCACCAAAAATTGAACGTCCAAAAGCACCCCTGAAAAAGGTTGAAGAAACTCTACCAACCATAGGTATTTTTATTTTAGACACCAATCATCCTGTAATTTTATTTTTTATTTATTTTAAATTTATTATAGTTCCAGTACCTAAACCTATAGAACCTATTGTTGATAAAATTGAAAAAATTCCAACAAAAATTGAGAAGTTTGATTCTCCAGAATCTGCCGAAGCAATGGAAGTAGCATGCAAAGTAACAGTTGCTGCATATAGACGAGCTACAGAAGCTTTAAAAATTTATGCAAAACGAATTGATACTGTCAGTTCTTGTTTCTTTTTAATATTCTTAATAACTTGTTTTTGTTTCTAATTGTTTTAGTAATTTTAGGTGTTAGAAAATTATACGGATGAAATAGATCAAAATGTTTTGAACGAATTGAAAAAGTCAACAATATCTCTCACTGAAGCAGAGGAAGCTATTGAAATAGCAAATAAACATTTAGGTAAGTCGTTTTATATAAATTTCATTATCATTCGTGTTATAATTTCTTCTACTAGCAATGGTTTATTTTTTAGAGGAGGCTTTGGGTGGAAGCGAAAGTATGTTAGCAGATAATATTCGAAAACAAGTTAATAGTGCTAAGGAAGATCATAATAATGCTACGGCTAATGCGTCTGTATATCGCCGTTATTGGTCTCAAGTGGAACAAGCTCGTAAATATTTTATTGAAGAATTACAGGTTTATATACATTTTTTTTAAATGTTGATGTTGTTTAATACTATTAAGTAAAATTAAATAATGTTGTTTTTAATTGTGAAAGGCGTTATTTCCTGAAGTTGATATTACTGCCCAGAAATTCGATATTCATGGTGGAAACCCTGATTTATTACTTCTAGTCGCTTTACGTCGCATACTTTTATATCAACAAATGTTAGCAAGACAAGATACTATATTATCCCGTAATATCGAAAGTGTCATGTCTGGTATAAAAAATTATTTTTATTTTAAAATACTTTTTCTTATACATATATGAATTTTTTAACATTCATCTTTAATTTTAGGCAAAGATGAGGATGTAATTAATGCTAAAGTTAATTTAGAGCTAGAAAAAGAAAGACGAAATTTATCATTGTCATATCAAAAAAAGGTAACATTTTTTTTCCTTAAATATTTTTACATCGTTAAGTTCGAAATTTCTTTGTATATAAAAAAAATATAATACTAATAAAAAATATAGAGAAACATTAATAATTTTAGGATGCTGCTATCAGAGCAAAGGCTCAACGTGAATTGGATGTTCAGTTGAAAAAACAAATTGATATCCACGCATCCCATCTTCAAGATGCACTTGATGCCCGTGCTAAACAAGTATTAATTTATTTAATTGAACCTAATGGTTATATTATTATACTTATTATTATTATTATTATTTTAATTGTAGGTAATTCAAGAAGAAAGAAAATCTGCAGATGAAAGAGCTGAAGTTCAGAGAGTGAATCAAGAATTACGTTTGGCTGCTGTTCTTGGACGTCTTCAAGGAGTAGATGATGCTCTTAAAGGTTAATAAATTAATTTATATTATTATTTTCCTTGTTGTTTTTAAATCGTTATTCAGGTATAACTCGAATTTCATTTATGTATAATTTGCTTTTATTAACTGTTACCTGCAGCGGTAGATGATGATCTTAAAGGTAACATATAGAGATATTCGAGAAGTTATATTTAAACTATTATATTTATTATTTTTTATTAATATTACAACTTATTTACATCTTTACGTTATTAGCTCGTTCTGATGCTGATAAGATGGCTCGTCAATCTCAAAAATTATGGGCTGCTTGTGAAGCTTTAGATGCGGCATTAAGAAAAGATACTAACTTACCAATACCGTTAGTGAACGAACTTGAAGCTATTGCTACAGCAGCTGGTATTTTTAATTGAATTACATATTTATAATTATTTCATTCTTATATTAATATTCTATTATTTTTTATTGAAGCTGATTCTGATGAATTAGTAGTAGCAGTACTCAGAGGTGTATCGAATATAGTAAAAGATAGAGGAGTACTTAGTGAAGTTGCTTTGAGGGAAAGATTTAATAAAGTAATAACTTTACATTTATAAATATCATTCAGAATATCTTGTTTATATAAATTTAAATTAATTAAAACATTATAGGTGGAAAAAGTGTGTAAAAAAGTAGCATTAGTTCCTGAAGAAGGTGGAAGTTTAGTAATATATTTTCTTTCCTGGATGCAAAGTATTTTCTTAATTAAAGGTAGTGGAATACCTAAATCAGAACTAGAAGATGGTTTAACTGATTTTAGTGAATTAGATACTCATGACATCTTACAACGTGTTCGGTATATATATATATATATATATATATATATATATATATATATATATATATTATTTTAATATTTTACTAATAATCATTGCAAATTACTTATTATTTTCTTTTGAATTTCAGATATTGGGTGGAACGATACGACTGGATAAAAGCGCTCCGATATGTAAATCTTCTTCGCGGTGCTCCAAGCAGCGTGGCCAAAGATTGGGCCAACGAAGTTACATTACATTTAGAAGCACGTCAAGCTGCTCGTGCTTTATTAGCTCATGCATCAGCATCTGGTCTTTTACATTTATAATTTATTAAATTGAAAATAAATAATTAGTCTAGACTTTATCAAATTCAACTAATATAAACGCGAAATCCTATTTGCAGTTTTTGTTTTCACTTAATTAAATTTTCTCTTTTATATAAATATTGTTTTTAATATATTTTTTGTTGTTCCGCACAAATATTATTTCTTTTTCTTTTTTTCGTAACTTATGCATAAATTGCAATATTTTTTATTAATTTATTTATATGTATATTTTTTCTACAGTATTACAAATATTTTATTTTGGATTTTCTCGAGATTTAAATTTGATATAAATATTATCTATGTATATCTACACGTCTTTCTTATTGTATAATCATAAAATAAAAATTATTTCTTGGCATTTATTATATTGTGAGAGAAAGATAGATGTAGGTGTTCATAGATATCTATTTCAGTAAAATGTATTTTTAAATATAATTTTTATAAATACATTGAAAATATTATTTTTATTGCGATATATTTATAAATTTACGTAGCGGTGCTTAATTTGACAAATCCACAATATATTAAGCTACTGTATCCTTTTATTAACTTATATATTGTGAAAGCCTATTCGTTTTACGAATTCTTGTAAATAAATTGTTTTCCAAATGATGATTTGTGTTTTATATACATATTCATTAACATTTTTTTTATTATAAAAAATATATGAATGTTTGCAGTAGAGTTTATAACACTTTAATCGTAAATTTATTTTTTATTATTACCACAAAAATATATTTACTGAATAGAAAAGTATTATTAATTAATCTATATTTTAAACTAACTTTCACGTTATATATTAATTTCAAAATAAGTTTTTTCTTTTCAAAGAATTTATCCTATATAACGGGATAACTCAATGTTATTCGAATGCAAATACATAAATTATTCCACATACATTTTTTTTAACTTCTTTGCACCACATATGGATCACGATTGTAATAAAAAAAACTGCATTCTTGAACAAACATTAATATGAAAAAAAGTTACCGCGCAGACCATGAACTACAAAATGGTATAATTATAATTGTAAACCTATTATTATGCTATTTTTGTAATTCTATGATATGTCGTTCTTTAACTATTTGCAAACGTCAAATTACATGTAATTGATTATATAGATGATAAGTATGGGCGATCGATTTATATTCGTAGTGCAAGCATAAAAATGATTAGTATTCAGAATGAATTACTTGTGCAGAGAAGCAAACCAGTTTAACGGTTTGAATACAGTTACTTCGAATTTTAACTTACTAGTATTAAATAATTATTCAAACAGTGAACATCATAGCACTAATGGAAGAGTCTGTCAATATTATGGTACGTAACACGATAAATATTTGTAAGCTTTTAAAATATTACACGTTTAATTTTTGAATTTGATTACAGTCAATAATTTTAATCGCATTTTTATTGATAATAGTTGAAAATGAAGGAAGATTCATGTTTCCAAAAGTGCCCAATATTGTTTACCCTCCTGTACCTACAATCGGTATAAACATAATGAAATTATTTAAATTAAAATTAAAAATAAGAAAAAAAATACAAATTATATTTCAGCTAAGCTTAATAGTGAAACAATACAAGCATTACAAGAATCAGATCAAGATCCTGAAGTGAAACCCGGTTTATTTCAAGGTGATATGGCAATGAATGACGAGGTAATTAATCTCGATTTGAAAAATTATTAATTTCCTTCATCAATAAATCAACCTGAGATTTTGTATTTCAAGGTTTATAATCAATGGAGAATCGGACTTAAATGGGATGTGTTTCCTGAAAAACTGTGGAAAAATGCTACAGTTCCGTATGTAATAAGTCCATTATATGAACCGTCCGATTATGTAACTATTTATCAAGCGATAAGAACATTGGGATTTATGACGTGTATAAAATTTGTACCTTGGGATAGAAAAGTAAAAGATTATCTTCTCATATGGCCAGTAAAATATCCAAAGGTAAGAATGCGGATTCATAAACGTAATCGAATTTTAAAATTATTTTTTTTTTGTTCTTGTAAATTTTAGGGATGTTGGTCATTTGTTGGGAAAACTGGAGGTGCACAATTATTATCTTTAACACCGCCCGATGCGAAAGGTCCACAATGTTTAGGAAACGAAGGGAGAGCTATACATGAAATAATGCATGCTCTCGGTATTTTTCACGAACAATCAAGGGCAGATAGAGATAATTTTGTAAAAATACACACGGAAAATATTATTCCAGGTATTTTTTATTAAGTAAAAAGTTAATTTATGTTTTACATTTTTATGTAAAAGTACCATTTTATCTTTGTATTCTTTAGTATTTTTCTAATATTTTTATTCTGTAATTTATATTTATCCAGTTTTCTTTTTATTTTACTACTTGCTGTTTAATAAATTTTCTCTTTATTCAATACTCTTTTTAGAATTCTCCATATATTTTAAGTCATTTTTCAAATGTAACTAATAAATATTTTTATCAATATATATTGAGTATTAACTGCTTACTTTTTTTATTTTGTAAATAGTTCATTCAATTTGTTTTAATTAGTTCTTTTAATTCTACTAATTTATTCACTACTATATATTTTTATGTATTCAAATAATATAATATATAAAAAAATGTTTATTGTAGAATACAAATCTAATTTCGATAAGCAAAGTTTGAAAAATACCACATATTCGTTCGAGTACGATTACGACTCGATAATGCATTACGGGCACGATTACTTCACCAAGCGGAAAGGAAAACCGACAATAACACCGAAAATGAAAGGGGTCAAACTGGGGCAAAGACGAGGCCTAAGCAAGACGGATTGTCTCAAAATCTGCGATCTATACGGCTGTTTAGACAATTCGAAGACGGCACGGAAGTATTATTCTCTTTGTAGAACGCTCGGCTTATGAAAAAAAATGTTTACAAATAACATTAATTTTATTAGTGAATAGATCAAAATAAAAAATATGCCGTTTTTTATTAATATCCTATTTCCAATTGCTCAAAAATAGATTGGCGATGCGAAACTCTTAATATGAAGTTTCATCTTAATTGGAAAGTGACTCAAATTTTTTTTATAAATGGTTGACATGTTTAATTGGGTTTACGGTATCGATAATATTAAAGAAGTTTTAGCGTAAAATTATTTATTTCGAAATACGACTAGAATCTATTTACAAATATATAAAACTCCGATTTTTCCTTGCTGTAACAACATAACACAAACGGTGGACTCGATACGGAAAATTATTTCGAAACGATGCAACGACGGAAATTGATCGATTTCGTCCGTTCGAAAAGTAACGTAACGAGCTAGGTCACAATAGATTGTTATTGAAAAATATAAAGTTTTTCACGAGTTTAGTCGGTTTTTTTGGCGTATTTGCCGCGCATATGTTTGGGCAGGGGAACGACTCCGGAACACGGCACCTGGCCCCGAACCTCGCACATGCACGGCCTCTCGCAGCCGACGCCGAAGTTGGCCGGGTTCTGAACGTGCGTCTCGGCCGCGATGTCCGTCTGCGTTTTGCCGACGACGTCGATCAGATGCTCGAGGATGTCCGCTTGCGATTTGGCGTCCGCGTCCACGATCATGCTGCGGCCGTCCTCGAAGTAGCATCGGACGAACGGAACCGGTGACGCGTTCACGAACGTCGCCATCTGCACGTTCGGATTGCCGTACTGAAGCCGCGGCAGCTCCCAGAAGGCGAATTCGCGAGCGCCCTTGTGCCGATCGCCTTCAGAGTTGTAGTTTATCGTCAGTATTTTGACGCTGTCGAGCAGACGCAGCCTGCCCGACTTCAAGTAGTCTAGCGTGCGTCTGATGGGACCGGGACCGATCATGAACGGCATTTTTTGACGATTTTAAAATGCCGCCGTTTATAGCCGAAAAATACTTTTATAGGTTAGGTCGCGAGCGATTTGACGTTTCCCGACAATGCCGATATTTTTAATGCGATTTTAAATATAAATTATCCAATATCTCATTTTAATTTTTTATTTATTTTTAAATGTAACTTTTTTCCGGAAGTTAAATATTTTTTTCCGTTCACGAAAAATGTTTTATTTATTCTCGCGTTAAAATAAATATTTTTGTATTTCAAAAATCAATTCGAGGCACGAAAATGAACTTTAAATATTTTTCATAAATTATATAATTTTTAACGCATATTTGTGTTTCTTTTTAGCTTGAAAAAATATATATTTGTAGCGAAAAAAATTTAAATATAATATTTGTTACGAAAAGGATACGGTCTACGATTGTTGTATTATGACGAAACCGCAACCGACTTTGAAACTCGATTGTCAGACGTCGTTATGGCGGGTGCGAAATTAATCGACGAAAATAGATTAAATGGTAAATTAAAATAAAATTTTAATACATGTACACATATATTTCCATATATTTTTTTGCGCACGCTATTTTCTATTAAAGCATTATATTTTATACTTCAATTAGATGAAGTAGTAAATGATAAAATAATATAACATTTACAAGTGTATATTCTTTACATTTCAAATAATTTGATTTTTAGACACATTGTGATATCGCATTTTATATCAATATTGACTTGAACATGAACGGAAAGACAAAATTAACCACCAAATAAATTTACAGCGCACATATATATATATATATATATATATATATATATATATATATATATATATACATATATATATATATATATACATATATATATATATATATACATATATATATATATATATATATATATATATGTATATATAATTTAAAACGAATAATCTTTATATATATAGTATAAGTATTGATCGTTGTTCGTATAACCGTTTTTAATTACTTGTATACTTCGTTGGTTTTAAAATTAGAATGTAACGAGTTATTGGAGCATCTCGACATCGATTTGAACGACTTATCTCCGCACGCAAATGAACTATTAACGTTGATGGCGAATTATAAACAAATTACGAATCTTCAAAGCATGGATCCTATGAGTGTTCATTGTTGGTATTCGGATAGACTTTTGGAAAGAATCGAATTGGAACCGCATATTTTAGCTATGGAATTAAATATCAAAAGTTCCGAAAAAGAAATCAAAGAACAGTCTCGAATTCTAAAAGAGTTTAAAAATGATTTAGAATTGGTCAAGAAAAAATTCAACGCCAGTATGAGTGAAGAAGATTTTCTAGAGAAAAAGCGTGAATACGAAGTTAATATAAAAATTCATGAAGAGAAACTTACCAACTTCGAAGTAAGTATATATACTGTGTTTGTTTACATATTTTTCATTTCTCAGACAATATTTTTTATATTTCTCAGGCGAGCTTACAAAAATGTCACATTCCCATGGAAATATTACCGGAAAGCATTAAGGGGTTAAATAAAGATATCGAAGTTGCCACTGAGAAACGGAATCGCCTTAAAGATGAAGTATATAATGTCAATTTAGTAAGAAGCGCTAAAAAAGATCTTTCTTTATTAAGACTACCGAATAAAAAGTAGTGATTTATTTCTATATAAAATTGTATTTATTATATATTCGTAAGAAAATATAAATACGTATATATTATTTATAAAACGTTTCCAAAATCCGTTACAAAATATAATTTTATGAATACACACATACATTCAAATATTAAAAAATAATTAATTATAATTAGACACTTACGATCGATTGTTCTATTAAATTAATATTAAGTTTACAGCAGCCACCAGGTTGACATCTAATATATATTATAAACATGATTTCTACTATTCACTCAGTGGATAGCAGAAATCAGCTTGATTATCATTATCATAATGTTCTCATTTATATGATACAAGAATAATGAAGAATACTATTAGTTTGATTTCTTTTATTTCAAACTAAAATTTGGTATGCTACTCCACAATATTGAGCTTTAGTTGACATAATTTTGTGAGAATTCTGTTAATAATATTTTAGAGGTTTTTCAAATATATTATTACAATTTATATTTATTTCAGTCTTATTTGAGATCGTTTAATAGGGAACAGTTTATTTTTCAATTCTAAAGATTTCATAAAAGTGAATAAAGAATGTCCATGAACTCAATATAATGTGTAGCGAATTCCAGATTCAGTTTTAAAAGTATATCACACATAATTAAAAAGTATATAATTAGAAGAATGTAAATTAACTTAATTAGAAGAAACTAAATCTAAGTTTTCAAAAACTAATTATATAATTGACAACTCAATTATTATTTTTCATATGTTATATTTTCTATTTATTCCATTTCATCAGTTCTTGGTATAAGATTTTGATTAGTTTGGCAACCATTTTCAACTTTTGCTACACTTACATAAGTTTGTGTAGAATGAGTTTTACAATTCATTAAATTTGCCTAAAATTTAATAATATATTATAAATGCATAAAAAGTAAAAAATAATAATAATAACATTATTACCATTTTACAAATTTTCTTTTTGTAATCCCAGATATTCCATATATAATTCTTATCAATATTTGTTGGTATTGGATGTAATTCTGTTTGTACGCCTTTTTCTTCTGTCTTTACTAAAATAAGTTTTTATTTAATTTAATAAAATAGAAATTCTTTACAACGTAACTAATTCTTACCAATATCGTAATGTTTTATCATTAATGTAGCTACTTGACGAACTGTGAATAATTCCTCATATATTTGAAGGAATATAATCATTTCTGGATTATTTCTTGCATATTCTAGCGTTTCCTTTATATATCTATGTTATTTAAGAGTCTTTAAATATCAATTGTTTACAATTATGCAAGAGTGACAATACTTTTATTTTACTACCTGTTTGGATGTAATCCAAAATATTTTCCATGATCTGGGGAACAAAATGCATAAAATTTTCCACCCCATTTACAAATTCCTATATTTGGATTTGCAGGAATCAATCCACCAGTACAAATACAAAGACTGCAAAATCCTAAATACTAGAAAAACAACCAATCATTATATGTAAGTGTGTTATAAATGATATTATATTTCAAATTCTTTATACCTTATAAACAAAATCTTCAGAAATACCATCCATTGGAAATATAATTTGGCATTTACTGATTGTATGTTCCATTTTACAGTCGTCCGTTCTTTGTATTCTTTGGGCATCGGATACAATTCTTCTTCCATCTAATAACGTGTCGATAATCGAGTGTGGCACTTCCATCTTTTCATGCGCCGTATCCAAATTCCACATTACATTATTGATAGCAGATATGAGAAACATGTTATTTTGCATTTTACGCCAATGATACCAGAGTTGTACAAAATATGGCTGTGTAATATTTATATAACGCAAATTATTTTAAATTAAAATAATTCTTATAACAAAATTAAGTATTCTTACAAAAACTTGATCAGTAGGTACTGCTGTCCTATAACGAACTAACGAATGCAAATCATTCAGTTGTGTTGCAAAACTGGCACATATTTCCTTATTACTTGTTTGAACTTGCTCCATGTCGGCGATCAATTTTCTTACGAGGATTTCATATTGTCTGTATACAGCTAAAATTTTGCAAAGCGTGTTGTATCCATCTTTGTTGACATTTTTATTTTTCGGTATATTGATGTCGATGCTTCGTATTTCAAGATTGATCACTATATAAGAATCGATCGATGTCGTTAAGAGATTAACCCTCTCCATGATTCGAATAAGACAGTGCGATAGTGCCAAACTTGTTGCTTCGGCAGCTTCAGATAAATTTGCGACCACTATAAGAAAACACTATCAGTTTGAAGATGCTTAACATTGAAATAATACACACTTATAAACACTTACATTCAGGAATGCTTTCTCCGCCTTTACCACAATCTTTATTGAATATTCGAATACCAGAAATTATGCTTAATAATTCATTGAGTTGTTTTTCTTTTTCAGAATTTCTCAGTTCTACGAATTTTTTTAAATCGTCCACAGTAAAAACACTGTTTAGAGCTGCTGTACCTTCTCTTAAAACCTTGAAAGATTTTTATTTATTTTTACTATAAAACTGTCTTTATAAACTATTTTTTTTAATATATTGCATCAAAGAGGTATTTTGTATATAAAAAAAAAACCTGAATATTTCCAGGATTTCCCAAACCAGATTTTAGCACAAGATATATCGAAATCCTTCTAAGTAATTTCTCATATTCCTCGTTTATACTAGGTTTTGCTTGTACTATTTCACTTAGAAGAGGTTGAGTTCGTTTATCAATACTATTTTGATTTTTTAGTACTAGATTTTCCAGTGAATCATAATGTTTTTCAAAGTAAAATTGCATTTTCATCATTAAAATAGATGGACAAGTTTCATCTACAATATGAATATTTAAAAAAAAATGCAATAAACGTATTCAAAAATTATATATACACTACCTGATAATTTTTGCATGCAAGCTCTTGAAAATAATACCAAGTCGTCTTTCATCACTTTCTTCGAGAAGTACTTTCCATTGTTCGGGTGCAAACATATTAATTTTAAATAAAACTGTATAAAATCATCATCCAGAGATATATCGTTTGACGTTGCCTCTTTTACAATTTCTTCAGTAATTAATTTGACAAACGTTTCATTTGGGTAGGACATTTTGTCAATTAATAACTGGTTACTACAGTTCAGATAATGATTTAATATATGTGATTGAAGCAGTATCCGTATCCATGGAAATATATTATCAATTAAAATGAATGATATAACAGTATATTTCATTGTTTCTTCTACACATATTAAATTATAAAGATTTAGAAATATTTATATCAATTAATAATTTCAATATTTTATAAATACATAATATTATTTTAATTCCATAAAAAAAATATTATTCCTAGGATGCAAACCATTTGAAATTAGAAATATTATCAATTTACTTATAAAAGATATCGACATGTGGCGCTGTTAAAAATGTTCTTAATTTTATTTTGTTAAAAAAATATAAACGTAATTCGAAATATTTTTATTATTAAAAAAATTATAAAAAGTATTTAAATACATTTTATTTATTTTTTAATATTTTATATTATTTATTTTCTACGTTAAATCAATTTTTATATATAATATATTGCTTATTTTTAATTTTAAAAATTAAATCTTATTATTCTAAAATAAACTATTATTATTCACTAGTTAATGATATTTATTCTATATCAAATATAATTGTATTTTTTTAACGTATTGAAAATTTGAACTGTTCAAAAAAAATATTGGCTACTACTTTAATATTTAATAGTTTTAAATTTAACGTCAAAATATTATTTGTCTTATCACGATTATCATTGATAAAATTGATTATATGAAAAAAGTAGATCATTTTAAAGCTTGCGATAGTCAATTTCAAATCAAAAGTGTTCGTTTAAAAATGTACTTCAATCATAGTTTTATCGTATGCGGTTAAGCACTATAATGTAATCAATGTTAGTTATTAAGCGTCGATGTGGCTTTACCATATAATTATAGACTACCAACAATAATTACTGTGTGAAAATCGGAATTGCTATATCGGTATAACGAGTTTTTGCCCTTTTGCATTTAATGGATTTGTGATTCTCGTTTTACATGTCGTAAATGTATTAAATATTTGTATACGAACACTGTTGTGATTTATCGATAATATTTCTCAAGTCGTTTATTAGCGATCAATAATATTGATAAATTCAAGAAGTCGAGGATGAATTGCTCATATTCAAAGAGTTGTCAATTTTTTTTTCATTATACAAAATTTTTAAAAGAAAAACATTGCATAAAAAATTGTTAAAAATATTAAATCACTATTGTAAATTCAAATCGATTAATGAATTGTGTATCTATTTTTTACTTTATTAATATTTATTAGTAATATTTTTTTATGATATATATGTATTTTGTGAATGAAATTTTTTACTTTACGATGTTTTTTTTTTTGTATATACATAAAAGATAATTAAATTGAAACAAGTAACGTTTTGTAAATACTTGAGGACTTATATCACAACAACCTATGACCCAAAGAAGGAGATCTGTTTTAGATAGAACAAACTAAAACGCAAAAAAGTCATGAAAAGATTTTTAACATAGAAGAGCATAAATATGATATTAAAAATACATATTCTTGGATCTCTTCTTTCTCGTTCTTCGTCTTTCTCGTTCTTCAATATGGTGCTGAAACATGGACACTAGATTCTAGATCCGAAAAATTGGATAATACTAATAATATGTTGTATCAACAAAGTAGCAAATAAGGAGATTTTGGATAAAATTAGAAAAATACCAGAAATACTGAAAACGGTTACATTATTAAAATTCTATACTTCGGTTACAAGTTTCTTCGGATAATTTTATGAGAAAAAAGATCAATAGGAAGACCTCAAAAGTCATGATTTAAAGATCTTCGTCATTGGTTCAACTGTTTGTAAATATAACTCAAAGTTTCGTTAGCCATGTAGATTGCCAGCCTTTTTAAGGAAAATGCGTGAAAAAAAAGATATTTTTTTAAAGATTGTATAACATATAAATATGTGTAAAAATTTTATAACTAATACCGGCACTTGATAATAATTGGGACTACGATTCGTCGATTGGCGAACACTGGTAATGCAAAGTCTCCTCGATCGAAACTAGTCACCAATTAGGACGAAGGGGTTCGCGTGTTGATTTGCCAACGTAACATAAATCGAAACGCAGAGTGACACACACACACACACAAACATCCGGCGTGTGGGGGGGTCGAGGGGCGAGGAAACGGAAGGCGAGACGAATGTTGAGGCGGGAGGGGAGGGTCAGAAATCCACTTCCGTTAACGACCTACCGTACCCCGAAATTACGTGAGCACATTCGTTTTATGCCGAGGGGCAGACATCGCAATGTCATCTACCTTTCGGCGATGCACGATGAATAATGCATTTTAATGGCGGGCGTTGCACGCTCAACGAAGCCGAAAAAACCTGCATTCGGACCCGTGTTCCTCCTTTTCGCACTTTTATTTTATCTCTTTTCTGTTGTTGTTTTTTTTTTGTTCTTTTCGGCCGCGTATTTTTATGCATGCCTCCTTCGCGAAACGAAAGAAAGAAAGAAGAAAAAAAATACAAAGAAGATATTCAAGGCTCGCCATTCGGCGTTGAGCAAGGTCAGTACGGGGACCGGCCAGACCCAGACCTTCCACCATATCATATCCTAAATGCTTGTTGGATCACGTACGCGGTGCGTGAGACGACAAAAAAACGTTTGCTCCACCCAAAAGTCTCCATTTTGTTTTGATGATTATTTTTCTTAGAAAAATAAATCGTACAATCTTTCAAACAGATTTCCAATTTGTTACGTTTAATTTATATATTTTTTTATCATGTGTTTATTCATTTCTTTATTATTTCCTAGTCATAATCTACTTATTTGATATTGATATTGTCTATAAAATAATTTGATTTTTAAACAATACCAGATAATTAATTTCATATACAGAATAATTATATGGTTACTAAAAATATGAGCACATCCATTATTATTTAATTAAATAATAAATAAAAAGATATTTGAAATTTATAAAAAAGTTAGATTATAAAATTATTTTTTTATATAATAATTTATATATTACTTTCTGAGTGTTTTAAATTTCATTATATATTTTTTCTTCACTTTTTCTTTTATGAGTATTTTTAAGCAAATAATCTATCATTTAATATTAATTTTTGATATATGCACATGTTTTGAAATCGTTTCAGAATATTTTACGAAATCGATTATTAAATTAGATTGAATCTTATTAATTTTTACCACGAATGTAAATTCGTTCAAAAATAATATATATCTAAAATTCGATTTACTATTATTTGCAAATAAAGAAAACCGGCGTATTTAAATCGCAGAATGAAAGTCGAACGACCAAAAAAAAAAAAATCCATATATAAAATATAAAATAGTAATTCGCGAATCGCATGAATAATTTCGGTTAAATTATCGGAAATTTGGCATCGAAAACGTGACCTGCGCAACTTCGACTGCATTTCGAGACTCGACACTTAAATAAAAATGAATTCGAAAAAAAGGGAGCCGGAAGGGTATAGAAATTGAGAGAGTGAGACGGGGGGGAGGCAAAACGGGCTTGAAAATAATAATAATAATAATAAAAATAAAAAAAACAACAAAATGGGGAATAATTATGGCTTTGCCGGAACACAGGAGGGCACACACGTGAAATGGGCGAATAATGAACATCACGCGATACATAGATTTGGACGAAGGCTTTCGTTTCGATGATGAAGTCGACGATATCGCGTAAGCCCATTATTTTTTTAATTAAAAAAATTTCACGAATAATATAATATAAAATGACACGAAAAATTGAGACCGTTCAGTATTTCATTCGTTTTTCTTTTTTCATAACATATTTATTCGATAACATTATATTTTGATATTCCTATATGCGAATATTTCTAATATTGTATATATTATAATAATTATTATTTATGCAATCTTTTGATATTTTTATCATTCATATGATATTAAAAAAAAAATGAAAGATTATTGTTCCGTGATGTAATTTTAACCGTGAAATTTTTAATCCATTTAATTATATCTATTACAATTTTACAGCATATATAGTTGAAAAATTTGAAATTCAAATGATATTGCTACTGAAAATTGTTGAATTTGAACTTTAAGCTCTATATATAATTTATTTTATAAATTCTTCAATTTTACTTTCCAATGCGGATCATTTCACATAATTTTAATATAATTCTTGTTAATACAATTTACAATCATAAAGTATACAAATTTAGTATGTGAAAGTATTGAAATTTAAATATCGCACTTTTTACGACCATGGCCTTACGCACGCAGGCAAAGCGTCGCTTTTCGACGTTTTCGGTCAACCGCGAAGGCTGTCTGGCTCGTTTCTTTTATTTCTCGTTTTTAAGACCGTCATTTGCCTTTTCCGTCTTTTTTTTTTTATTTTTCCTCGTGTCACATTTTTCCACCTCGGTTGGTCCTCTTCGGTTTGCACTTTTGCGCTTTTTCAATAATAATAATAATAATAATAATACCGACAGCAATAATAAAAATTTAAAAAAAAAAGTACATTCGACTCAAGGTTTTCCGTCGTCGGATGCATCCGATGCACAAAGAAAACCATTTCGTGGTACCGGTTTTCTGATTTTTCTGACCGGCGACAACAAGCATATAACAATGGAGCCATTGTTGTTGTTGTTGTGCTTCGATTTCGTCGACTCTTGCGAAATGCGAATTATCCAATACGATGATAACAAACATGCACTAAAACCCGCTTTTCTTCCACATTTTTTTTCCAGTTTTGAATGAAAAATTCCAATTTTCCATTCATCTGAAATAAATTATTAAAATATTCTCCATTTAATCAAATAAAATTATGTACAATCGACATTACTTAAATTGAAAAAATAATATATTTCTATAGTAGAACTTTGATATTAAATTTTTTAATGATACACGGAACATGTTACTGAGTAATAATTTTTCCGGAAAAGAATTTGTAATACTCGTATGATATAAACACATTACACATGAGTTAACTTATATAATAGGTGTTTTTTTAATACTTCTTGTATTTTAATTATTTAATTTATAGTATTAGAAATTAAAAAAATATAATCAGATTATAATTTCGGGTATATTTCATGAACAAAATATAACGTAAAAACGATTTTCTATTGCGATAGTAAAAAATAAAAAGTAATAATGTGCTTTAAATTTGATCGAAAGTGATGATTTTTTTTATTTCAAATAAAAAGCAGAAAATATATATTTATTTGAAATGGAAGTTCATTTCATGTTATTTCAGACCGGTCAGAATGAAAATTTCTTATTAGAAATCTATTGAAATTCGATTGAAAATATATATAATATATAGATAACTTAAATTTATATTTAAGTAAACATTTTATATTCTTATTAAGTATTAAAATAATTTAATCATATTTTTTTCGTTTATATTTATGTGAATTAATAAATTTAAGATTTGATAATTTAACACTAGTCTTATATATATATTTTTTTTTATATAAATGCGGAACACAGTTGAAGAAACAACATCTCAAAACGATCCACGTGAAAAAATACGATATAACGCATGTCTGCGCCTCTGCGGATGCACAACCGGTTTTTCACGGACGAATTTTTGTCTGTACAAAAATATCCTCGTCGAAAGTGAAACCGTAACCAAAAATAAAAATAAATAATGATAAAAAAAAAACGCGCACCGAACCAAGACCTGCCGCATCGTTGTTCATTTTTATTCATTTTATTTTTTAGTCGTCCATTTTGTCCGTGCACATTTTTTTTTATTTCATTTTTAATTTCGTTTTCGCGGTTGAACTGACC
Source organism: Leptonema lineaticorne (assembly GCA_024500535.1). Taxonomy (NCBI): domain Eukaryota; kingdom Metazoa; phylum Arthropoda; class Insecta; order Trichoptera; family Hydropsychidae; genus Leptonema; species Leptonema lineaticorne. The sequence continues at coordinate 1,862,776 of JANIJI010000004.1, read as the reverse complement.
TGCTTCAAGGAGAACGCGATTTTAAAGATCGCGGACGCCATTTTGTGAACCGATTCTAAAACGATGACAGCCATTTTGCGAACGAACGATTAGAACGCAATCATCATAAATATAAATAAATAATCGTAATTAATAATTTTGACAATTTTTCGTTAATTATTCAAAAAAAAAACAATATCAAAGAAAAGTAAACTTAAATGACAACGATCAATGAATCCGGATAGCATTGATTTGTTCTTTTCAAAGGTCAAAAATCACCGTCAGATTTCTCCGTAATTAATTATAATAATTTTATTTTAGTTTTCCGTATATAAATACAATTCATTAATTTATAGAGTTCGTTTATAATTATATATATATATATATAATTTGTAATTTATTTAAATATGTAATTAGTTCCGATTTGTAATGAATCTTGAAATATTAAACACATACGATTTTAATTTTAAAATTGTTTAAAATTAAATATTATTATTTATTTAAAGCATTTATATGATTAATGTTTAGATATGTAACGTAAATATATGCTTTTAAACTTGAATATTAAATAATTGAGCATTTTTATAATTGTATATCTGTAGAAACATCCGATATACATTTAATCTGTATTAACTTTGTTTTCTAAATATTTACTTTAAATTTTGATTCTATATTTAAAACCAAAAAAAAATATTTCTGATTTTAAAATATGTGTGTTGAAATATCATCAGATATTAATTGTATGTTTATTTTATTAAATTATTTCATAGTGGAATATATTTTAAACACAGTTTTAATATTTTTAATATTTTTATTACAGTATTATAAATACTGATTATTCAATTGTCACAATAGAAATATAGTACAATAATATTTGTCATATATATATATATATATATATATATATATTTATATTTATATTTATATTTATATATAATTCATATTTTTAATGGAATCATTGAGAATGATTACTTTTGTGTTGATGATATTTTATATTCTAAATAACAATCCCCCACAATGCGCTCTCATACATATTTCATATGTAAAACGTATGTGTGTGTGTTCGTGTGTGTATATATTTTTTTTTGGTGTGTGTGTTCGTGAATACATCACGATTGATAAACCTTTTTAATTGTTTCGAATTTGAAAGGAATGGAAAAAAAACTATAAAATAATTCGTTATTTTATTATGTTTTTTTTTTGTATGGTGAAATTTCTGTAAAACAGATAGATATAACATGTCTGGAAGTTAAAAGTATACACAATAATTTTTATAGTCTGTACTTTTTATTTCAGTTTTTTTTTTCACTTGATAATATATTTTCACAGTAAAAGGCAAATATAGTCACCACATTTTAATAATTGAAAAAAAAAACATATTTAAAACATTCAATCCACTTAAGATGATATAATGTTTTCTTTTTTTAAAAATACAAATATTGTCAAGGTGGAATGGTATACTTTTTCTTTAATATATATAATATATATGTAACACGTTAACTAACTTAAGAATACGACGAAAATTATAATTAATAATTAGACGAAAAAAAAAAAGAAAATAGAGGAAAAAAAACATAAGCAACAGTAAAAATTTTCCTTTCTTTAAAAACGACTATGAAATATTAAAAAAATATTATTTCACACAATTTTTTTTTCATCTCGTTACATACATTATAAGTATAACAGATAATATTAATTAATTATACATATATATATTATTATTAACAGAACGTTTTACAAAGTGTAGTGGAAAATTTAAGAAGAAAAGCAGATAGTGTAAACCGACAGTGTGGCGGCGGATTGAGAAATACTGGAACGTTAAGAAAATTGATAATAGTGATATAAAAATATTTTATTAAATTTTCGTTCGTAAAAAAAATGATTCACGTAAACAAATTGATTTAGTGAAATGGAATCCATTGGAGAAATGAGATTTTTCTTTTCTTGTGTATATCAATAAATCAATTTTCTTCATATTAAATCATTAATAAAATCGGCAAAAATAGCTTACGTACATTTTGAAAACGTTTCGGAACGTTACTCCGGAACGCTCCGCTTTCACTACACCGTCGGTATAAACTACGAATTGCGATACGTTTTCAAAATTTTCAAACTTTCAACCTTCTAAACGTTTCACATTTATCCCATTTTCCATTATTCTTTAATCATTCGGATAAAATGAAAATTATATATAATTTTTTTTTGTTTCATCATGGTGCCCTTTCCTTAAAAATAGTTTTGATTTCAGATTATGTGAATTAGAATGATTAATTTTTTTTTGGATATGGTTTTGATTCACACTGGTTTGGTCCCTGCTCACTATTTTTACTTTTTTTTTAAATATAAGAAATACAAGCTGATTAAATATTTTTTTTTATTTAAATTCTATAAAAAGGATAAATGAAATGTAGTTATATATCGGTTTGAATTTTTTTGTTTTTTTTTCTCTTTGAAAATAGAAATAAAAATAATACGTTTAGTGCCATATAAAGTTTAGTATTACACAATACGTTCAATAATTAAAAAAAAAGTAATAATAATAATGCATACTTTATTTGTTTTTCACGTTTCTCAAACATCACAACGCCACAAGTTTTTCACACAAAGTTCGATTGATGTTTAAAATAATAAAATAAGAAATAAAATTACATAACAAATATTGCATTTTAATATACGGACACGCACGTTCAATAAAAATTACAAATATTGACAATATTGTTTATTGATCGCACAAATAAATGTCCGTTTTACACATTCACCGGTGTCGAGGGTTAAAAATATTAAAAATAATAATTACAAAATGCTTTTTGAGAATCAACGATCGATTGTACAATCATAATTATAAAGGATCGAATGTTTTTTTTTTTTAGAACATTTTAAAAATAATTTCTAAGACATTGAATACGCATAATTTTTTTTAAATCTTAAAATAATCCATATTGTTTTAATGAACACAGTTGTTTGTATATATATATATATATATATATATATATATATATATATATATATATATATATATATATATATATATATATATATATATATATATATATATATATATATATATATATATGTATATAAGTGTGAGAACAATTTAATAATAAAAAACATTGTACAAACATAATCTTTGTAACAAAAATATTATATTTTTTTCTTCATACATAATACACAATTATATATGAAATTAAATAAAAAAATACAGTAAAAAAAAGTTAAACGATCAATATGTACTCGAAAAAAATTCCCAACTACAACATTCTCATTTTAACTACGTACATTAATATAATAATAATTATTAATAATAATAATAATAATAAAGAAAACTTATTTTTGAAATGAAAATACTTCAGGAATATTTACAAATGCCGATGGGCTTTCGTCCTTGCAAGATTAAAGTCCCCCCCGGACGAAATTTCAATAAATTATCTAAGATAACATTTTTTTTAACAATAATCAATAATCGTAATAATCATTACAATAATAATAATAATAATAATAATAAGAATAATTGTTGTACATGTGTGTGTGTATGGATATAAAATAAAATAAAATTACATGAAATAACTATAACCGACAACTTTAAACTTAAGACAACGTATATTATTACTTCAAAAAAAAAAATTTTTTTTTTTAAGTAACATTCGTTCCTTTGACATAAAATAATCATACTTATAGAAGTAAGAAAGACGTCGAAAAAAAAATGTCTTTTGAACTCGTTTTCGGAGCTTTTTTATTTATTTACATTGGAATGTCAATTCCTCGGAAAAAATGCGATACGAACCTAAAACACGCAGAAATTAAAATCGATAGGCGTCAAAATATAAAATTTTATATATATATATATATATATATATATATATATATATATATATATATAATTAATTTTGTATATATAAATATATTTATTCAATTGGAATTCAAAGTACAAACGAGTGCGTGTTGTCGCGTCATTTAAATATTCGCCTTTTATGATCCGAATTGAAAACTATGTAAACGTAAATAAACGTCCATTATTTTCCCGACGAGTCGACATTACGCGTTGCACATTTTCATTAGTTTTTCTTTAGATCGTGCGATTCGACATAGTTTAATTTTTCCCGTAAAGGACTCGTAGCACGGGGAAAGGGTCTACGATAACAGTTCACAGGTCGGGAAAACAACGCGAAAAACTCGCACAACACGCGCAAATATTATTCAAAATGATCAATGTTCAACGTTTTGAAAAGCGTAACGAAATATTTCATATTTTTAACTAAATATATTATTATTTTTAAATTAATATGAAATATTAAATGAATATTTTTTATATAACGGCGCATCGTTTTTCCGCGTGTTTTTAATATAATATTATAATTATATGAACGTAATGGAATATTAAATGAAGACCAAAAATTTTAAGGAAAATTATTATTGAAAAATTTTCCTATAATTAATGGACCAATCGCGTGTGCTTCCGGTTTGATATGAAGTGGATTTGAGGGAAGGTTTTAAGTGGATAGAGCGTATACGAAATTTTCCAATTTTTTTTTCATTATTTAATATATATATATATTTTCTTAAAGAATAGAAATATTTTAAAGAGTGATTTTCTCTTATTTTTTGGACCGCAAACAAATGAATGTGTTTTTTATATAATAATATATATATATATATATATATATATATATATATATATATACGTCATAAAGTTGTAGAAAAAAAAGACATTTAAATACATCTATTTTTTTAAAAAGTAGCACTACATTTAGTAATGTATCTTTTTAATAATAATAATAATAATAATAGTAATTATAGAATAATAAAATGATAATTATAAATGTAATAATAATAATAATAAACATCGTCATCATCTAAATAATAATAATAATAATAATAACTAGATATCACATTGAGAAATATGGAATTCCGTATATTTTTTTTATTTCTCGTTCTTGATGTTAACGAAAAAAAAAAGCTTTCGATTAAAATTAGCATGTTTAATAAATTGCACATAATTTTGAACACATACTAAAAATAAACGTTTTTCTTCTAATTATATTTTTAAAAAGGGAAATTATACATAAATATTTAAAATTATAAGGAATAGTGGACATTTTCCACGGTTTCCAAAAACCGTCGGATATTTCCGCCACCGTAATTAGTTATAATAAATTTTGACCATCCTAGCTGTGATTTTAACCGACTTAATTAAAGTTTTTTTTTGTGATAATAATAATAATAATCATTATAATAATAATAATAATAATAAAATCAATAATAATAATAATAATGACAATAATAATTATAGTAATAATATTTTACCTAACTACTGATAGTGAAACCGCCGTACGATTATATAAAAGTTTAAGTTTTTTTTTACACGCACGGGGCCTCAATTTTGGATAGGTACTCACTTAAAAACTAGGCGCTTAACACGTTAAATCTAATACACTTAAATTATATGTTCTCAATTACTGTGTAAATGATGTAGAATTTACTGTTTTTTTTTTTAATTATTTATTTAATTAAAACTCCATTTTTTTTTCAATCGAAGCGTCGAAGCCTCGCTTAACTAATCTAAAAAAAAAAAACAATGATAGTGAAAGAAAAACGAAAGAAAACTTGCTCATGAAAAATACAAAAAATTGTTTCTGGCACATATTTGGTTGGAATGTTAAAAAACTCGTAATTTTTAGTTTTAATTACCGTTTTTTCCCAAGTTTTTTTTCTCATATATATTTTTTTTACAAAAACATCCAAATTTTTTTTATTTTTTATTTTATTTTTTGGTTATAATGTACAGTTTAAACAGCAATTGTTGCTGAATGATGCTTAGCACGACGATATAATAATAAAGATAAATTTTAATTAATATTTTTTTTTAATTTACATAGACTTTTGACAGACTTTGAAAACCAAAGATCGGGAGTCCTAACTCCCACAAGCACCAAACATTTAAGATTACTTTTTAAATTTAATTTTTTTTTACTCGCGCTTCGCGAACGAATATCGAATACACATTTTTTTTTTCATTAAATTTGTGGCTTATAAAGAACATTAAATCCAAAAATAACTATGTATATTCCAACAATTCATCTAAACTGATTACATCTCACCACGATTACTATGGATATGTTTATGTCGATAACGTAAAAAATACTTTTTTTTTTGGTCCAACGAAAATATGTATCTGTCCATATTTGATCGCGGGAATAAACGATTAATTATTATTTTTTTAAACAACATTTACAATCGTAAATATTTTCAGTTTCGCTGCGTGCGTAATGTGTTATTTATTTATTTTTTATATATTTTGTAGCACATCTATTTATTGTATTATATCATTTCAATGCGAATGATTGGTTGTATTTGTATGTATGTGTGTAATTTTTAATCCGGTTTTTAAGAAGGGGAGAACCGTCGTCGATTTATCCGTTATTATTTAATGTCCGTCACATGTTATGTTATCGGTGAATTAAATTTAAAAACGCTAAATTTTAATACATTTTTTAATGTATTTAATACAAAGATTTAAAAACGTATCGTAATATTCGTAAATATAATGAAAACAATTAACAGCCCTTATAAGCTGTTCTTATAGGGTGAAGTCTTAAATTGTAAGAATATTTTTTTTTCAAATATATATTTCTAATAAAGGATCTGATATATAGTTTTTTTAATAATTATCTTGTAAGAAATATATATATATATATATATATATATATATATATATATATATATATATATATATATATATATATATAATATTAATTAAAATTTAAATAATATCCATAAAATTCAAACTCGAGAATAATTACAATTAAAATTATATTCTCATAAGTTTCACATAAAAAATAATTTAAAAAAGATTTCATAACATTATTTTTCTAATTAAATGAACAGTTATGAATATATTAACTAGAAAAACGAATATGCATATAAAATGCTACATTTTAACAAGAAAACGATATATATATATATATATATATATATATATATATATATATATATATATATATATATATATATATATATATATATATATATAACGGTATAATCGAACGGAAAGCTTTTACCAAATCGACGAGCGGTTCTCAAACTGTCGGTATCGATCGGGTATTCGGTTGGTTGTGAATTGTAAGAGGTTTTTTTTCATCGAAAGAGGGATTTGTCTTTAAACTAGCGTACGGATCGCGAGCAAAATTAATATAACTCAATAAAATCGCGCAAAATATACATATATTTTGTTAATATTGAAAAAAAAAACGATTTCAAACTTTTTTTTTTTCAAAAATAAATGTATAATTAAAATTGATATGTACCATAGTCGATTCAATCGATAAAAATAAAAAGCGGTAAATAGATAAAATTTACAAATATTTCATATATATATATATATATATATATATATATATATATATATATATATATATATATATATATATATATATATATATATATATATATATATATATATATATATATATATATATATATATATATATATATATATATATGTAAAATAGAATAGAAAAGGAAACGGAAATAGAAAAGAATATTTTCTAAAATTAAATATTGCGAACTACACGAATCCGGCGCCGTTTTCCAGTCAACCTGATAATTAATGTTCTATCATAATTTACCAATAGTTTCAATAATCAATCTTATTTCTCTCCCTAATAAAGAAAAACAATTTCCCTCTTAAGGTATATATATAGATAAATATATATACTAACTTTATATATATGTTTTTATAATTAATGGTGTAAATATAACAAATCGTTCTAATTGCACTTTGTTTGTTTCAATTAAAAACAAGTTAAAGATTTCTGATTATTTTTTTTTTAAATTTATACATTATACATCGAGCCGGTCTTCTCGTTATCACGTCGTCGTCATCAGTGAACATCAAACTTTTCACACCTCGTCACCCCTCCGCGGCCATTATTATTTTTTTTTCGCTAGTAATATTAATAAGTATCTACGGATCATGGCATCCGCGTTCACCTAACATATCTTTAGAGAAAATATACATTAAAAATTTTGGTTAATCACAGATAGATATAATTTTTTTTAGATTTCAAGTCAACGGACTCATCTCCGAAACACGATCGCAATTTTTTTTCATATTTTTTTTAATAATTATACACATCGATAATAATAATAATAAATAATGCTATTTTCACTATGATTTTTTTTAGATTATAATCTGAAAAGCAGTCTAAATTAAATATAGGAGTAATTCAAAAAACTTTTTTTTTATATCTCGTTTTCACACTGTAAAAACACTATTTATTTATTTATTTTTGAAACGTACGGCTTTCTCTTGATATTAATTTATTTTTTATTTTGATATGTAAAGTGAAGTCGTCATAAAAAAATAAAATATTAGTTTTGGCAAAGCAAAGAAGAAATACTTAAAATTATCTTTTGTTATAAATTTTACGAAAATAATTTTATTCTTCGTATATAGTTTCTTTTTACTTTCTTGTCAAATGAAAAATTTTATACAAGTAAGGTTTAAAGATTAAAATTATCAGGTATTTCTTTTTTTTTCGACGATTTATCTAAAATTTCTTATATTACGTATGAATAATGTTTAGATTACAGTTTGAATAGGATTAATATATAATATTATATGTAGATATATATTTTAATATAAAATATTTTTTGAATTACTCCCGTATACAATTTTTACCTCTTACACGATAAATAAAATATGGATCACATTTTTCTTTCATTATTTTTTTTTTAAATACACCTCGGTAAATATTTTAATGTATATATACCAAAACGCTAATTTTATAATATTTTGACGTGAGGTATACGCAACGATCAAGACACAAAGATATAAAATTTTAGATTAAATTTTGATTAATTTCATATGAACATCAACGTAGGTATTTTGATAATAATATTACAATGACAGGTTATAAATGTATACAATAATTTCAGCCGAGACACATCGAACTTATATTTATACATATGTACAGGATGTGTCGTAAATAACGTCACACTATCGGAACAAATCTGATGTGAATGAAAATATTTATGACACGTCCCGATTTAATGTATATATAAATACACACATATAAATTTTGATAGCATATATATGTGTGTATTTATATATGTATATATATAAAAGGGGATAATTTTGAACGCCAAACACTTAAATGCACAAATATATAATTATAAATATTTATAATAATACGATTTTTTTATCGATTTGATTTCGAATAAATGTATAATTTTTAATAAGAGAGATAGAACATCAAAAATATTCTTGTGTTAATCAATAAAAATGTGTAAATGCTTTGGAAATATAAATGTCTTCGTCCGCATTCACAAAAAGGTGATATATCACTGAAAAATTGTTCTTAATTAGTACACCATGTCAAAAATATAATTATCAATTATATCTATTGTACATTTCAACAACGATGAGACTTTGTCTCCGAAAATGATTTACAATAAAAATTGATTTTTTCATCATCTCATTAAAAAATAAGTAATAATCAATAATAATCAATAATAATAATAAAATTTAATTAATAAAAGTTATTTTTTTTAGATTTAATTCTGTTGTTATATTTATATATATATATATATATATATATATATATATATATATATGTATTCGCAGCCGAAAAGTACATATAACGGCGTCAATTAAAAAATCAATGTTTTTTTATCCATGTGACGCACGCGAAGCCTTACCTTTGTTTCACAATTATTTTTTTTTCTAGAGACAACATTTTTGTAAATATATAATTTTTAACTATATATTTTTTTTAAATCACACATACCAAGTATGGCAAGATCGTACATATCAATTAATACCACAATAATTTTCACTCAATTCATTAAAATTAATGTCTAAACAGGTCCAACAGCTCTGAGCAGAATTTTATAAACATAAAAAAATATCTTTTTTGCATCTTCAAAAAACCGATCAATGTGGATTTTGCCTTAAATATCGTATACAAAGCAAGTGTGTGTGTGTTTGTGTGTGTGTGTTTAATGTATATGTGTTTACATGTATGTGTGTAAGTGTATATGTTTGTTTTGTGTATGTGTGTAGTGCTCGAAAAATTGTCATTAGTCACAAAACAAAAAAAAAACAACTAAGCCACAGAAGGTTAACTAGGGTCATTGACGTTCTTCTAGGACGTTTGCGGTGGAGAACTCGTTGCCGGTTCAGGAGCAGGTGTTGTTGGAGTAGTAGCTGGTGCTGTTGGTGTTCCACCAGTTTCTCGTGCTCTCACTCTTCTTGCAGCTTCCCTCATTTCTTCGGCTATCAACAAATCGTCTTGCCGAAGCCTTCGAGGCGCACTGCCTCCCTCAGCACTAGTTGCCTCTTCTCCTCCAGATGTTCTCGATCTTTGAGGATTTTGTTCCAAACTGGATCTAATTATGCCTTCTAATAGTGATCCATTTGTTCCAGTGGCTCCTTCGTAAAATTCAGCTATGTCCCTTGCCGATTTTAGCAATGAATTAGATATGCCGGTTTTTTGAGCTCCCGCTACCAGACCAGGATGTCTAGCAGATTCCTCTTGAAGTCTTTGCATCATTTGTGATGCGAAGAATGATTCAGGATTCGATGGAAAGGCTCCTGATGCTCCGGGATTTCTTTGAGAAAATTCTACCGGCAAGCCGTGAAATGGCGTGGTTCCCCAAAATGGAAATGGAGGATTGTAACCTAAAGCTATTGCCGGATCAAACATTGGTGACATTTTCAATCCATTTGGCGAGTTGGTCGGAAATGTAGGCTTTGTTGGCGGTTTCTGAGGAATTTTGGATTTGTCTATTCTCAGAGTGCCACTGCCTGGAATGTCGGTGGGTTTACTCGCACTTGGTATCGCTGTTTTGTCATCTGGATTTGGATTTTTTGGTTCCCGTTTTCGAGGTCTCATTAAATGTCTTTCCTTGACCTTATATTCTAAAGTGGAATGTGGTACACCATAATAACTACCAGCTCGATGAACGGACATTTCACCTCTTTGTACTGCTTTAACAGCTTCTACCAAACTGTCTCTGTCGTAATTTCTATATTTTCCTCTCTTGGGTCTAGTACCTTTTCCACCTGTTGCATTATTCTGTTGCGATTGATTGTTACTGGAATTGTTATTTGTAAAATTTCTCGTTAAATCATGACTTAAACTTTTAATCACGGAAATTCCTTGACTTCCTCCAACAGGTGGTGTTAAACCTCCTCTTTTGAATACATTGAGACTTTCCATTGTATCCATGTTTTGAGATCCTAATTTTAACTGGTTGAAATCATTATGATTTGATGTGGGCGGCTGTTGTTGCTGGAATTTTGTGTGAATACTTTTTGCAATTATGTCTTTCAAGGGGAACATATTTTTGGAATGCAAAGGCGGTGACAAATGATCAGCCGTTCTTGGCGTAACAGTGATAGCTTGATCTGCATGAGGACTGCGACTGAAAAATGGAAGTGGTGGTGTCGCCGACCCTTGGAATGTTTCTCCTCCATTTTTATTTGAATTTGGTGTATTGGTGACTACTTTAAAGGACGGAATTCTGAGTATGACATTTGAGGGTGAATCCCTCGATTCTGTGCCCGCTTCTTCTGATGTATCCATCGGAATCTCTTCTGGAGAATCTGCCTTTTGACCAGGAGTCGATCTTTCGTTTTTAGTGATAACAGAACTAGCAGAAGAGCTCTGCCTGGAGAACGCTCTTTTATTTGATAGGGCATCGTCATCTGTCTGCTCTAATTGCTTTCCGTTATTTAAATGATCCTGTTTCATTAGGCAATCTTTAAGCATATTCTGTCTTTCTTCGGTCAGACGTCGAACTACTTCCGGCATCATCGGTGCTGCTGTATTATCCGGTTTTATTAAAGGAGGTCCCAAACCTCCCGCTATCAGGAGAGATTGTATATAAGGTGCCATCGCAGCCGAATCCATTCCCGGCCATATATCAGACGTCCCTTCTCTTTTCGGAGAAAGATCGAAAAACTTCTGACCTCCCTTTTGCAGCAAAGCCCGTAAGTTTTCCGACGTGCTATCCATTTGCGAGTAGCGCAATATGTCTTCCATAGACAGTACGGGTCGAGAGAGATCTCTTTCTTCTTCCTTTTCTTCGCCAGTGATTGAATCTTTATCATCGTCCATATCGTCAACCATTTCGTTAGAATCTTCTGCAAACAAGGAAAACCGTTCATTATAGTTGATGTTTTATTATATAATTCAATCAAAATTCATGGATATATTAAAATTATCAATATAAAAATATGTTAGCATTTTACTATGTAGTTTTTCTTTATTAAAAAAAAAAAAAAATATATATATATATATATATATATATATATATATAGGTAATCATTGTTCGTACCTCGATCGATAACCGAAGTTAACGTTCCCGGTAATCTGGATTCACGTTCTTTTTCCAATTTATAGACTTTGTTTCTTAACGTAGATCGTGGAATGTTATATAAAACAGCAGCCCTCCTCGTTCCTAATCTTCCAGATTGAATATCCCGAAGTGCCGCCTGTAATTCCGCCTCTGTATAAGCTCTTCTGCCTCCGGGTGCCGCCAGTCTTGGCTTTGACCTATATGTGAAAGAAGAAAAAAAAATAAAGAAAAAAAGAACACATTTATACGATTGTACTTTTTAAAAAGTTCGCATTGAGTTTAAATCGGTTCTGGTGTGTCTTTGACTTTTTAAGTGCTGCAGACATTTAAAACGTGGAACGGGATTTGTCCATTGCTGAATGCTAATATAATTTTTTAGCAGAAATTGAGCATGGAAAAGATACGCTTAAATGCAATATTAAATTTTAATTTATATATATATATATATATATATATATATATATATATATATATATATATATATATATAATACTAGTAAAGAAATTTTCAAACTAAAGTTATAAAAAAATGAGAGAAAATTTTCTACGGAATATAATCTTTAACGATGAAAATGACTTAATATATTCCATTTTTTAAAATGTTTTTATATAAATTAGAAAAAATATAGAACTTAAAAAAACTGTGAAATTTCATAAATACGTTTTTTATTTTTCTGTCGATTTATTTAATTTTTTTTCCACTAAAAATCATTAAAATTTTAGTATTTTTATTATTTTTTTATTTTTTGGAAATTTTGTAATTTAAGGTTGACAATGATTTACAATCTTTTCAGAATCGTGTAATATTTATAATTTTATTAGAGATTTGCAAAATATAGTAGTAAAACAGAATAATAAATTATTTTATTATTCTATTGACTTTCTGACAGACTTTCAAAATTCCGTGCAATGTCAATTAAGAACCAAAATCTTAAAAGCGAAAGTATTATAACTTATAAAACATTCAAATATTTATATCTATAACGATGATTTTCGATATTTTTTAAACAAAAATTAATATTTTATATGATGTAAACTCAAAATTTACATTGTTAAAATATTTTTATTGGGAAAATTAATTTTTCACATCGTCTAACTTCATTAAAAAATCTTAGATAATCTTTGAATTCATCTGGAATATTAACAAAAACAAAAATATATAAATTAATTTATAATTGTAATTGAAGGGGAAATTTTAAAATATATAGAATAAAATAATAAAATAAATATCGAACGCATATATTTATAATATATAGTATATATCATCTAAGTTCTTTGCACTCGGTTTACACGAAATTTTGCACCCGACAGATGAAAACAAAACAAAAATGGACGGCTTCCGTAGATGCTAAGCAAACATAGACAATGTCTGCGTCTGGCCGCTTCGAAACTTTATTTATACATATTTATATATATATATATATATATTTTTCCATCCCTGCCGACATTTTTATTTATGTATTTTTTTTTCGCCTCGTTTCGTTTCCAATTTTATTTTGTTTGATTCGTTTTTAGCGACACACTGGAAATATTTGCCTCGTGTAAACACGACGAGAGAGAACGCGCGAATTTTTTTTTTAATCCACTTCGAATTGGCATCGCAAATAGCGGAACGTGCGTTAGAAATGCGTTCTCTAGAAAACAAAAAAAAAAATGGGCAAAAAAAAATAAAAACCGGGTTAAAATCGAAAAAATATATATAACTTTATTCGTACAAACAACCGTATGCAATGTTACACAACGCAAAAAACGTTTGTCGCAATGGAAAATATGCATGCATGTCGATTTATTTCCTTTGGATCTTATGATATAATGTGCGGATTCCGTTGCAAATGTTTTTAAGGGTCGTCGACCAAAAGCAATGCAAAAATAACAAAACGAGATCTCGGCTATTTAAAATTCATATTTCTAGATAACGTTCGGATGAAAACATTTTTTTTTAAATATTTATATTAAAATATTCGCAGATGCATCGAATTTTATTGTGTTTATCTCGAGAATTATCAAAGCGATATTTTGTTTTGTTAAAAAAATATATAATAATTGGGTCTATTTGAGCAATCAATATGAAAAAAAAACATATTGACGTATATAATAATCATATAAATAATAATTTAAAGAAAAAGTGAAAGTCGTCTGTGAACTAATCTGGCGAAAAAATAAATCACCCGTATCGTTTTTTTTTTATTTTGTTCCGTGTCAAATGTGATAAGAAAACGGTAAAATAATGAAATAAGAACGAAATAAATATGTAATATTTTTTTTTCGAAAGAGAAAGTATATATTTTTATGCGATTTTTTTTTCTTTTTTACTTTATTAGAACATCGACCCGTCGAACTAAGAACCGAAGTATGTTGTACTTGGAGTTTGTCGTCTCGTTATATTTATATTTTTTGTATATATATATATATTTTATGTTGTTGAATTCTGTCTAATATAATATTTCATATTTTCTTGTATTATATATCTACTACGATGTATTCTTAATATTTGAGTATATAAATATCTTTATATTTATTAAAATTATATAATTTAAAAAAGGATTTATTTAATGAAGAAAATATAACAATACGCATTAAGAAGTAAACTATATATTTATTATATTCAGACGTGTTAATACTAAATATAGAATTCAATCTGTATACAACTTGTTAATTATTATACATTATGGCACGTTTTATCATTATTTTACAAATTTATATACTAATATATAATACAATCATTCTTTTATATAGTTTTTTTTCGCTTGAAATATATAAGTGTGTACATTTGCGTATAAAAAGTGAACGACTTTAGTCAAGAGATCAACGTACTTTTTATTTTCGCATTTACTGTGTGATAACGAGAGGAAACATTCGCTGCAACTTGAATCAACATTTTTGTTTGTGTCATTTTTTTTTTCACCAGAAAATATCGATAATGCACTAGCAATTTTTATGAGTCACCGAAGATATCTATATAAATAGACATTTTCAATGTTTAAAACCGTTTTCCTTATAAAAAATGATCAGATTGCAAAAAAAAAAAACATTCAACGACCGATAAATGAATATATAAATAAATATAAAAAGACGCAATTCTCTGTCCTAAATATCGAAATAACGTTTATCGTGTGAATTTTGTACGATTTGTAAAATTTGAGCACATTTAGTATCAAATAACGCTAAACATTCGTCTGTGAGTTATAAAAATTTTGCGGTTGCCTTCGTCAACGAAAATTTCCAGAAAATTAAAAATGAACTGTTTACACTTTGACCCCAATATTTTTATATTTGAGATGCGGTGTCATATTTATAACGATATCAAATATCAAATTTACGATTCAAAATATATTTTTGATGATTTTTCAATTTCAAAAATATTTAATTTATTCCACGTGTGCTATCATTATATATCGATTATATTCATTCAAAAAATGTTTTTTTTTATATATATAATTAGTCAACTTACTTGAATATTTGTTTTGGATCAATATGCGGTCTTAATTCCAATCTAGATTCAAGCGGAGAAGGTGAAGCCATTCCCAAAAATTTGTTATTGTGAGACGAAGACGATGCGCCCAAAGTTTTCGTCTCTGAATCTTGTGAATTGGCTCCGGAACTCTTGGAACTCAAATCTAAAGGTTGCTCCGTCGTCGATGGTGAAGATAGGCTTGAACTCACCGTCGGCTTTTCCGAATCCACGTTCATCCTAAATTTTTATTTTTAATTAGGACGAAAATTCATAAATACAATTTTTTATATTTAACATAAAGAAATAATTGTATGCATTGAAAATCAAATTAAAAAAAAAATACAGATAAAACCGTATTTTAAATTTTACATTTTTATGTGTGTAATTCTACACTTTAACATGTCAACCCCAAAAAATTATGACATAATTTCCACATCATAACACCGCATCAACGTCACGACACGTGTTACTGATTAATATATGGATTATTGCATCGAAATTCCTATGACCTACATAAACGATTCGAAAGCCAAAAGGGCGTTTTCGACGTGAAGAACGGCGAATACGAAAATATTATAAATAATAATTATAATACAAGCATAAAATGAATCGACGACGTTAATTCGAATTGAACGGTATAAAGTATCGGTAAAACATTATAAGCAAACTATAAGTGCGTAATATAATATCACTTTTGAATAAATAATTTATTTATTCAACACGCATAGATTTTCCAGTGATGATCAACCGTGAGATGTAAATTTTTTTCTTTTTTCTTTTTTTAGTTATATTATTTTTACACGTGGCGTGTGCGTTATTAAAATATTGATGTTAAAATAATACACGTGTGTCGTACCTTTCGGGCGTTGTGGCAGGCCTTTGATGGACATTGAGATACCAAGGATGCATAAAACTGGGTGGGCAAATTGTGAGGCCTGGCGGTAAACCGGAGCCCGCGCTCAAGGCTGCCATTATAGATGCAGCCATCGATTCCACCTGAAAATAATAAAAAAAGTAAATAATATTATCAAAATATACATTTTTTAATAATGATTGATTTATATTATATCAAATTATACAATTTACAAAATATTTACAAATATAATAAAAAAATATTTTAATATTATTTATAAAAAAAAATAATATATGACGGCCGATTCTGTCGATAAAACATTTTTTTTATGTCAAAAAAGAATAAATATATTTATTCTTTAAAATAAGTGGTACTTTAATGTAAAGAATATTATATTCTTTATCATAACATTATTTATATAAAATTGCGTGAAAACTACATTATATTACATTTAAAATCGTTTATCTTATTCTTGGATTTATAAAATATATAAAAATACAGTTTTTATAGGTCAGAAGTAGACGTATGATAATCTTCAATAAAAATATGTTTCTCATGATTCAAACTCAATATTCATCTCACTCACAACAGACACGTTGTCATCTATACTATTGTAAATAATTACATATATATGAAATAATAATATTGTAAAACGTATTTGTCAATAAAGCTTATGTATCTTCTGTCGTCTTACATATTGCTTTATCGAATTGAAATATCTATTGTAAGTTCAAGATTAAAATCTTAACTCGATTGATTCGAGTTTATTTTCAATTCGTTACTTTTCAAACCGAAATCGTGACTCGTAAAACGTTCATCGGAAAATCCTATCTCGGTGTTTTGTTTTTTTTTTCATTCAATTTATAATAAATATCCGTAATGAAATCTTGTAAGCAAAATATTAAAAATGAAAGTACGTTTACAACTAAAGCTATATAATTTTTTATAATATTTTATTATGAATACAATTATTTAAAAATTATAATTTTAATTCTTATTTATTTTTAATGTGACAAATATAATTATTTACAATGATAAATTAAATAATTTTATATATATTTAAGAGTAAGAAATTTATAGATTTTTTTCCATATGATATAATGCTTTTAAATGTAATAAATTATAATTTTCAACATTAGCGACCGATACACGATGATGGAGCTTACATTTTGATTACGGCAATAATAATAGAGTCATAAAAATTATGATGAGTTATCGTAAACACCGTGTTGCGTGTTTATGGCGTAATAACTTTATTAAGCAACCCGCGAATAAACGCCGAAGAAAAGATCGTACAGTTTAAACTGACCCCTGACTGTCGGTAATTTAAAACCGATCGTAAGATTTATATAGTTTGAAGATAAAATTTCAATGTGTAAAAGTACAAAAATGGCCGCGGACAGGCGTTACAAATCCACGGATTAAGGTCTGCGCGTTGATTCTTGTTTTTTATTATTATTATTATTTATATGTGAAACGAATATTATTCTTTAATCATTAAATTTCTTTTATAGTTCAAATTTATCGATAGTATATATGTTTTTTTTATAATATTTAATTTGAAACATATTGAGGTTAATTTGATAAATGAAATTCGGAATAGGAAGTATAAGAGATTGAATTTTTGTGTATAGAGCAATATATTAAATGAATTAAAAATGTTTTCTCAAATATTTATAAAAATGTTGTAGAGCTGACTTCGAAAGCAACATTGATATATTTATATCCTAAATTAAATTCATATATTTGACCTGATTCATCGTCTGAGGTCCTCCAGGATGTTGTTGTTGTTGCTGCTGTTGCTGTTGAAGTTGTAACAGATGTGCCAAAGCTTGCGCTTGCGGCGTCAAAAGAAATTGATTTCTCGGCGGACTTGTTCCCGATCGACTCGAACTCGATTCCGATTCCGATTCAGCTGGACTCTACAAATTGCAACGCAATTAAAAACATAATAAATTACGAAACGCGATTGTGGCAACTCATAAAAAAAATGAAACGAAAGACATACGAATGAACCCGCGATATGTTTCGATCGGGCGATCGTGTCGGTTTCGTGCAAAAACTTAATTAATTATCCGGACGAATTGTACGGCGATAAACGTTTAATGTAATTGAAGCTGTTAAGGTAATAATATCTTCATATTTAGGTCAATTGTCATGTGATTATACAATTTTAGTAATTAAGCACTGTGGGTTTGATGTAAATTCAATTGCAGTATTGACAAATTTATTTATACTACTGCGACACCATTCTAAACTATTTGTTATTTTTAATTCTTTTATTTATTTAAAATGTATGAAATTATTTATTATACATATTATATAATTTGAATGTGTGTTTAAATTATATTTTAAAATAATAATTGATTATTTTTTTCTTTCATAAGGTTTATAATGTAATTAGAAGAGACAAAAACAGAGGATAAATATTACTACTCACCGGTGGATGTTCATGTGTCGATTCGGGCGCCGTCGATTTAACCGGTTCGCCGTCTTCACAAAAATGACACTTGTCCTGAGGAGTCCAATCGACTGGCACGGGCCTGCGAGACGGTGGACCAGTGCTCGATCTCTTGATCAAGCTCTCGAGTATCGTCTCGCCTTCTTTGCAATTGCTGCCATCAACGCCGACTGTGTTGATTTCCTCGATGGTTTTTATCTTCAGACCGGCCGCAGGCGGAGTCGTTTCCTCCGTCGTTTGCAGCAGGCCTTCTTCCTTCGTCGCCGGATCCGGTGCTTCGGCTTCTTTGTAATCTTCGTCTAGTGCGATCGGTGATGATGGTCGCTGCTGTGGCTGCTGATCCTGTTGATCGTCTATGGGTGCCAGCTCGGCGGCACCAGCGTGCCGCTGCTGTATAGCCTCCGCTGTGGCTATCATGTGTGCGGTTCGATCGTCGTCTTCTTCTTGATTCTGATTTTGATCCTGTTGCTGTTGGGTCACTGAGTCCGACGGGGAGTCGCTGTCGTCCGACGGTTGTGGCAACGGCAGATTTCTGGCTAGTAGCACGTCCTGGTAGAGTTTCCATTTCCTGCGACCCATCAACTCCTCAGCGACCCGTTCTAGACCTGAAACAATGTCACACATTTCATTTAATATATTTTTCCCAAAATCTAACAAACGATATCAATAGCGACAATATAACTTAATATATTATTTCATACACGACACGTGTTCATTATTCAGAAACAAGTATAAAAATCCACTCAAACTAATATAAATAAACATTCTAAAATCGCAACAAAGGATTCACACCTACGAATACGAAAATACAAAAGAAAATTATCAGATATTTTAAACGATAAAAGTGTGAATATTTTTTGCAAAATCTGCATCACAATGATTAAATCTGAATATTCTACATTAGCGTTCACATAATATGGGATGCAAAATTTTCCAAATCACGCGACCCACACTTTGTAAACATCTCGCATAATATGCATATTTCAAGGTTTTACGTTTGTCTTGTACTAAGTCTATTGTTTCGGTCGAGTCGAGTCTTTTGTTTCTATTTAGAGACTCAAAGTTTTCATATATATATATATATATTTTTTTTTCTTCACATATACGAATGTCGATAATGTCATCGCTAAACTTCACTAATAATAAACGAACCGCGTTCGTTCAATCGAAAAAGAAGCCTACGCCATTTTATCGATGAAAAATCAATTTTTATAACAGAATAAATACGATTTAAATCAACAAAATATTTATATATGATAAAATAAGAAAAATACGTATTTTTTTTTAGTACGTTTTATTGAAATAAATTATGTTTTTGATATATAATATATAATGCTAACGTAATATTATATCAGATCGAGACAAGGTCGAAGTCGTAAACGCATAATACATACGACGGATGTAAACTTGGTAATAATTATTACGCATTTCGTTATGTAATTGATTAAATTGAAAATGTAAATTATGATTAACACTCTGAAAAACACATTAATATTGAACGGTTTAAATTGTGGTTTTAAATAAAATTTACTTACAATAACAAATATATTGTTTTCAATAAAGAACGAAATTATTTAGATTCTGTCTGATTTAAAAAAAATATTTATATATGTAAATATTTTTTTTTATCAAATGATTAAATTGTGAGCATTATATATTTATCAAAATTTTTATCTCAGATTGAATATGAATATGATTTTGTATATATTTTATTAATTGTAAATTTATAATAATTTATAAAACTGATTATTTAATAAGAAGATTCTAAATATTATTATTGGCTCTTTATTATATAAATTTAAAATATAAAAATTATTTATCATGTTATAAGTTTTGCTTATCGCAGTAATTTTCTATTTTTTTAAAATCGTAACCATTAAATTATTAATAATGCTGTTGATTAAATATGTAAAAATATATATTACATATTATATATAAATAATATGTACAAAAACATAATGATTATCATTTTGAATTATATACGAAATGATTAAAATCGCCCTTAGTAAAACAAACGTCCTACGCTAAATCTACCACGTAGTTGTTTTAATTTATTTTACTGTTTTGCCAAAGGGCACATATTTATAGAAAATTATGACATCTGTCTTTTCTTACGCGGCAAAGTGAGGGACTTTGCGTTATTTTTAACGAACGGGAAAAACTTCGAAAAGCGGATACGGAGGATATTTTTTTTTTTTATATCGTTCTCTTTTCACTTCGGACGATGCAAGCAGGTGCATTTTCAGTCGCACGATTGTCATCGCTGGACTGCGGCATTATTTTCGTGTATTTATGTGTGTGTGTGTGTGTGTGTAACACTGTGGTTGCCCGAGTTAATTCGTTCGAAGGTCGACTGGTGTTGAGTCGACAACTGTCGCCATTTAATATGGCTGATGTCATTCGTCGTCACTATTTTGCACGATCGATTCTATTATTTTTTATTGTACCAAATTTGATCAAAAATTTATTTATAAATCTAAAATCAAACTATATACGCAAACAAATAAATACAATAAATTATTATAAATAATTAAATATTTCATTTTATATGAAATTAAATTATATTTTGATGCGTTATTTATATTTTCAATACATATTATATATTGTTGACATTCTAATATTATTATAAATATACATTGATCAACGTGCACGTCATTATCTTTTAGAAAAAAAAATAATAGAAAGATAAATAATTGTAAAAATTATTCAATAGCACTGAAGAATTGAACGCAAAGGGTTAATTTGTTATTTTTTTTTTTAATATAAATAAATAAACGTAAATTCAAATAAAATATGGACGTTTTATATAACAGTTGCGTACGCTGTTTATTATATAGTAAAAGAGACAATTGCGATTCGTTATAGTGCAGTGTCGTCGATAGGCGAATGCAAATTAGGCGACTGTCCGAGGCGGTCACTTTATCGTGTCGTTTTTCTTTTCTTCTTTCTTTCTTTCTTTCCTCGCTATTATTACATACTATTTATATTCGTTTAATTATTCGGTCGAACGTTCTTCTAACAGTTTACGACTCCGTTGAATATAATAAACAAGAAGCCTTTCAATTTTAATTGTTCTTTATATTTCGGTCCGAGTTTTATGATGTTTCTTATACGGGTTTCCTCGAATAATCCACAGTCTAATTTTACAATTGAACGTGTTTAATTGTTTCACACTTCGACGTCAACATTTTATATATATATATATATATATATATATATATATATATATATATATATATATATATATATATATATATATATATATATATATATATATATACAAAAGTCTAACATTGTAAATCATTTTATATAACTGCCATTAAAATAATTAATTAAAAATTGTTGCTTATAATAATTAATTTAAAAATTGTTTAATTAAATGTAATATATATTTATAATAAACACCATTCAACGGAATATATCTATGGTGTTAATGATGTCGCAAAAAATGTGCCACTTCGAAAATATACAATAAAAAAATATTACGCACACGCACTCATGCACTCACGCAAACGGTCATTATGCGTGTGATTGATGAAAATAAAATGTTTTTTTTTTGTCATTCGTGGACGTCTCTGGAAAAATGCAATAGACTCTAGTTCATAGAAAGGGGGACACACAATCAAGTGCGGGCCGTGAACTCAATACCGCTTTGCAACACACGAATTCAAACTAGTTTCTATATAGCTAGTTTAGCATCGATATATATATATATATATATATATATATATATATATATATATATATATATCAATGTATGTGTGAGTACAGGGTGTCCTCTTTTCAATTTTGCCAGTTTCGAAAATGGCAAGCCGGTCTTATACCGGATCGGATTTAATTCTGCGAATTTATAAAGATTTCTTTATATATTATTTTAATTTAAAAAAAAAAGATTTGATTAATCGTTTTGCATATATTTTTTAGTAAACTATTTTTTTTATGTTTTAAAAATGTTTTTTTTTTTAGTAAAAAATAACATGTTTTAGGTCGATCATATTCTTTTAAATAGTACATCTAAGAATAAATTTAAAGATTTTTTTTGAATTTTAAACTAATTCATATTTTATATTATACATATATCAAATTTTAAAAGATAAATTTAAAATTGAAATTTAGTTTTTAGTTATGAAGAATTATCAAATTAATAAAATTTAAATTCATTAACATAATATTATAACATTTAAATTTTTCAAATGATAATTAATTCAATTTGTACCACAAAAAAAAAAGATTTAAAAACATCGTATAGTATAACTGCACATATTCTAAATATATTCTAATAGAAATATTTTATATTAGAATATAAAATATTTATTTAAAACTTCTTAAAATAAATAGTAGGCGAGTGAATAACAACTTTGCAAATTTGTTAGTCAATTCACTGAGAATGTCAAACCGTGAGAAATAATAAATTATAAACATATTAAAATAAAGTCTAAATAAATTATTATTCAGAAAGAACAAATTTACACCACAATCTAATGGTCATTAAAAAAATTACAATACAACATTATAATATATAATTGATTATGAGAGCACCGTGATTATTACATTCGACGTTGTAAATTACGGTAGTAGTATAACTATTATCGGTTTCAATCGTTATTTAAAGTATAAAAAGATGTTTATATGCGTTGAATACTGTACACTTTACGAGTTCAAAATAAAGGTTTACGCCACATATTATTTATTATTGACGTAATACTACATATTTAAGACGTTGTTTACGCAATTTTTTATATAGCTTGAATAATAACAGAAAAAAATATCACAAACAAGACGTTAAAAAATTTATAATATGTATATATATATATATATATATATATATATATATATGTATTTTTATTTTTAAATTAATTTTATGCATTTTATACGGTTCTTTCTCGTTTTAATTGTGTTTTCTTCTTTCGCAGAATAGAAACTATGCAAACATCTGCTGTTAAAATGACAGTTAAAATATATTGCGTGATGTATTTTTTTTAATATTATATAAATACCAACAAAATTACGACTAAAAAATGATATGAATGGCATGCGGTAAATATATACGAATATTGATTTTTTTTCAACCGCCAAGTGAATACATTTAAATAAAACGGTCGAATAATTCAAATTAATAAATAAAATACTTATTATATATATATATATATATATATATATATATATATATATATATATATGATATTTTTTTTATAAATTTTGTTTATGAATATAAATTGCGAACTGTGCACAGAATTAAATATTGATTACTGTTTCAAATCAAGTCATGATTATGTAAAGCAGTAAATTTAATTGAATTGGATATCGCTGACGTTAATTTAGAATGTCAACCAGTAATTTATAGAAAATTTCAATTCAATCGTTGATATAAAATTAAATGACCGGATTTTTTTTAATATTAAAAGGAATAAAGAAACAATTTCGCAATATTTTTAATTAAGTTGTTATTCTAATTGTACTTACAAAGTAATCAGTAATAGGCAATATAAATTTTTAAACGATATTTATCGACGTTTCTTAACTTCTTTTCGTTTTAATATGTTTTGTAATATTTTATAACATCTTAGAAAATAATTATATAGACAATTAATATAAATTATTAAAAAATATTTGTATGCATTGTTTTAAAATATTTTTATGCGAAGATTAGATAATCATATGAATATTATCAAAACTTGTATGAATTATAATTATTAGGTAAATTGTTATCAATTATAGACACTCGAATTTTGCGTAATGTTTTTGAGAAATTCCTAACAAAACCATTTTTTATATAATATATATATTTTTATTGCATTCTTACTTATAACTGGCTTACCTTTTCTTACCTTATAAATTGTACCTACAATTTTAATGTCAGATGCAATCCATATATATTTTTTTTTCATTAACAAAGCGTTACGAATTGTACTTTTATGCAAATGAAATTATTAGAAAAGATTAGTTTCGAGCACGTGTGAAACAATCAAAAGAAAGAAAAGAAAAGATTCTCTCGTTAGTACGTTCAATTTCACATTATTAGTCCGTTAACAGGGGGGGGCATGAGGGGGGTTTGCGTGAAAGGTCACGAGTCTTCCACGTTCATTTCGCGAATATAAATGATCATTTACGCCACATATTTAAATGAGAAGGCGGTATTTTTATTTTTTTTTCGCTTTTTAAAACAATATATAAATTATAATTAATTAGTACGCCGTATATGTGCATATATATATATATATATATATATATATATATATATATATATATATATATATATATATATATATATATATATATTATATGTGCGGTCTTCGGCTTTAGCGAGTTCGACTTCCGTAATTTGCATCGTCGCAAATAACGCGCTTCTGTATGCATTATTATTATTATTTATTTTTTATTATTAGTATTTTATGGCATGTGTGTCATAATAAATTTTCAATATTGTCGAATTAATTAATTATGAGTTTTGTTGGCAAATTTTGCGATAATTCCGCCGCAAAAAGGAAACATGTCGACGCCCGTCATTGGTTCGTTTTTATGGCGGAAATGGCGCTTTAAATATTTCAGCGGCGGGTCGAAAAAAAGATTTAATCAATAAACTATGCGGTTTTGCGGTAAACTGGTAAATCTAAATGTTGTTAGGTTTTTTTTTTAATAAAATTTATTGACAATCGATATAAACCGTTCATAAGTTTATGATTTTTACAACTTAATTTTTATATGATTTTTTTTATTGAATATCTTGTAATATTTTATATAGCACTTAATTTATAAATAATATCAATTAATACTAGAATTAATATTCATTTCAGTAACACAATTAAATATGTATGGTGATGA
The DNA here is from genome assembly GCA_024500535.1 of Leptonema lineaticorne. Taxonomy (NCBI): domain Eukaryota; kingdom Metazoa; phylum Arthropoda; class Insecta; order Trichoptera; family Hydropsychidae; genus Leptonema; species Leptonema lineaticorne. Next base: position 1,836,848 of record JANIJI010000004.1, on the reverse strand, counting down.
TACTTTTTGAAATAAAATGATTCTTTTAATGATGACAGACATCTAATCTAATTTAGAAATTAAAGATATTTTCGAGACATAAACGACACACAAGTTTTTAAATTTTGTTGGTCATTTCCTCGATTTAAATGATAAAATAATGATATGTACTGTGGTCTAATAAATAAAATAATTATTTGGTTTTAGTAAAATCTAAAATCAAATAAGAAATATCTATTATTGATCTCAGTAAATAATTTATGCCATATTTCCCATGGATTTAAAATATTAAAAATTCTGTATTTTGATATGAAAAAAAATAAATCAGTACTTAAAATTTATAAATAAGATATTTTTGATTGTAATTTAACTGATTTATCTTTATTGATTATATAATAAAATATCTTTATTATCATGTCGTTTTCATATCATTTACTCCGTAGAAATTTTTGTTAAAAACTTACATTCATATCCTTGTAAACGAAGTTATGGACATTTTCACTGATTTTTAGATATTGGGATATATCCAAAAATTGATATTGATTTTTTTTAACAAAACATATCGTTCAGATGTAAATGAGTCAATAAAAATAGGTGGTGTGCGGACGATGTAAGAAACGGTCGCGTTTAAACTGTTGGTACACATATCGAAATAGGGTACTCAGCCCCCAGTTTGAGGGTTAGTGGCGGCTCGTTTTCGGCGTGGCCTCGCGTTCTAGGCCTAGTGTGGTGGGCGGGGCTAGAACAAAGCCCCGCCCCCGGACCCGCCCCTCGCGATGACGAAGCTGCACGCACGTGACGTCAGCGCCGACAAAACCACCTACGAATGCGATATCGGCCACAGCCCCGTTATTTCCACCCCGCGTTTCGTTACATACAAAATGCAAAACCCTCTCTGCGCCCCCATCCTGTTCAGGAGAAACAAGGGTGCATTTTAACACATTATCGATACGCCGTATCTCGGCCGTTCCACAACTATTCGCGACACGCATCTCTAATCTCGACACGAAACGGTAGCCTTTTATGAAGAAGCGGGTCGCTTTAACGAAAACTCGAACGATTTCGACGATTACCTATTTTGATTTCAATCACAACAAAATAAGATTTCTGCGATATTAATTTAAAAATTAAATTTACTGAAAATCAGTTACATCATTCATATTTATAAAATAATGAAATTTGCTTTTATCAATTGTAAAATAAAAAACAAATAATATATGCGTAATTGTTTTAAATATTCAATGACTAATATTTAAAATATTTTTTATAAAAAAAATATTTTATTTCCTATATAATACCATGTTAGACTTGAATATTTATTTGGGAAAACGAAAGAAATGTGTTTAGATAAAAGAAAGTTGAATGCACGGTTCGAGCGGAAACTAGATTCTTTTTAATTTGAACATCCTTTTCTAAGAGATTTCTCTTGATTATGTTAATGATATTAATATATTATGTTAGTAATTTGCATATATTTTTTTAAATTACAACGTATGTAATTATTTTCATTTACAATTTTTAATTATTAGTTGAAGTTTACGATAACGCAATCAATAACATATTTATTCAATATATGATAGATATTAAGTATAATTTTTCATTACTATTATTTTATCAATATTAGAGAATCACGTAAATATATATTAGACGTCTTAATTATAAATCAACGATATCAAAACTCGAAAAAAAAGTACAAACCCATTTAGACTATAGTTTATGAAATTATTTTTAACTATAATATTAATTAACTTCTTAAAACAGTATCCAAACCCATTAAAAATAATTATTACTATTATTTACCTTTGTTATAATATATATGGCAAAAACATGTGGAAAAATAATTATAAACTATTAATCATAAAAAATACGTATATTTCCGTTAAAATGAGGAAAACAATATTATGACAGATTATCTGATAAACCAGTTATTACTAAAAAATATTCCTCGTTCTCTTCATTTCTGTGAAAAATACGGTTAAATTAGTAAGTTTTATGGTTAATTTTAGACACGAACAAGGCGGATAAAAAGAGAAAAAATGTTTTTTTTTAATTTTGTTTATAATTAATTATATTAAATATTAAAAAGCTCCGATCCACGCAAATGCTAAACATTTCTATCTATGTGTACATAAATTGTTTGTATATATATGTATATATATATATATATATATATATATATATATATATATATATATATATATATATATATATATATATATATGTATATATATAAACATTTCTTTATTAAACATTCATTATCTTTTCTCATATACAATTATTATGGTTATATACATAAATTATAAGACATAAAACAGACTTTCGAGCTTTATCTACAATGGTATAAATTAATTTTTGTTCGAGAGTTGAAAATAATTTAAATACATAAAAACAGAATTAAAATAAAAAGAATTAAAATAAAGTAATATTTTTGACATTGTTTTTTTTTTTAATAAAAGTATAAAGAATATTAAGAATAATTATATAAATGAAAAATGTATTAATAAAACATTTAATATAAGCTATTTACATTTATAACACAATTATACAACTCTAAAAATACAATAAAATTATACAATATATATGTGTATGTGTAAATTAACGTAGATTATTACGTTCGTTTCATATTAACGCGCTCACACCAATAGAACGCGGTTAATTTATTCTTTAGAATTACATTATATATATATATAAAAAAAAATAGAAAGAGATCGATAGCGGAACACCATTTTTAGGCGCGTTCTGATGGCGTTAGAGCGAGCGAGACAAATATATATTTGAATGCTGCTGCACGCGTTTTTTTTTACATATACACTTTGTATGTGTTTAGAACGCGCGTCGACTTTGATTAGAACGGTGTTTGAGAATTAGGCCACGCGATTGGTCAAATTTCAAGTGGAGAAGAGGAAAAAAAATTAGAAAAAAATATAAGAAATAAAAAAAGGGGGACCCGTGAACCATTATGCGGCGCGCTAACCGTTTCGGAACGGTTCTCAACATGCATATATGTGTTTTAATAATAATCATCATCATCATCATTTTTAATTTGTTATTTTCGATAATTAATACTAAGGTGTAAAATGGCGTTCGTATATTGAACGATTATGAAAACGCGTACATGTTAAATTTTTCCATATTTTATAAATTCTAATTACATTTTTTAAATATCAATAGTGATTAATTTTATTATTATAAAATTTTACTAGAGGGGTTTTTATGAAAATATTTATATATATAAGTAATAATATTTTTTTAATATTGATTATTTAAGAAGTCCTGTTGGTTTTTATTCAACTAAACCACAACAATTATGTTTGAAAACCATGTCAATCTGAAGATGCAACTTTTTATACCTAAAATAAATTTAATTTTTATATTATGAAATGTATGTATATTAAAAATAATTATATTTGTACAATTAATTTATGAACTTAAATTATAAATATTTTCCCAGAATTTTAAAGATAACTTGAATAGTTGTATCAATACATTTACTGATATTTTGCTATTTAGATATCACAAATTAAAATCTATATTTTATGTGCGTATTATTCTAAAAAAATTGTAATTATATTAATTGATAACTTCATTGAAGATTTTGTATAAACTTTTGATTTGGAATATAATAAAATTCGACTATATATTATTAAAAAAAACATATATATGAAAAGTTTTGCATAGAAATGGTGTCTCGATTACATAAAAATTTAAATCGGTGCTTAGAAAACAAAAACAAATCTTAGACAATATAAGGTTATTTATTACACCATATTTATTTGAATTTAAATAATAATAGACGTGTATTATTTTACTTCCTATTATGAATCTTAATTCTAGTAATATCTATACAAGTTAAATATATATTTTTTTAATTAAGTTAATCAATTTTTGTTAATAGATAAACAGTAATAAACCACTTTTAAGTGCGCAAACATTCGTTACACAAACAGAATAAAAAGTGGGGGGGGGGGGCAAAAAAACTGCAAATATTGCTCAAGTCAAGACGAGACCTCGCGTAGAACGAGACGCGCGCTCGACGGACCCTAAGCACCAATGCCACGGCGCCGTTCAGAGGCACGATTGCCTTTTTTTTTCTATTTTAAATCGCAATTTTCGCCTTGACTCAAAAGAAAAACGTGGGAATAGTGCACTTATCTAGTCGGGCGATGCGATTGCAACTCGGCGACTCTGACACTTATGCAACAGACCGGCGGTTTGTTGCAGGGCCGTGAACTGCTAACCGTGGCACAGGCCGTGCACTCAACCGCAAATTATATTAATAATTCTATTTTATACATAACACCTTTAATACATAGTAAAACAAAAACTACTAATATATTAAATTAACTCTAATATTATATATTATTATGTATTTCGCAAGTTTTTTTTGTAATCATTCAACATTTTTTTTTACATATGGTATATAAGATAAATTGAACCTACTGTCTAACTAAAGAAATGGCTCATATAATGATTTAATTATTATAATTATATTTGTTGAGAAAAAAAATATTCCGATAATAAAACTATAATAGCAGATCGAGAATCTTAGTATACATATAGAAAATTGTTATCGATTGATATTCCTAATCTTATTCGTTTTTACGATAAAAACGATTTTTAAACAAAATTATCTTTTATATGTTTATATATTTGATACAATTTTTATACATAAAATATATTTTATATATCGATTTTTTGAAAATACTTATAAAATAAAATGTACTTTTTTGTATATTTATTAATATTTCTATAAGACATTAAATAAATATATAGCTAATTCACGATTTTATAAAATATATACATATACAAATATAAAATAATTATTAAATTGTAAATTGCTATTTTCATATGAGTATATTTAAATTTTAAGTGACAAAGAGAAAAGTGGATAAATAAAAGTTAATATAGAAATATTAAACAGATCCAACATTAAAAAAATGATATCAGAAATTAATGTATTTATTCAGGTGTCATATTACTAATTTTTTTCTTTCAATATTATTTAACGTAATTTTGGATATATACAAACAAAGACCAGAAATAAAATCGACAAACAATATTTCAAATGCAACCTTGAATTAACGAGAAATTATGTTTCGCCCACTTATTTGTCCTCGATTTAATATGATAAATTTCGAAGATTTTTTTAATATGATATAATAAAAATTTCAATTATATATATATATATATATATATATATATATATATATATATTAAAAAACGAGAATATATTAAAAAAATATATTTGAAGAATAATATTTCATCCAGGTGTCGATTTTTTGGGGTCATGTGAAAGTTGAAGCAGCCGAATCAGCTTTACCCATTTTTTTTTTTGGAAAAATATGATCTTGAATTACAAATTTTCATATTTAATTTCAAGTCTATATAAAAATAGCTTGCTCATCTTTTTTAAATAGACTTTATACGAAATTTTATACAAAATATCGTCATTTTATAGATGATAAAATATCAGTAATGAATAACTAAAATTATTATTATTATTTTAAAATTTAATTTATATAAAAATATAACCACTTTAAATGTTTTAAAAGCGTCCTTGACCATTGAATTATTGTGTATTTTCACTTTCGAATTCAACTTATATGCAATGATGCATGAAATGCAGCTCCGCGAATGCTCTCTATGGTTTTCAAACGTATCTTGTATATTAAAATAAATACACAATTATCATAAATTTCACATTATGTATGCACAAAGTCGGCAAAGTTTATTTTAAGGTGTTAAATGCGTTGTTAACTTCACACAACTTTCACATAAAACACTTAGCAATAAATATAATAAATAGGCAACACCATAAATTTTAATTCAAAACTCGATAAAAAACATTGTAATTATAAAAAAAAATAATTGAAATAAAATTTTATGACAAGTAAATAAATTTCCTTGAGAAATTTTAGTGATAATTTTCATTAAAAAAATCGATCTTTAGATAGGGTCACACTCGAAAAGTTATATTAAATATTATATATTAATATTTTAAATTATCAAATTGTTTAATTTTAATATCAGAAAACATTAAATTAGTATCGTATATTTTATATACATCATGTTTTCATTTTAATGTATATAATACTAAATAGATGTAGAATTAATTTATGCATTTTCCTATATCGTACGTCTGCGATCCTGTCAATTGAAATTCCCTGACGGTGACGCCGTCGCCGCCCGAATTCTCGAGCACACTTGCAAAAACGGGGATCACACGACAACGTGCGTGTGTTTGTACGTGCGTGTTCATGCACAATATATACCCACATGCATATATCTATATACATATATATATATATATATATATATATATATATATATATATATATATGTATATATATTTTTTTTGTGCAAGTTTTCAAGTCGATTTATGTGCACATTCGAGAGCCGGGGCAGCTGTGTGCACTTTTGATGCACCACGTATCTGGGTCACATCGGTAATGACGTTTAATCAAACCTCAAACGATCCCCGTCCGACGCGTTCGAGTATTAAATTAAACAATGACCTTGTATTTTTCATTTTTATTATTATTATTACTTATTCACTTGGTGAATTCAACGTCGAATCGCGTAATGAGCGCTCTTAATGCGCCATTGTACTATGTGAAGATCGTAAACCATACGCGCGTTCTCGGTTAGTCATACTTTTATATATATATATATATATATATATATATATATATATATATATATATATATATATATATAATATTTTTTTTATTAAAATTATCATTTATTTTAATAATAGACATTATAACGTTTGCTTACATAGTATCTTTTTATCGATTAATTAGGTAAATTGACGGTTGAACTGCTATTATAACATTTTTCAGAATACAAAAAAAAATCATATATTTTAAAATAAATATTAAACATTTTGATGTTTTGTGCTTTAATTAAAATTGTTAATAAAACTATTCCCTAATGTTATTTATTAATAAACACATTGATTTTAAATTACAATTGACATATCGACAAATTTTTAACACATATTAAAATTACAATTAATTTAATAACAGACTGGTGATGCTTCTGATTTAATCAATTATATACTAATTTAATTGATGTAAGAAAAGGAAATTAGCTGGTATTTTAATCAATTGTGAATTAAATTTCTTAATTAATATCAATTGATCTTAAAAAATCGCGATACATATTCAAAGTTAACAATTAATAGTCAAATTTAAAATAAAATATTTATCACGGACGCGAAAACATGAAGGTTGCTTGAAACGTGAAGTGAGATATTGTTATGTTGAAAAATATAATATAAATAATATATTTAAAGCTTAAACTTGAAATAAATTTTAATAAATATAATATATGTAATTAATGCAGGTCATTAAAAATAATACATAAAAAATCCAATATTCGAAAATTGCTAAGATCATAAAATTTATTACCATGATAAAAATAATATAATAAATATTTAAGATTTAGTGTTTATATATTTTTATACTAATATCAATCAATTTTAGTTGAAATATTAATTTCACATTTCATAGAAGTGGTTTATTTATTTTCAAAGTCGAGTAATTAACTCTATATTCATCCTTTAAATATAAACGATCAAATTATTTAATAAAAATAATATTTAATAACAATATAATAAAATCAAAATACAATAATTATTATAATATTTGGACCAACATTAAAATTTTAAATATAAAATATCTTCATAAAAATGAAAAAAAGAATCAAAAAAATATGTTATGATGTATATAACATATAATATATCAAACATTTATATAGGTATGTATATTCAAATAAATAAGTACCCACACATACACATACGCATGTATACATTGTTTTAAACAATAAGAAAAATGTTTGTGCATAATTCGCCTGTATCTAGTGGGCCAAGGCTATATGTCGAGTTTGCACGATAGAAAACTCATTATTATTTCGACGATCCTAATCTTGACTAACACGACGCCATTTTTACGCGTCAAACATAGTTGACCTTTATATATATATATATATATATATATATATATATATATATATATATATATATATATATATATATATTTGTGTGTGTGTGTGTATGTTTTTAAATTATTAATATATAAAATATTACAATATTTTTCAGTCATGATTCAAATGATGAATTAAATTTAAAACTCTTAATTGTGTTAGTTAGTTTATTAAAATTATTTAAAATGTGTGTCATTGTTAAATATATATATTTTAAACATTTTAAATTTAAACTATAATAAAATTAATATCACTCTGAGGCAGAATAATAATATATATTTATTAAGAAAATATTTCATATCTTTTTCTACAAATGTATTGATAATTATTTAGATTTTATATTTATGTATGACGTTTTTTGTTTTTTTTTTTCAATTTTAATATGAAGTTATGATTTTTAGAACATTATGACAAAAGACAAAAAAATGAGAAACACTGGCTTACTCAAGCGCACATATATAAGATACAAGTGTACTTGGTGGCATCCAATTACTATCTGTTTTTAATGACACTTTACTTTGTATTTTAAAAATCTTGAAATTTTTTTTATGTGCTCTTAAAATTTGGTTAATAAAATTTATTTATAAATACACTATTAAAAAAACGGAAATATTTGCTAAGACTTACAATAACTTGAATCTATAAAAAATATAGTTTAATTTAGATATTACGAATATTTTTTTTTTTAGTATTAAATGAATACATCATGAAGTATGTAAAAAAATAATAAATAATAAAATTTCGTTATATGTAACACTATAAATGCCATGTATTGAATAATCGTACAAAAAATTTGTCACGACATTGTATTTTTTATTTTCTATAAATCATAATTCAAAATTCAATATGTGCACATATATAATATGCATCGTTTTTAATAGAAATAAATTTTAAATAATGTTTTATTAATTATTATATAATAAATCATAGATACGATTTTTTTAATCGATTAATAGTATTACTGTATGTATAATTTTCAATTATTTCTATAAATAAGTCTTGCAATACATTAAATTAAAAATTCTATATTTTTTTTTTATAAAAATAACACGTAACTAAATGACCGTAGTATTGTGTTAATAATAAATATATAATTTCAATTTCATCATATTAAATAATAGACAATGATTATTTTTAACATTTTCATTGAAAATCTAAGCGCGCACATCAAATTCTGTCGAACGATTATAGCAAATATATAAATAATAAATAAATAAAACGTATTATAGACGTTTTATATTGTAATAACGACTGGTTTCATACATACATATATTATATGCACAATATAAATAAAGTCCCTGACGAGTTTTCGAAGGAGCGGTCAAAAAAAATTTTTTTTTTTTTTTGAATTTTGTACATCGTTCTGGCGCACGAACGTTCGCGAACAAACAAAATGTAAAAAAAAATAAAAATGGATAAATTCATCGTCGTCTTCCGTTCAAGGTTGGACCGAGTAGTTCTGATCGGAAACTCGTTTTCTGAGCGTAAGTAACGATTGAATGAGCCGCTCTACAAGTACACGCCGTACATAAACATTAAACGCGCCGAACCTGTATGGCATTATCGTTTGAATTTTAATAGAATATCACTGGAACACGAGATATAAGGTTGCGGTCACATTGTGCAAGACTATTTATAGCGAGCGAATGCACAAATAAGCGCGGCCGCGAACAAAATCGTTCTTATCAAATTATTATTGCCCCGGTGATTATTATACATTTAAATTGTAAGCGAAAATCAAATTAAATAATGCCAATTATTTATATAACGAAAATAATATTTTATTATATATATATATAGTAACTGCATATAAATCTATTTTTAGAAAAATTAAAATATAAATTATATAATTTTATTTATTTTATGAATTCAGTTTTAATGTATTTATTGTGTCAACGTAAAATATAACAAAAATATAAATAAATATAAAAAAAAACGATGATTTGACCGTTTTCAATGAAAAATAGCATGCGAACGCGTGATATGCAGTTAGTAATACATTATATTTCACGTGTTACTTAAATATGGCGTAATTTAAATAATTTTATTTGCAAAAAGAGGCCAAAACGATAATATTGTGTATGATATAATAATTGTCCGTGACCCGGTTAATTTGCATACATTAAATTAATAAATAGACTAAAATTTTAACTATTATATATTTTTATGAATATTATATAAATGTATTGTCAAAATATTTAAAATGTGTCGATTCTTATCGGTGTCATCGAAGAAAATTGTTCGTATCTTCAAATTTAATATACGAAATATTTTTTTTATTTACATATGAAAAAATTCGAAATTCGATTGAAAAGCTGCGCATACATTTATTAGACAGTATTTTAATAATTCAATTATTTTTGGCAATGCATAATGCAGTTGACATTGACACAAGTGGTGTGGCACTTGTATGAAAATATTGCCAAATTTGCACGTATTTCTTAAAATGTACACACACACTCACGGGAATTGTTTACAATATGGAAAATGTCAAAATTATTTTTTTTTGTTTTTAAATAATTGTACGTTTTAATGTTACTGTTTAAATTTACTTTGACTTTTGAACGAATTTATCGAGTGAAATAATGTCATTTATTTGTAATGAAATATCAATTATAAATTTAAAAATTATTACTATATATGTACGTTAATATATAAATGTAATAATAATGATATATGTATTTGTGTATGATATTTATGTTTAATATAAAAATATAACAGAAATATACGATATTCATTGTATTAATTGCACATCAGAGGATATTCATTAGATTTATTTATCCTATAGTCCAGACATATGAGGGGTTAATGTCAGATGACAAGAGAAGACCATCGTATAAAACAGTGGTTTTCAATCAGTGTTCACATAAAATATAAATTATTAATCAAAAATGAATATAGTAAAGGCAAAAATGTTATTAGTTACCATATATGATTACCGAGGTTTAATACTTTAATGACGGGTTTTAGTCGTTTTTTTTCCTGTTTAATATTTTATAAAAAGTCTAAAAACTACTGGAATAATATGTGCATGAACATGCAGGCGCATGTGTAAATTATGAATGCAACTGCGTAAATGGAACACACTTTGATATACATTGATTATTAGCAAATGTGCATAAAGTGCGTCGTAAGCGAGCTTTCAGGCGTGTTTCAGTTCGCTCAGATGAACTTTCTGTGGGTGGAATAAATAGAAAAAAAAGCACAAAGCTTTTCATCAATGCTTGGAAATTAGCCTCGATATGCAGGGGAAGCTTTATTTAATTTAAACTTAACATTCACAGCGGCTGCGGTCGTTTTGAATGCGCTTTTTCATTTTCAAGTGAACTCTTTGAGGCATCAATCAATGTATATAAATTTTTAAATATTTATTGTCAATTTAAAATACATTAAAAATAAATATTTCTTATTTTTATATATTTTATTATTGACTTATTCCAAATAAATTCGAAAATAAAATTAATAAAAAAATATTTATTTACTCACAAAAAATGCCATAAATTTCCTAATTTTCACAAAATATCTCGAACGATGTCTGTGCGGTATTTTGGAACTTTTCAGTCGAATAGCACAAATTTAGAATTTATTGTTGAATATAACGGTGTTCTTATCGAACGTTATCAGCATTGTCATGGTTTGGTTGGGTGGTCGTCAACAATTTGGTACCGCTACGATTTCGATAGAACCAATAGGGTTTCGTCATTTAATCTAAAACGTTCAGATGCTATATTTATCAGCTAAAATAATAATGAAAAAGGCTTGCCTGTTTGCGTATGTGTGCGTGTGCGCGTTTTTTTTATATATGAATGTATATGCGAAAATTATTGGTATTCTTATCATGCTAACACTCCACTCGAAATTGATGCAACGATACCACATATCAAAATGTCTATGAAAGATATTTTTATATTAAATATTGACGCACTATATTACCTTCGAAATGTGACAGAAGTGCTGATAAATTGTAAAATAAAAAATAAAATTAAGATTGTTCACAAGGGAAAATATCTTTAAAAATTGAATCGTTATCACGGCAAACACTTCGACATTTTCAATCAACGAACAAACCAATATTTTTTGAAATCGTTCAAATTTTTTAATAACGAGACCGTCTTTTTTTTCGTCTTTTTAATAATCGTAGATTATTATATCGATTTGATTTGTGTTAAAAAAAGCAATTTCAAAGAGTTAATAATCGATATTTGTTCTAGTTATAAAATTCACCATTTTATTTTATTATAATAAATGTATAATTTGTATTAAAATATATTATAATATCATAGGATTACTTAAATATTTGATATATTTTGATTAATGAAATCAGAAAAAATATTTTTGTATTAATAGTTATACAAAAAAAAATAAATATTTTATCCGTCCAATAATCGATAATTTAACAATAATAATAATGGGACTTTTTAATTATTATGCAGTGTCGTCGAACTGGTAATCGGGTCCAGTAAATAAGAAGGTTTAAAACCGTGAACCGAAACAAACTCGACACAACCGTTTATTTGCTAATCAGATTAGAACATTTTAATTAACGCTTCGCTATTTCATACACATCAATCACACGATTCTCATGTATATATGAACTTATATAATAAATATGTAAAAAAATCTTGAAAATTTTTGCAGAATCCAAAAGTATAAAATACAATCTATTGTTAACGAACATTATTTTAAATATCGATTATTAATTTATTTTTGTTTTACGCGATTTATATTTTTCGTCACGTATTGAACGATATTATAGTATTATGTTTAATTAATTACGTGCAAATTACAAAGGGAACGATAAATTATACTGAAAATTTTTAATTTATGTCTCAGTTATAAACGGTCGTCTGTCACGTAATTTTGAATTACGTGTCACATTAAATATATAATATCATTGTGCTGATAGTAAATTAACAGTCAATTGAAAATGATAAAAATAAGACACTGTTTATATAAAAACTTTCGAGCATTTCTATGGTTTCGGCTGAAAACTTAGAAAAAAATATTAATTTATTGTCTAATATTTTTTATTATTATAAATATCTTTTCTAAATTTAACAACCATAATGCGAATACATATAATAAAATATTATAAAAATATGTCTCGTTTCATATTAATTTACATACACAACAGTATCTATTTTTAACCCGTATATAAAATTTTCTATGAAAAAAAAATCAGTTAAATAATTGTTTTTAACTAAATTCTATATTTTGTTGTACAAAAGGTTGATTTTTTAATGAAGTCGTTAAAATTAAAATTAACTCCCGAATACTATTTAAACAAATTTAAATAATTTTATTAATCAACATTTCATTTATATATAATTTTTAATAATCATATTTTTTTCTTATACATTTTACGCTTATTAAAAATTTATTTGATAAAAAAAAATATTTTTAATACGTTTTTCAATGTAATATCTTATAAATTAACTGCTCTATAGAAAGATTAACTATAAATGTTATTTAATATAACATAAGCAATCGACTATCGTCATATAAATTTTGAAGCACTTTATTAGGGGGTCGCGAAGCGAAAAAAACAAAAGTGCCCGTTTGGCTCCGGTTTCGTGTTCAAAAACCGTGCAATTTTTTCCCGGAAACGGATGTATTATCTCATAACTTATTCGATGGAAAAATGCTAGATTTTTTTTTTATAATTTTTATCAGTATATGTGAACATAATGTACGTGAAAATTTGTAGGTATATACAAGAATACAATTGAAATGACTAGTGCTTAAATAGAATTAACCTGATTTTTTAAAAAATAAATTTATGTTCATAGTAATCATAGTGTTATGTAAAAGTAATAATAAAATATAGAATATGAATAGATAAGTTTCGATTTACGAACAAGTTCCGTTTCAAAATATTTTTTTTTCATTTATGTTTTATGTATAAAGATTACTACATTGTTCTATTTTTCGTAGACAATTTGATTTATCATATATTAAAGTAAACATGTTTTTCAATAGTTAAATCTTGTAATTATTATAAAAAAATATATATATAATTGATAAGGAATACATTTTGATTAAATTTATATATGTTAGAATTTATCAGACAGATAAAAGAATGCAATATAATTTGATATAACATTCGTGTATTTTATTGTATATAAGTAAAAAAATATATCAATAACGTTGTAATTACTATTACTTAATAAAAAAAAACATTTTTTTTAAATATAAACAAATAAAAATTATTTTATCATAGAATAATAATTTATTTTTACAAAATCGAGTCGTCAGCTTCTAATATCTGATATTTAAACTTAGTATTTTATATTATATCTAAGACTTAACGTATAAAACGATATCTTTTATCCACACATATATGGTATAAAAATAAATTACAATTATATTTTTGAACAAAAACTTCCATAAACACGTTACTTGTAATAATAACCGGCGATTCATAAATAAATTGTGAAAAATAACCCGTTTTTATGTATTTATCGAACCAAACAACGAACGTCTCGCATTAAATCATCGTCGTATTTTCAATTTTTTTTTCATCGACAGGTGGAAACCGCGATGTCGATTTAATAATAATGATTTTAAAATACCGAGTCGGTTGTATTTAGCGAAAACCATTCGCCGTACGCACAATAAACATTCGCATTTATGATTTTTCAATATTTTTCGCTCGCATTTTTGCGAGTCTGATGTAATCGAAGAATATTCGCAAATCGAATGCATATATATATAATATAATATATGAGAGAATAAAAAAAAAAAATAACAAGCACAATACAATGAGCATATTTCGACTTCGAAACGACTTATTGTTCGATGCACAATGGATTCGTATGTGCTGCACTGTAAATTTCGGTTTAAAAGAAAATCGCTTTTGAGACTGTGTTCCAAATTCGCATAGAGTACGTGAAAATGCCATAATAAATTATATTCGACGAAATTATCGGTAATTTGTTTAATATGTGTTATATGTGGTTGTTAATTATGCATGATTCATCCTAAAAACAATATAAAAAATTGCAAAATATAACAAAAAACGGTGGTAAAGAATTATAACCTGCAGTACTTGAAAAATATTAATTTAAAGCACAGATTTTTTGTGTTTTTATAATATTTGTCACTACCCGGCTGAATTTTTATGTAACCTGTGCCGGGTCGCGACCCACACTTTGAGAAACGCTGATATATAGTATATAAAAAGATCTCATTATGTTTCAAAGTTGATTATTTGAATTTCTGTAAAAATATATGTATATATTTTTTATTTATAATAAACAATTATATATTTGATATAATAATTGTATTATATGAAAAAAATATGTATTGGTCATATATCTCACAATTTTACAATCAATTTAAATTTTACAGTTTATTAATATTTTATATATATAACAAAAAAAAAAAAAAATAACGTATACAATAATTTGATTACAAACAAAAATATATTTTATTATATAATCTAAAAGTAGAATATATATTTAAGTAATTTTTGTTTAAGAATTTAAAAAAAATGTTTTTAATACTCAAAAATTAATTAAGATATTTTTAACAAAAAATCAAAAATTTAAATCATATCATAAGATACCATTATAAAAACGGGTGCATACGAAATATTATTTATTGTAATATAAAATTTACAATTTGAGCTCGTTATGTTTTTAAAACATGTGCACACACATACATTCATATCGATAATAATTATTTTAAGTGTTATCATCGATACATCTGATGGCTTATGCATTTTGAATGCATTATAACAAAGAAAAATCGATCGACACACACGTATAATACGTATATATGGACAGTTTTCGTGTTAACATGCAATCGACAAAAAATATATCATATATACATATATATATAAAAATAATAAAAAGGGGGGTTGACAATGCTAAAATCGAAGGCTGTGTATATTTGATTTTTTTTTGTGCGCACGTATGCTCACATACACATATAAACGTGTATATTATATCCTAATAATTTATTTGTATTCCTATTTCACATTTTTCTATGGTACACACGCAAACCATTTTGATATCGATAAGATCGACGATATATTTTTGCACTTGTTTCCTATGAAATTGAGGCTAGCTGGAAAAATGGCGTAATATTCATAAAGTTAATGTGTGTTTTGTGTATTATTATTATTTTGTTATTATCGATATTGTTAAAAATAATTTATTGAATATTGTGTGTTTTAAAACGTACAATGGTATGACTTTTTATTTGAACTTTCGCATAACGAGAACGTTGTTATTATTTAATTGTTTTTTTTTTATGTATTGATCGTTTTATTCGATGATGTTAAACGGTCATTGTTGAATTCGTTGAACGAAATAATTATTATTCATATCTACAATTTTGATAATTTTATAAAAGGATAAAAAAAAAATCAGAAACATGTGGTATCTTGTTGTATTGAAATGTGATTTTTTCTATTGTTGATTGTCAAAAACGGTTTTTTTAAATTAACATAATTGTAAATTTGTTTAGGATTTTAAAAGTTTTATCTTTAATTATTCGAATACCTTAAAAATATTAAATATAACTTTAAATTTGAAAATGAATAAAGTATTAATAATATTCATTGTGGAAATATATCCTATATATTTATATAATATATGTAATAATAATTAGGAAATAATTCAATGTTTGAAAATGTGAATTGATATAATTTTACATATATTTCGATATTTATAAATAAAATATATGGTACGTGAGAAAAAAGTTTCTATAATTTTTTCAAAC
This sequence comes from Leptonema lineaticorne, assembly GCA_024500535.1. Taxonomy (NCBI): domain Eukaryota; kingdom Metazoa; phylum Arthropoda; class Insecta; order Trichoptera; family Hydropsychidae; genus Leptonema; species Leptonema lineaticorne. The sequence continues at coordinate 1,820,156 of JANIJI010000004.1, read as the reverse complement.
AATATATTTTATTAATTTCTATTGATTATAATTTCTAATTTTAATTGTTTAATTTCATAATTTTGAAATCAGAACAAGATTTTTTTATTAAAAAAAAATAAGTACATTTGATAATCGAATATTAGCATTCCAATTAACGTTAAAAAATGTTATTATTATATATAAATAAGCTAATATGATTTTTTTATTATTCAAACGGAACGAAATATATTAGAATAATTAAATTTAGAAATTTTCAAAATTACAAAAAAAATCGCCATCTAAAGCAAACACGCATACACACACATTTGAATTATATTTTTATATGCTGGTTAGTAGTTACATTTTAACGTGCGTCAGTTAAGCGAGCGGTTAATTTCGTAATAACCATAGCAAATGTAATAAATGCAAAAAGAATAGCCGACATGTGCTCGATGCGGTGCGCTTATGAAAGTAAAAGAAAGAAAGAAAGAAAGAAAGAAAGGAATAAAAAAAAAAAAGAATCCGCCGCCTTACAAATAACGACACCTTTCTTTTTTCGTTCCCGTTTTACGAAATGAATGAGAACAAATATACATAACAGGCGAATAAAAAAAAAAAAAGATTTTTGTTGGTACATATTATAAAAATAAAATAAAATAGCGGAATTGTCGTACAAGATGCTCGCAGTGTTGTACGCGAGAGCTTACGACTCGTCGTATACCAGTGCATACGCAAATGAAATCGTTGTATGTGTTTGTATATTTCGTTTTGTGTGTATGTATGTGTGTGTGTGTGTATATACATAAACCGGTGAACATGTGCATAATTTCGCGTGTAAATAAACGTACTTGCGGTAAAAGTGCTATATGTATATATATATATATATATATATATATACACATGTATGTGAGGGTAAAATGTCGAGTACAGCTCTTGAATGCGCGACGAGTGCATCCCGTGCATAGCCGAAATGTATTCTCTTCTTGAGAAAAATTTATTTTTTTTTCCTATTTTTAGTTTTTCCTCTCCTCAGTATTTGTCTTCGTCGTTCGTCATTTCGTCTTAATAATGTAATTTTGTTGTATATGCAAAAGAAAATAATGTTATTCGTGTTAATTGAGCGCGTTAAGTCGGTTTTAATTTTTCATATATAAAAATTTTATTTATTATGCATTTGAAATACGATTTTGAAAAAAAAAATAATTTGATATATAAAAATATTCATTAATTTGAATTAAAATTCAATATTGAATTTAATTTAGTATAAATATAAAAAAAAAACATAAGTGGATAACGAATGTAAAAATTGTAAACGATGGAATGAACAATTTTTAAATTTTTAATCAATAGGAAAAATTGTATGCATCTACAATCTACAATTTTATAAAATAAAAAATAATACAAATACATTTTTGTAATCTATTAAAAAAATTAGAAGATGCATGCACATTTTTTTTCAAAAAAATCACATTAATAAAACATGCAATTATAATATAAACTTAAAAACATTAAACATATTGGATATTTTAAAAGTAATTTGATTTTGTTTATAATTTATTACGATATAAAAAATAAAAAAAATATATTATTATATAAAAATAGCTGTAATAAAATATTGTATACATGTTTTATATTAGAAATTATAAAAAATATTGATACTAAAAAAATTTGGAATAATTTAATTATAAATTAAATAAACTTCAACAACTTTCGTGTCATATATTAACGTTTGATAATCAATCGAGCGAAATTATTAATTGGCGTATAAAATGCAGCACGATAATAAATACAATTGTTCGACGGCGCACTTTTTCAAGTCTATTTCGATTCACGATTATCGGAAAAATAATTAAAATAATTAAGAAATAATATCTGTGTATGCGCGTATCGAATACAAACAAACAAACATACACACATGTCGGCGAACAGGAGTGTTAACACACATGCATAAAATATAAATTTCACTCTCGTGCAACGTCATAAAACGTAGTACACGCGTAATTGTATCAAGTTTACTGTACTGAGAGAGCAAAACGAGCTAATGTGTATGTATGTATGTATGTATATATGCAAATATTTGTGTACAAACACACAAACGTGCAAACGGACGTATATATATATATATATATATATATATATATATATATATATATGAAAATTAACCAGTTTTACCGTTTTGTAGATTTTAGTAGTATTTTTTATAGATCTGTATACTTGGTATCTTTTTGAACATTTTTTTTAATATTTAAATTCCACACTTATTAAATATTAAATTAATATTCTATCAATAAAATTATTTTAAATATTATTTAATAAATATGAAACTGAAAATGAACTATTTGAACAATAATTGAATTCCGGTCACAGAATGTAGTATAACATGAAATCAATCAGAACGTAGATAGTTCTGCACAAATGGACAAACAAATAAACGTTGCACATATCGATATTAGTAGAATATAAATTATGTACATATTTTATAAATAATAAATCGAATGTAATTATCTCAAGTAAGGTTTTGGCCTTACTTTTTTTATCGTTTTAAATTCAATTTATTTTTAAGATATTGAATTACTGATATATGGAATTGTATTAAATATTAAAAATTTTAAATATTTATAAAACTACAAAAAAAAAGAGTTTTCATTTCTGCATAAAACTTCAAATTTATAGATTTATTTAGAACAAAAATCGAAAGAAATCGTATCTAAGATTTGAACCCAAGACTTAAAATATACAAAATAAGCGTGATATTAGATTATCGCAAATAAAAAAAAAAGTAATCATAATAATATTATATAATTTACGCATGCAAATATTGTTAATAATTAATTACACATGTTAATAATAAACATTATATAATAAAAAGAGAATTCATTTTTTTTACATTAATTAAAACTTTTTAATTCAAATATTTTTTCAATAAAATAAAAAAAATTGACAAGTGAATATACGAAGAAAAAAAAATTTTTTTTTTCGCGGCTGAAAAATTTAAATTGATGTAAAAAAAAATGTTTACTCTCATTTATAAACGCATGTAATAAAGCAAAATTCTCTCATAACACGATTTGCGTGTTATAAGAGAACTATTGATATATCAATATACTACATATTAATTACACATGCAAAATTATATTTATGTATATATAATTAAATAAATATGACGACAGTCAACTCACTACAGATTAACTGTAATATATATATATATATATATATATATATATATATATATATATATATATTCAAGTACGAATTTGCACATACATACACCTATATAATAATATTCTTTTTTTTTTAAAAAGTGTATGACGCTCTCGGTACTTACATTCAGCCCCTTTTTCGTCGCTGTCTCGTTGCACCAAAATAATGATATATGTACATGTGCGCACATGTACGTGAACGTGCACGTGTACTTGCACACGCGCACGCACTCACACACGCGTCAAGTACCACCGAACGAAAAATAACGAAAATAATAATAATAATAATAATAACCGAACTGCACCCGATGAAAATTCAGCAAGGGGTTGATAGAAAAATATATATATAAATAATAAACGTACGCGAAATTATTTTTATTATATTGTTAATTAATTGGAAAAAAATAATTTGTAATATAAAATAAATATATAGATTAATATGTATATTTGTGTATATATATATATATATATTTACATATATATATCACGTCACGAACACATTTGTAAAAACAAAAGTTTTTTTTTAAAATAAAGTTTTGTTTTAAATTTAATTTAATAAAATAATAATTAATTAATTTGTTGTTGTTGTTGGTCTAAAAACGTTCACCGGCGGCGAGTTTTCATTGTGCACTCGACGATGCAACTGTCACACTTTTTATGCAGTTATCCCTTTTGGTGGTTTCAGAATCGAGCCCTTTATTTTCGAACATTGTGCACTTTTTATACTGTGTTTGTATATATATATAAATATATATTTGTCTACCTTTAATAATTAATAAAAAAAATATTAATCATTTAATTTATATTTTTTGTTATGTATATATATATATATATTTTTTTTTGTTTTTATTGTGTAAAGGATATAGTAGGAATTAAAATAGGATATTGAAGGACGCGCACGATTGATTACTATAATTCAAAGTGGATCCGCGTACGAATTCGTTTACATTATGATTGGACATAATTTATAAATTATACATATGTAAATATTTGTTAATATTCGCGATGTTGATTTATGTTTTACGTTGTCGAGTCGTCGACTCGACGCACAACCTTCAATTATTATGTTCACTAAATTATTAATTTATTATAGCTTTTCTGATTACAGTAAAATAAAGTGAATTTTATTTATTTTATAATACTGTATCACAATTATAAAAAAAATCACTAACACAAACATTATAGAAATTTGGGTCAATTAAATTTATAGTTTATTTCATACAATCACTAACTATATAATTTATTCACTAAAATATAAATTATCACAATTCACGTTTTATAAGATAAAAATGATATTTATGTAAAAATTAATTGAATTATTGTATTAAGATTCGATATGGAAAAAAATAATAATTTATATATATATTATTTAGAGAACGTCGATCTAAAATGATTATAATATTATTCAATACTTGTAATTATCATTATTCGTAATTTATTTGTCAACGGGAATAATATTAATTGTTTGAAAAAAAATGATATAAAAAGTGATTTTTATGAAAGTAAGATTTGTTTTTTTAACATATGTATAATTTTAAAATCAATTTTTATAATCGATAAAAAATAATATTATTTTTTAGATATATTTATAAAAGCGAAAACGTCGTTTTCATATAAAAATAAATACACAAACATAATGTCGAGTTTACGGGGGTGAGGCAAATCGAATTCGGTCAACATCTGCTTTCAACCCCCCCGAATATCGGGTAATTCGAAACCGCTTCGATTAATCGAATCTACAGAATCACGGGGCGTGGGCGGAATCGTGTCAAAATGCGTATCGCGTTGCGGTAGGCCATGGCCGTAAAAACGGGCCGGTCCGAAAACTCAGCGCTTGTCAAACTTTCGGCGGGCGCACGTGCACACACGTGGTGTGCACGCACGCACACACGTAGAGCGTTCCACACTCGCGACCATTTGTTTATTTGTTTGTTTATCGGTGACGACGCGAAATCGCAGACGGGGAAGGCGGAAGTGCGGCGGGGGTTGCTGTGTGGCGGTTATTCGAATTCGTCGAAAGGGTGGTTTATTCGGCGCGATGGGGTAAGGTAGGTAAAACCGCGATCGTAGACCGTGTAAACGTATATAGAGGTTAGAGGGTGAGGGGTGTTGTTGTGTGTGTGTGTGTGTGTGTGTATGTGCGCGATCGATCGTTACTTGTGTGTGCGCGCGCGCGCGTGTATGTGTATATATATATGTTTGGCTGTGTGTGCGTGCGTCGCGCCGTGACGCCGAACAAAGGCAGGCGTCCGCTCGTCGTTTGTGCATCGGCTGCACTGCGCTCTGCCGGCGGAACTGCACATTAGGTGCAGCACGGGGACGCATGCGGTGTGGGGGAGGGCGGCGTCGCGAGGGGCGCCTCCAAAAGGGGGGGCGGCGCCCCATACCAACACATAGACGTGCATGTGCATGCGTGTGTATGCACTTCTTGCTCCTTGCGCGACTACGTTTTCGGCAAGAGCGCGCGCCCCCCCACACTTTTTCCACACCCCTCATCCCCCTCATCGCCACCGTCCCGCCCCCCCCCCGCCGCCGCCGCTTGCACTTTTTCTCTACGCGGTTTCGATACACGGCCCCTCTCGTCCCTCTCCTTCCTTCCTTCCTTCTTATATCCCGACCCCTGCGAGTTTTCCCATTTAAACTTTCGCCGGTAAAAACGCGAACGAGGCTGCTGCGAGACGGTGCATCCGAAGGGTTGAGCCAGCGCGAAATTAAATTTTAAAGAAATTTAACAGCTTAAAATATACAAAAAAATATATTCTATTTAATTAAAAAAAAAACAAAAAGACGCATCTAAATATAATACAAATTGTATGACACGAAGCTTCCGACACAAACGGGATGTTCAACATTAACGCATTCCTACTACTGTTCTTAAAAATTGCACATATATATTTTTTTAATATATATATATAATATTAATTTTAAAATATTTTCAAAACAATTATATATTTGTTAAATTAAAATAAAATATTATTTTTTTCGTCATAATAAATTATAATATTTTCTCGGAGATTATTAATTTTTCTTACTATATTTATTCGCTTATTGAATAATATTTTATTGATATTTAAGTGCATTTTTACAATTTCTGGAATTTATATTAAATCATCCCTTGCAAACAGTGCCATATATCAAACTCTAAAGTCGTACACAGAGCGAGCTCATTTATACATTTTTTTAAAATTAAAATTAAAAATATTTATTTCATAATTATATTATACAATATATATATATATATATATATATATATATATATATATATATATATATATATAAATTTAATTTTGTTCATACGAAATGAAAAATTTACTTTTTTTATATGTACTTTATAAAATCGTTGTAGGATATATTTGAAATAATTACACTAATAAGATCAGTGGCGTAGTATCAAAAATATATTATATAATTTTTTTTAAAATTAAATTAACAATATTACTGTAATGAGTTAAAAAAACAACAACATACACATACATATAAAGCTTCTTATTAACAAAAGAAAATGTTCAAATAAACCTAACCGAGTAAAGCATTGAATAACAATGGAATTAGCCAATGACCTAATTCTGCACCATCGTCAAGATAACACAAGTGATACATTTTTGTACGGCTTTCTTCTGACCATAAGATGCTTTCTTTTAAATTAATCATTATAATTATTTCAATATATATATATATATATATATATATATATATATATATATATATATCTAAACAAATATTTTCTTTATAAAAATCTTACAATTATTATTTTTTTCAATAGTGTTATATTAAAATTGTATACGCAATAATGAAAATGACTTTAATTTACGGCAAACATTAAAAATGAATATAACTGTAATTAGGAGGGATTAACAAGTTCAACGTTAACGATTAACGGTGGATGAAAGTTATAACGGTGTCATTAGAATGGTGTTTTGACGCCTCTCATTTAATCGGATATTCTGTGTAATTGTCTGAACGGCCGGGGTTGGATTAAACTTTGAACAGAGGGTTTTAGTGTCGAATTGAAAATTAAATTTATATACTCGGAAAATAATACGGTTACGCGAAAAGTAAAACCGTTATCATCCCCTTATCGTTTATACGCTCTAAACAATAATAATAATAAACAAATTTATTATTATTATTATTATTATTGTTGTTGTTATAAAATCGATGTGATAATAATAATAATAATAGTTTGGATGCGAAAAATGAAATATTTCCGCGAAAGAATTTTTCCTAAAATTTATTTTTATCGAATTTTTACTTTCTGCACGTGGAAAAACTTTCGTGTCTCCGACGTAAATACTTGATAGTTTCGTACGGAAAAGTCTCGAACTTAACGAAGTGTTTCTGATAAATTCCACGTACGTAAATATGACTTTGTATTATTATATAAATATATAAAAATATTGATCAAATTTAATAATAATTTAAATCGAAAAAAAAAATGATTTGAAAATTTTCATTTAATTTAATGATATCGAACAAAATCTATATGGATTCTTTAGAAATTAAATATAGTTCATAGATTATGAATAATCAATAGAAAAAATATAAATATAATCAAATTTATATTCATTACATATATATTATAAAACAATCACTATAATGATTTATATTACATAATAAAATTAATCATTAGTTAAAATAAATTATAAATATTCACGATTAATTATATATATATATATATTTTTTTTAATATTTAATATGTCCTATTTAAAATTACTAATTCATTCGGTATCATATTTCTAAAAACAGTAGTCATTATGACGTTAATATATATATATAAAAATGATTCATATTTTTTCTCATAGATAACAATGAAAATATTGTACAAAAATTTTGCTTATCTTTATATGAGAAAAATTAATGAAAACATTAAAACAAACAATTTAATATTTTTTCAAAATAAATATTTATAATTTATAGTAATACTTTATAGTTGATATTTTTTTATATATATAAAATATATTTAAGTATACCGAATTGAAAAGATAATGTAAATTGAAAGTATTATATATTATTTTGTATTTTTTTTAACTCTTTTCTGTGAATATATTGATTTAATTTCTGTGAATATATCTATTTTCCCTGTTTTTTTTCTAATAATAAAAATAGATGTACCCGCATATATATCGCTTGAAAAATAACATATTTGGGATAATTACTCCGTTTTACAAAACCAACAATTAAATAATGCTCTGTGTCAAAATAAATACGATAAAAATATTGCACGTGATAAAAAAAGTGCGTTGAACTATTCGAATGAATGCTGTGTATATAATTTTTTTATCGCAACTTTTAATTTTATTAATGTGAAAATATAACTTAATACAAGTATAATTAAGCATAGTTCATACTAATTTAAAATGTATTTTTTTTAATTTACAATGCGCGTATCAAAAAAATAATTAAATAATAAAAATAACAAAATAATAATATTTTGATATTTTTTCTATATTTAAACATATAAATTAGTTATCATAATAAAAAAAAATAAATTTATTTTACCATATTCAGATAAATATCGATATTAAAAATTATCCATTTATAATTTTTTATCACTTATTTAAATATTACACATTTACATAAACGTTTACACATATACACACATATTTAATTATGTAATTGAAGACTTTTTTTTTATTAATATTTAATATATATATATATATATATATATATATATATCATTCGAAATTCGTTAAAAAGTATGATAACTAATTTTCAAAGCAGTCAAAAAACGGTTTTAACTCGAACGCGGTAAAACTAAAAATGGCCATACAATAATTTTAATCGGATGCGGTTTTTTTCCAAAAAAAAAAAAGAAATAATAATAATTAAAACCGCAGATAAGAAATTTAATGACAATGCTGTTCGTCCTATGCAATTTATTTTTTGACTTATGAGTAATAATTTACAGCTCATTATAGTATTGTCAAATATGCAGTATTGTCAATGACTAATTATTGCAAATATAATTAAAAATCAATAACCCTATAGTTCTAATAATGAGTGTAAGTTTATTTTTAATATTTTTTTTTATAATTTTCGTCATTATGTCGTACATTTCAGACATTTGTCATAATATTTAAAAATATCAATTAACAGATAAACGTTTTTACTGATGCGTTCGTTTATATTGTTTGTCAGTTTTATATGTATACAATACACGATCCCGGTATCAGTTATCAGCACCAAAATTGAAATTTCAATCTAACCAAATTAGAATAGTATATCCTGTTACCAATTCTTGGTATAATTTGACACTCTTTTGTGCATTTGAATTTTGCGGAATGTGAATCGATAAAAATGTATGCGAATTCTCGGTAATCAAAATTTTTGCGGTATACAAATTTTTTAATATTATACATACGAATATTTCGAGATAATGCTATATTAATATAATACAACTTTGATCTTTATTTATAATTGTGAAAATGTCTTCGAATAATAATTGATAGGTGAATTGGATGGATAGAGATTATTTCAAAAATGATTTTTACATGTCGATATTAAGAGTGGAATCGCAGAATGATGGAGTAATAATGTTCACATCGTATCGTCAGTTCAGTATAACGGTTACACATTTGGAATATGTTATAAGATGCATCGACCAACTTCCGAATATCAAGGGCTTCTCAAACTAATTCCGGTACTCTGGTATATTCGAGTTCTTCTCCATCTGACGACCATTGTTGCGCGCAGCTGCACTTACCACCCTCATCACCCACACTTACTAGAGTTAACTTGTGGGGAGATGGGGGGTGTGTTGGAGGGATGTAGTATTGCCCGTTTCATCCCCTTTTGCACCGAACACTTGCACAGACTCTCACACTGTTATGACTGACTTCTTCGCGGATGAGGCGCTTCACTCTTTCCATTCTTGGTAAAACTACCCTTTAAACCTTTCCATCTGAAACCACCCCGTTAGCTACCCAACTACCCTTCGGATCCCGTTCCATTATTCGCCGCGCCTCGCACTTTACCAATCCAAAGTCTCGTCTTTAGCAATTTTTCCTGATTTAGGTGACCCGAAGTTGCTCGAGAGACGCCATATTGTATTTGTGAAAAATGGCGCATTTATAAGACGTTCTCGTATTCGATATCATTATCCATTACATATTTAATTATTTTTAATATATATTATCATATCAATACTTTTTTTTAAAAAGAACATTTATCATCATATCTAATTTTAAGTTTAAAAAAATTAAAGTTGTGTGTAAAGAATAATTTTTAATATTAAAATTAGGATTAAAAATATACTTTCAAATATTTTAATATATTAAATAATCCAAATTAATTTAATATATATAAAATTGTTTGGCGGATTTTCCGAAACTAAAACCAACAGTTATTTTCCTCGTTCTATTTACGCGGAATTTATCAGAGCGGTTATTAATTTTGGGTTTACCAAAAAAAATAAATTTTATCTGAGGATAATATTAAAAACAATATATTGTTAAAAAATCCTATTACACATTTAGCTTATTTATAAATCATTATTTATATATCAAAATATTTATTTACTTATAATGAAGAAATCACAGTTATTATTTTAAATAATGTTAAATCATAATAAAATCTCACATATAAATGAAATAAGATTCGTCTAATCTAATATCACATTTCACCATTTTTTTTGATTCTTACAAAGTATTGTAATAATATACATTTTTTTTATATATTTATAATATACATTTTATATAAGAGAATATTTCATCACATTTGTAACAATTACAAAGTCGACGATATAACAACAAACGTTCGCCGTTCTATTCGTAGAAAATATTTATGAACTTTCAGAATAATATTTTGATTTTTAATATTATTGTAATATTTATAGTAAATAAACGACATATTGCTTTTTCCGCGGAGTTTAAATACCGAAGAAAACAATATGGAATTGATGCGCAATATCATGTTTGCTTGCAGCGTAGGAAGCGTCCTTATTTTTATTTATTAGTTTTGAAGGATATGTTATATATATATATATATATATATATATATATATATATATATATATATATATATATATATATATATGTTTACGGCAAAGAGACGAGATTGCGAGAAAATATAAACGAACACATATACGGCGTATTTTAAAATAACATAGAAATTATTTAAATATTCCAACGTAGAAGACGCCTATTCTTCGTATGATATATATTTATAAATTAAAATGGCGTTCGACGAAAAAGAAGCGTTCACGTGTATTGATTTTACTGAAATTTGTAGCTGTTTTTTTTTGTCGTATAAAATTGTTTTGTATTTTCTGTTTGTGAAAAATAAATACGATTGTAAACAACGAATATGAAATTGTATCATACCTATTTAGAATTGATAATATACAATTGTATATTATCAATTCTAAAAAATATTTTTGTTGTTGTATATATTAAATGTATATGAATTTTCTGGCGTCGTAAATGATTTTAAAGTGTAATAATATTTGTTTACTATATGATTTAAGAAAAAAAAGAGCAACAGTTTATTTATATACAAGTGTGATTTAATTTATTGAAATATTTCTAAGGCAAGTTTTCCAATGCAATTTTCATCTCCATTTCTATAAGTTTTAAACTCATGGAGATTAAAACCTTCAGATAAGAGGAAAACGACTAGAAATTAGATATACAATGAACAATATGCGATCATTGTTTTATGTTAATAAATTTATTTTTAATACATAAATTATAGCATGATTTTTTAATTTGAATAGAAAAAATATTTGAAATAGATTTTTTTTGAGTTTCTCTTTGTTAATTTTTATAAATATCTAAAGGTAATATGCAAGATTAAAGAATAAATTTTTATTATATAAAAATTATAATATTATAATTATATTATATATATATATATATATGATGGATGTGATTGTTGTCTTTTTAACCACATATTCCAAAGTCGCGGACCAATTCGTATGTGGAAAATGCACGTGTATATATATGTCTCGATAGTATCTAGCAACAGGTGTCGTTTTGGTACGAAGAGTCGGATAGAGGGTGGAAAACTAGGTGGTTTTCCACAAAACGCCCGACGGGTGGAAAACACCCTCCCCCCGCGGTTTGGTCCACCGCCACCCCCTTTCCCTCCACTGGAACGTTTGGAATTCGTTTGTGACCCGAATAACATTATTTATCAATATGTATAAATATATATACATATATATATATATTTTTTTTTTAAATATGTGTGTGTTTGTGCGTTACTCACCCACGACGTAGACCATGTTCTTGGTCCAGCGTTGTAGCTCGCGTTTGATGTTGCGTCGTTCTTGAAGACAACGCGCATACGAGCAATCGGCCATCTGCCCGGTGTCCCCGCATCGGCTCCACCATCGGCAGCCGTTTTGCACTTGTTCCCTTTGTGTTTCGGCCTTTTTTTTAAATACCGTGTTCCGTTTTAACACTACGTATTTAGATGGAATGAATGGTGCGAATCAATCGTTTCCGTTCTCTTGTTTCGTGTGCGCCGTGCGATCTCTGCGAATATAATGAATGCGTTTTTATTAGTTTAGTCGAAAAAAAAATGCGATACGAGGTAAAAAAATTATAAAATTAGTAACAAAATTATATATATATATATATATATATATATATATATATATATATATATATATATATATATATATATATACACGATACGAATTTTGCGGTTTCAAATCAAAAATCATTTTATGCACTAAAAATATTCGAATTATTTAGGTTGAATATAATAAATTTCATTTGAAAATAATTTATAGAACGAAACTATATATAAAAAAGTATTCTACTGATCAATATAATGGTTTATTTAGAATATAGTTAATTTTTATAATATACAGATCTTGAAATCAAATCCTTATAATAATTCTTATATATTTGATATACATATAATATAAAAAAGTATATCAAATCTCTGAATAAAAATAATGTCTAATTTTATTATTTTGTCGATTAATTTCGCTATATCAATAATATTTTTCTTTTAATATTTCATATTCATATTGTCAGTAGTTATTTTTTTACTTAATAAACAATTCAATAGTTATAAAGTTTTGAAATATAAAAGTTAAATATGAAAACGATCGATTAAATAATGAATTTAGAAGGGTGAAAAAGTATATAAATCAATAAATCAAATTTGATATTATATAGATTTTAATACTTCATACTTTAATTTTATTATATTGAATTTTATATTTATATTATAAAAACATGAAAATTTTATCTAATTTTTACATTTATTGATAAAAAATATATTTTTGATATATATATAAATATATAGAAAATATTAAATGTGGAATATTAAATATTTGTAAATTATATTATAAATTGTAAAATGAACGATTTTTAAAGCAAAATTTTTCACACGTGTACAGATACACACACACACACATATATGACGTATAAATTGATGCGATTCGGATCCGGGATGCAAAACGCGTGCAGGCAGAGCCGGCAACAGGTGTTTTGAGCGCCCCAACACCTGTTTTCAATGGAAACGCTCTCTCTCGTCGTATGAACTAAATCAAATTTATCCCGACGACGGTCAACGGGTTAATAACACGTTCACGACCCACCGTTCACCCACAATATCCCTCTTCATATTTCGATTATCGCTCTGTTGAATGTCATCGTCGAACCATCACTAACCGTTGTCAATTTATTTCGTTGTTCAATTATAACGATATCGTCATCGATAAAAATAAAATAAAAAATATTTATTTACGAAATATATATTTTTTATTATAAAAAAATATTTTTATAGTACTTGTATTATTTTTTTGAAAATTATACCAGAATATACTTAATATTCATACTGAAACAATTTTTATAAAATATTATTTGACTTTGAATATTTAACGTATTTTAAGGAATATTTTTTCTTAAGAAGAAAGGATTAAATTGTCGTGATAATAATAGTCGCTGTTTCAATTTTATTATTCCATTTATCAGACGAATTCAGAACAATTAACAGCGTTGAATGACAAAAGGGGATAATTAGATAAGAGTCATCCCTTATAATTAACGCTGCACCTTTCCCAGTCGAAGTTTCTTTGTTCATTAAACGATCATCATTAAAATAGTTTAAATTTTCAAAATGTATCCTATGAACCCTTATATTTAAATAAAATATTTTATTTTCGTTTATATATATATATATATATATATATATATATATATATGGTATTGAAATTTTTTGATTTGTGTTATTTGTTTTAAAGCGTAATATGATTTTATCGGATATATTGAAAATAATAAATTAAAAAAATGTATGTATTATTAAATTTAGAACAATTTTATAAGTATAAAATAGGAATATACGAGACAAAAATCGAACCGATTCGAGACGAAGTAGAAGAGATGCCCTTTCTCGCTTCAATTAGGCTCCGAGCTGCAGCGGCATCGGCAGCATTGTTACCCGGAAAAACTGAGGAAAAACTCTTCGAAATTTCCACACGGCACTAGCAACACTATGGACGGGAGTACGGGATGACGGTGGACGAGGGTCGACCGGAGGGGGGGGAGGGTGGACAGACGAAGAGGGTACAGCATCGACCAGAAAGGAAGAAAAGAGGCGATATCGCCCCTCATTCTTTTTAGTTCTGTCTCACTCGGCTGCACTTTTTAGCGATAATTGGAGCGCGCGCGGCTCAGACATACGCGCCCTCCTCTACTTTCGCGACGGTGGTTGATAACGGCGATGCGAGGGTGGAAAAGCGAAAAATAGTCAAAGGGTGAGTACGAAGAAACCGGTCTACGTTGACCCCTGCTACCGTACCTCCCCCCCCTTCCACCTCTCGCACCCTTCACCTCGGTCTCCGCTCATTTTCCTCGGAAAAGCGGGAGATTTCCGCGGGGTATGGTTTGTCGCTTCCGAGCGTGTAGTTTTTCACGATTTTCCTCAATTTTCCGGCGAGGCGTTGCGATTTTCGCGCTTTTTCTTTGTATGGCGAATGTGTATATATATATATATATATATGTATGCGCAAAGTTCGGAAGTCAAATGTATATATGTATGTATGTAACGTATTTTCAGAAAGTATCCGAAGTTCGTATTTGTTTTATTCTTTTCGTGTCGTATCTTCATTACTGAGGGTTGTGATTAATGAAATCCTTGATATTACTACTCGAGCTCTATTGTAGTTAAATATAATTAGTATATATATATATATATATATATATATATATATATATATATATATATATATATATATATATATATATATATGTATATAACATAAAATAAATGATCATTCCAACGCCTTATTATATAAAAATAATTTAACATTATATATATTATCATCAATTCTGGTTGATTTATTTAATATATACAACTGTTTTGTTTATTACAAAGTTATCTATAAATCATTAAAAAAAATACGAAGACTTTTGAACATTGAACATTGTATTTATATAAGTAATACATACAAGTAGCACGTATGTGTTTGTGTGTGAGTTTGTGTTGTAATTTCGCGCTTTTTATAGCATCGTATCGATTTTGCGACGATAAAGACATTTTTTTTGCGTTTTTGTTTATTCGAGCTTTTATCGAAGAAAACTCATATTAGATATCTAACCGTATTTTATACGGTTTCCATATAATTCTTCAACACAAAGTAAATCAAATTAATTTGCAAACGTTTGAAGATTGGATACCACAATTATGAAAAATTTCAATATTTAATGATCGTTCATTGTCTTCAGATTTTTACATAATATATTTATCGATTTTTCTCGATACAAAATAAATTTAATTTTTAGATGAAAATAAATTTAATTTTTCTTCAATATATTTTTAATATATGATATGAGATAATATATGAGTCCTCTAAAAGAATTTTATACATGTTTACATAATTTCCAATATTTTTCTCAATTAATTTTTACCAATAAAATATCACTTGACAAACATATTTTATCGTTTCATTTTTACTAAACGTCATTACGAGACGTTTTTTAATTACTTCTTCTTTTTTTTTCTTTTTCGCTTATTTCACGTAGCACCTACGAACAACTTTACGTGGAGCAAATTACGTTCACGTTCGTAGAGTGGCCTCGCCCATTTTTTCCTACGACGAAACACGGCGAATAGGTGAAAAAAAAAGCGAAATTCTCAAAGACAAAGGGCGAGTTGGTGCTCCGAAAAAAAAGAGGTGAAAAAGAAGTAAAAAAAAAAAGGGAGAAGCCTCGTTTTGTGAAGGCGGCTACAAAGGATTCGGGTTTGCAAAAAATTGTCGAGTATGCGAAAAAAAAGTACTTTTCTCTTTGCGTAGTGTCACACCTACGACGACAATAGACTTCGGATAGAGCTTTTAGGAGAGGCTCCTAGGACTTCAAGAGTTACCTGCGCACGTTTTATACGTGTGTTCGTAAGGTGTTAAAATTTCACTATCCGTATACACGTACACACATACGCGTGTACACTTTAAGTGAAATTTATATAATTTATTCATTCTTATGAAACTCATATACGTTATACGATCATATAGTACTGTAAAACATTTTATAATATTTTATATTACTAAATATTTCTAAAATTGTATAAAAAATGATCACTGTTTTGAAAGAAATATTTTTTTGTTTTTTTTTAATATCAGTATTCTATCAATATTCTATAAAATATGAAAACACTATCATAGAAAAATATTATAAAAATTATAATGTATAATCAGAATATGAATTTTAAAAAGATAAGCCGTTATCAAGAATAATAATCCTTTATCAAGGATATCGTGTCAATTAAAAACGCTATCTCTTTCCAATGCTGAACTTTTTATTAATATTTTTTTAAATGATTTTATATTAAAAAAATATTTATCAACTTGACAATTGTTGAACGTATCTAAAAAAAATAATTTTTAAAAAATTCATTTATGACACTGTCAAAAATTTATATAGATTACATTGTATTATACTGACAATGCTTTAAATATATATTTAAAATTTCGTTATAAATTTACAAAAATATCGATGCAAACACATTTACATATATATATATATATATAAATAAATATATGTCAGTGATCGCTAACCTTGGTAACAAACGATAAGAAACTTTGTCACAGTTTTGTGAATGTGCACATATTTCAACGTTTATTTAACCGTATATAAGCATATTTACACTTCTCATTTGTGTGTGTGTGTGCGTGTATGTATGTGTGTCACGTTTGCATTAAATTACACACATCTATATGTGTAGTGCAACGAAATTCACTTATCGCCAAAACGCATCTGTATCGAATAATAAACGTGTGCGCGTGTACGTGCGTGAATATTCGTGTACGTGATAAATAACGTAATTTGAGATACGTACCAGTTTGGTAAATATTGCGATTAATCCTAAAAATGAGCCGTTTTTTTTAATATTGAATATGTGCCATGTGTCGTTTGGAAAACGATTGCGGTTTTTCCGCTATTTTCCTATCGATATTCGATGCGCATTTTCGCATTTGCAACAAACACTTAAAAGCCGTATTTAAATTTTATAGGATTTTCAGGATTTAAATGTAACGAGAAACTTTCACGTTTAGTGAATTTTATATGTATTTTTTTAGATACATATCTAATCATGTAGATCAAACTGAAAATATGTTGAAATATCAAAGTAAAAAAAATACCATCTAAATTTGATGTAGGTAATTTAATTTTATAAAAATAAAAAAATATTTTTTTAATTAACATTATTAAAATAAGATTTTATAATTATAAAATCGTTATACGATTTTAAACGTGATTTAGTTGCTATTTTTTTTTTAACTTTTTATTATCGTCTAGTGAATATCTATTATCAGAAAACGTGCTCGTTCACAAGAACAATTACATATTTTATACACGAATTGCAAAGTTTTCGTTTTTTTTTTCATGTTGTATAACAAGTTTTACGATATTTATATAATTAATATTATATATATATATATATATATATATATATATATATATATATCGAATATAAAGTATTGAAAACGAACAGAGAACAATACAAGAAGACGGTCACGTTTCACCGGCAAAATGAGATCTCCACTTTGCCGAAACAATTGTGATTGTTTTAGAATTGAAACTAACGCATCTTTATATATTATTTATATATTATTATTATTATTATTATTATTATAAATTGTATTATATTTTATTGACGCAACTTAATTATTTATTATTATTATATGAGAATTTTACACGACTAGACACAGTTACGATTGTTCGACAATGTTTTAAATACGACGGCTGATGGTTAATTAATTTATAATGTGAATTGTCCGCATAAATAGAACATTACGATAAAATTACGATAATTCACGTGTAACGTGCCGTTTGTGAGAAATTAATAGTAGGTCTTTGAAATCGATTATTATTTAACGGTATATATATGTATATAATATACGTTGGTTACATATTTTTGTATATATAATATTGTGATTTTTTTTAATTTGTTTTGATATAGAGCTAATGACTCGATCGTAAAGAATAAATTAATGTTACGTAAAATTGTTCAATTACAGTTTATTCATATATATTTTTATTTAATATAGGTTAAATTAATTAATTATTAGATAATATTTTAATAAAAATTTAAAAATATTGCTAATATAATAATAGTTAAATATTATATTTTTTAGTATAAATATATGATTTAAGTATTATATATAATATTAATTATACAATTCGTTATAAAAGCGTAATAGCGTTAACGATATCAACGCTAGTGTTAACGTGTTAAAACGAATGTGCAAATATATAACGATAACAATATCACAAATTCATTGATAAATTATTAATATTAAAAAAAATAGTATTTTTTTTTTCAAGTTCTGACAGCCCTGAATAAGTAAGGTCAAAGCACTGAATTATTTCAAATGAAATTGGAGACGTGCAGAACTGTTAAAATTTTATAAAAAAAAAAAAAATATCAATAGTATATATATATATTAACAAAATATAAATAATTATATAAAAAAATAAATGTCCAATTTGAGTGAAAGACAACTTTGCGACAAATTTCGGCAATCGGTTTCGAGGCTTTTGCGCGCGAAACATTTTCTCTCGGTCTTCGAGTATAGTTTCTACGTGTTGCATCTAAGTATCACGCATACCATCTGGTGCCGAGTACTCAGCCCATTTTGCAGCCCCATTTCAACCACCCGCTTGTACTTCCTCGTTCACCCGCCGCCCCGTAGCACTACCATTATCCCAGACTACCCCCGACCGGTCCGACGTTGAGTCTTTCCATTTTATTTTGAAATCCCATCCCCGAAGTGGTCCAGACGACCACCCGTTTCCTCATCTTGCCGATCGGGGTTGTTCTGGGATTCGACCCCTAAAAACCTCCCATTCTTCTCCGTATCAACTCACACCGTTCTTGTAGTTCGGGCGAGTCAAGAAAACTGCCATTTCACGCACGCGAGGGCGTCGAAGGTGGGTGTTGGATCCGAAGTTGATTGCATTTGTGTGAGGATGCACTCGAATTGTGTGAGTCTAGCCGCCGTTGGGGGTTGAAAATCGGTCGTAAGAAGGGTGTGGATGTTTTATGGGGGGAGGGGGTGGCTGATCGAATCGTGGAGATCTTTCTCTACATTTTTTTTTTGTTTTTGTTTTCGGGTGTTCTGGATGCTGCTGATGTGTTCGGGTTATAATTATAGATATATTCAAAGAAAAAATCATTAATACACCACATCGATACCAATTTTTTAATTGAAATTTATAAATATATATATTTTTAACTCTTTAAATGCCGTCATTCATTTTTCTTCATACAAATATAATAATAAAATAGAAATAATTGTTAACAATGTAATACTTTTTATTTAAAAAAAAATAGGCGATTAAATAAAAATACACCCGTAATTTAAAACTTTTGTGCACACATGTGACTTTTGACATTTCTTCGAATGAAATTTAGATTTCTTTTATGCGATAAACGTGACCAACATGATAACTCTCGTAATGACAGTTGCCAAGTTATATTAAATTTTTAATGTCGCATTTTAAAAACATTGTTTCATACTTTTCTTTAAATTGTACAATTGAAAATAATTTTAGCACATTAGACCTATGTATATTAAAATTTCACTTAAATATTATATTATGATACTTTATATTGTATATAATTAAAAAAAAATGTAATGAAATTGCTCCATATTCATAGTTTGCCGTTACATATTGAACGATCTATCCACTAAACTATCGCAGGTATATGATTCGTGAACTTATAATATGATTATCACGACGAGTAGATGATATACTCAATTTATTAAGTTACCAATATTGAATAGATTAGATGCAATATATTAATAATTTTAGATGTCAGAATACGTTGGATGTAGGAGAGCATAATTTTCATTTATTATTTCTAGATAATTGGAAAATATGTCAATAGAATGAATATATAATGTTCGTTGAAAGTTAAGGCGTTGAAGCGTGAACAACGAACGACGCTTTACTTAAAGTACGTATCATTTGCATATACCCTGTATCATTTCACGGAGTTCATATGTGTGTATGTGTGTGTGTGTGTGTGTGTTTGTGAATTCGAAGTGGTATCGAAATAATTGTGCAACGTATGAAAATGTAGCCCGTCGAACGAATTTATTTCCCAGGACAACTCACCCGGCTCCTGCTAAGAGGGCGGCAACACGGAGATGACTGTCGGAGTAGTAAAAGGAGTACGGGAAGTGAGACTTTACTCCCTACACCAAGAGAGGACGATGCAACCACCGTGACATACACACACACACATACATTCATGTATATTGTATATATGTATATATACATAGTGAGAGACGAACATACATACGCACGTATACATACAACCCGGAAGGTTTTTCCTCTCGTACTCCTCCGGTGCCTGCAAGTAAGACGAAAATGCACCGCCAAAGCGCACCGAAAATTCGTAGCCGATCAATAGTTTCCCGGCAGCCGTCTCATCCCATACCCTTGCACTTTTCGCACCGCCGCTTCTTGCACGTCCTCTGCTCAGAGCTAACCACCATCTGAGCCACCCTGTAGGAAGAGGGTGGCGGCGGCGTCGACGAGACCCCCAACCCATCGGTGTCAACCCTCCCCTCACGGTGCCTCCATCATATCAATTTTTCGTACGCTTTTTTTATCTTATTTCGTCCCCTTTCCATCTCCATCTACAACCTCGCAGTCCCCTTTCGGTTCCACGGCTAACGTCCTGTGCCCCCAGGGCATCCGTCCCCCTACCTCTATGTTGCATCCCCCGAACCCGTTTCTAGATCGGGAGAACCTTTGTTATTTTTTTCAGAGTGCCGTTATCGTTGCACTTCCGCTTTGTATGTGTCTGCGTGCTTGTATACGTACATTTTATACGTGTATGTAATGTGCGTGGGTGAGTTTGTTTGTAAGTATCCGTATAACGTTGGATGTGGCGTGTGCGAGACGTGCATCTTGCGAACGCATAATGAGAGATGTACAATATGTTTTCGACGATGTGTCAAAGTCTTCGTTTTGCATTTTGTTTGAAGAAGAATAATTTGAATTCATTTCTCGTAGAATAACGAATGCCGTTTTTAAAATGACGACGGAGACTGTTGAACGTTGTCTCCCATATTGGGGCAAAACACTATGTTTCAAAAGTTTTATAAAACATTATAATAAAAATCATTACATATAACGTTTTACTTTTTCATTTTTTTTGTATATGCTATATAAACTGAATTAAATTATTTCGCTCTAAACTTATAATTAATTGTTTGTGACGTAATTATAAAATCGCTTATTATCGTTTTATTAGTTCAGTCCATATTAAATGTCTTTATTAATTAGAATAAAAGCTTATTATACTAGCAACGTTCTCAAAACTGGTCGATTTACCTATCCAGGAAAATTAATTGCTTGCGGAAAATAATTAATAAATTAGTCATATGGGAACGAGCATACATTGAGACGAATTTGCTAAAAAGCTATTTTGACATAAAATCTATATTATATATAATATTTTAGACCGAATTTTATAAAATTATGTTATTAAATAAAATAAGTTTTAGATTAACATCGAAATATATATTGTAATAATATTTTAATTTCTATTGAAAGAAGATTTAATAGATATATAGTTAAAAATCAATAATTCTGATATTAGGAAGATAACGTTGGATTGTTATAATTTTACAAGAAAAACGGATTTTTTTCAAGTAAAAATAAAATCGAATCGACAGACAATTTTCGTAGAAGTTTAAGACGCGAAATCGTCCGAAAGAAAAATCGACGCATAAAGAAAATGAACAAGAAAAGACGGACCAGACAGTCTGGTGAAAAGCCACTGAACTTTTGACTACGAAATCGCATTTTCGCGAATTTCATTTAGAGAGAGAATAGAGTTTTAAAAAAATAGAAGAAAAAATATATATTTATATATATATATATACATATGGAAACGTTCGTAATTTCATGTTTTCGGACATGTCGATAAATTATTCCATATTAAAGAGCTAACTATAAAACTCTATTATAGTTAAGAATAAATCATTACCGTTAAAAGATTCTAGATAACTTATAAGAATTGAACTCGTAGCGTTTACCGTTAACCGCCGGAAATTGCAAACTAGATCATATTTTTATATGTAAATGTATGCACGTTTGCCAAAATTATATATATATATATATATATATATATATATATATATATATATTATTGTAAAATTTTTGATTTGAATATAAAATATTTCTATACAATTTTATATATAAATGAGCTTTATAGCTTATATAGATCTCAATTTTTATTTTATATATTAGTAGATTTTTTCATAATCTATTGGATAACTGAGATAAAAATTCAAAGTATGAATTCTAATATTCAGAATTTGTTTCATAAATATGTTGGTAACTAAACGATTATCGATAGTTGAAAATATTTTTTGTTTAAATTTTAAAATAATTTTTATGATAAAAAATGTATATATATATATAACCCGAAAAATGTCTTTAACCGTAAAAAGGACGATATAAAGTTACCAGGAATTTCATCTTGAATCGTTGCGGTCTGAAATAGGGGACGTCGGAATGCGGTGTTGAAGAATATATAGAGCCTAAAGAGCATGTATAGAGATAGAAGACAGACAAAATTTTCAAACTTTATAATCGCATATATGAAACTTTAACCATACACATGCAAACACTAGACATCATATATATATATATATATATATATATATATATATATATATATATATATATATATATATATATATATATATATATATAGACAACGGTGAGTTAATCGAATGTTTAACGCTCAGTTTAACTATTGTAAGGGTGATTCATCCCGTTTGTCAGTTCGTGCGCCCTTTACTCTAATATACGTCTTTGCGGTGAAAAATTTTGTAATATGTACGTACTTTAATTCCGGTTCATACGATTACATGTTTGGACTAATGAAATATGTGCTTAAAACAAACCGCTAACGCATCTGGATTACCACAGGGCCGGACCCGGTCGTGGTTAATTGCATCAAAACTATGTTCAGTATATATATATATATATAGTATATATTTTCAAAATGCAATTTGCGGTATGAACCGGACGAACGGTCGTTCTCAACATTTGTTAATCATTTTATTCTAAATTAATAATAATAGTACAATAATTTAAATCTTGATTATTACTTGAATTTTGCAACAATATTGATTTAAAGAATATATGTCAATTTGTTTAGTGTTTAAGGGTGGTATTTTAAAAAATCAAAATTATAATATAATATTAATAAATCATAAAAAAATAAAGATTATTTAAAAAAATATTTATTTTATATAATAATTATACATATTATATTATCATTATTTTTTTTAAATTTAAAAACTCAATTAAAATTAATATAAAAATGCAAATTTTAATATTATATTGAATTATACACAAAAAGTTAATTTTAAATAACAGGCTTCAGTTCTAAAAGAACATTTATATCACAAAAAATAATTAACACGTAACATAATAAAAGTTTTATTATAAAAAGTTTAATATTATGTAAAAAAACCGTTTTTTTTTAATACAGAATTTCCTCAATAATATCCGGTAATAATAATAGCAGTGACGATATAAAAATTAAAAATAAAAAAATATCCTCGATTTAAATATGTATCAAACGAGGAAACATTTAATTTAAAATTTTCTATATTGAACGAGTATCGAGTTGACAAATATTTTCGACGCGATTGTTTTCGATTTCGATTATAGAGAAAAAACGCCGACGGTTCGTTGGTCGTTTTATTATTTTATTTTTTTTATATTTATTTTTTTCACCCCATTCCGCCATTTTTATTTATTAATTGGAAAATCGAACCGACCGAAATCGAAACGCGTCACAAATAGACGACACGTTTTTATTATTTATTTATTTATTTAACAATTTATTATATTTATTTATCAATTTAATTTTTTTTTTTCGTCGTTCCAAATTTACACTAGAGATGTGTCAGTGTTAATTTTACAAAGAAAATAATTTGCCAGGTCAGTGGATTAGATCGTATTTGTGTCAGCAGACGTCGCGACGCCCACCCTCGCCCTCTTGAGACAGGGGCGACGCCCTTACGTGCCTTACTTTCGTAAAATCTAATATATATATATATATATATATATATATATATATATATATATATATATATATGCGTAAATTCGATATGTATTAGTTTATATAAATCGACAGCGCTACGTACCTTGAAGGACCTCAATCTTTCATATAAAATTAAAATATTATATATTAAATATATATATATATATATATATATATATATATATATATATATATATATATATAATTATGTAATAAATATTTTATTCTATAACAATTGAAAAATATTGCTGCGACATTAAAAAAAATAGAGGTCAAGGTCCGTGTGCGAACAGTTTTATCAATATTTATTTACAAATACAAATGAATCGTTTTAAAGTGGTAACATCAATTCTATTTCATTTATGAGCTTTTATCAATAATATTACAGTTATATATTTTGTGGTCATTTATTTTCTTAATGATAATTTGTTTCATATTAATCATTTTTTTTAATTGTTTAAGGAAAATCTATCATTATTATTGTTATTGCTATTATTTAATAGGAAAATATAATTAAAAAAATATTTCTAGTTAAATATTAAAAGTTGAAATTTTATATTGAGAGAAAAAAAAAGTATTGGAAATTTTTATTTATTCTAGAAAATATAAAAATTATTCATTACATATATGTAATTATTTATATATATATATATGGTAATAATAATAATAATAATCTACGTTACTTTTTGAGTTATTTAACAGATTTTTATATACGTATATATGAATGTACGTATAAAAATTTGCTAGAGCGAATTTGACGTGCAAAAATCGTCGACGTCGATCGGGCCCGTAAATATTATAACGTTCATGCATGTCGAATATTTGATTTGGATCGTGCGCGACATGTAAAGAAAGCGAATCGGCACACGTAGACGAAAAGGTTCGAAACCGCTGTCCGCGGCACTGTTCTGGCACGGGAAATTCGAGGTGTCGGGGGGGGTGGGTGGGGTGGTTTATACACACGGCCCGATCCAAATGGGGTGTCCGCAGGGGTATCGAGGACGACGAAAGGGCAAGAGAGAGAGAGGGGGGGGGTGATTTAGGTATGAGCAGTCCGACTGGGGAGTGTTCGGTTCGGTCTGAATACAGGGTGCGGAGGACAAAATGGGAGGACAACGAAAACGGGAGAGGTGCTCGGGATCGGGGTGTGAGGATCACGCAAAATTTGCAGCGCCACAGGTGGCCGAGGCCCGCTCCCGGCTCGGGCCGCTCTCTCGCCAGCAAACTGTTGCGCTTCTTCAATCGATAGTTTCCAAAACATCCGACGCGCACTCACTCGTGCAACGGCAACGCTTCTCAAACGTAGCCGTCGCCGTCGTCGATACGATCCGGAAAGATTTCGATACGATCGCTAAAAGGGGAACGTGTATAATACGCGTCGATATATTAAACACATTGCACGCGGGACGTTTCGCGGTATTTTTGACGAATTTTTTTTTTTTTTTTTTTACTTCAAACTTAAAATAATTATACATACAAATTAATATATTTATATATTTAATGATTTTATATAGAATATATGATTTTATTATATAATTATTTTATTATTCCATATTTATAAAAAATAAAAATATTAACTTTAATAATCCTTATGTTAAGATTGTCAAATTCGAACTAGAAACATTCAAAGTTTCAATGTCGAAAATGCATTTCGACATTGAAACTTTGCACTTTTGAGTAATCGCATTAATCACAAACAATTTTCACAAAGACACCTCTCGAGTGCAAAGTTTTAAACCGTTGCATTATTATATTTGAACGTTTTCGTATTAAATATTTATCATACGTTAAATTATTGTATAGTATAATAAAAATATTAAACTTCTTAAATCGAGTCTTCAAATATCTAACACACTCACGCAAAACAAATATTTATAAATCTAAACATATTTTAAAATTTCAACTATTAAATAAGTTATTATTATATTATTATTTCAATCTATTAAAAGATTATTTTTTCTTTATTATATATTGAAATGTGTAATAAATATATATATATTATAATGCTATTTTTCAACGACAGAATCAAATTGATTTAATTATATATAATCATCATGTAATAGTCTCATATATAAACAACAAGAAGAAAACAATGAAAGGGAAAGGGAAACGGCTCATTCGCACGGATAAGTAATCAATGTGACCGAGGCCTTGTAATTAAAATCGACGCAATACACATTCATATCGTTATCGAGGCATATGTTGTATATATATATATATATATATATATATATATATATATATATATATATATATATATATATATATATATATATACATATACATATTTTTTCCCCTTTCCACAAACGAAATAGTACAATTATAATAATAGATTTGTATTGAAATTGCGAAACCGAACCGGTATGAATTAGTTTTTACCATTTGCTATTTGCTATTTGCGTTTATAAATGATCATAAAATGAAACAATGTGCTCAGTGTTTTTGTACGCAACTGCTTGATATCTTTTTTTTTTTGTATCAAAAGGTCAAAGGTTTTCGTCGGCGATTCGAATTTTCCGGAAAATAGAAAATATCAAACGCAATCGTTGATATCTAACGTTTGTGTCGTGCTTCAAAATCGAAAAATAAGTTTTATTGTTTTGGATTAATGAGTTTTTTTTATATAATTATATGATATTCTAATCTTTGTCAATAATAAAAATAAAAATATAACATTGAATTGTTTACTTATAAGCATTTTTCATGTGCACAATTAATATATTAAAGACTATGATTATAAAATACATTTAAAGTAAAAATAAAAATACTAATTTTAAATCACCTTTAAATGTATTACAATTATTTTTTAAGAATAAATTATTATTTTTTGTATTATTCACAATACGATTACAACATAGATTTTTTCCGTCGACAGTTTGAGAAGCGTCGAAAGTCCGCAGGCTGTATTAGTAGTTGAACGTGTGGAGTGGGAATTTTAGGTGAAAAAAAAAAGAAAGAAAAAAGAAGGAAAAAAAGAAAACAGTGCCGTTAGTCGTTCTTCGCGTAGGCGTTGGCCAGACAGACACATTCGTTTTCCATGTTTTTATTCTATTTTTCCGAGAGTTACGGTTTTTTTTTTCTCTTTTACTATTCATTTTCTTTTTGCCGCCTGCGCCTGTCGAGATAAAATCAATTTTAAATAAGTAAAATGTTCGAAAGTCACATACGCGGATTATTAGATTTTTTTTTTTTTTTTACTATTTTAGAAATGTAAACGTGGCTCGTCCTGTTCGATTGAAAAAGTTCATTGCTCCCGTTTTTTTTTCTTTTTGTTTTTTCAACAGAAAACCCTTTAACAATGGATTTATGTCCGCGTAGATAAATCTTATCTAAATATCAGTATTTTATAAATATTGATAAACATATTTTTTATTATATTTCATTGTGAAATATTATAAAAAAATATATATTATATATATATAAATTGACATCCGATGAAATTTATATAATAAAATCACAAATTTATTTGCAGTGAATATTTTTACACACTTTTACTATTAAATAACGAGTAAATAATTATAAAATAACTTTGTGCATAGTCGAATGAATTATGTTTATTTATAATTAATTTACAATTACTAACGTTCTTTAAATTTTATAAATGGTATTTCAATTTGTATTCGATTGAAATTTAAATTAATTGGTATAATAGATCGTTACTTTGATATACTATTCGACTGTTAAGAAATAATTCAATTATTTTTTTATTCATAGTAAAAATATTTGATATTATTTAAAATAGTTTAGTATTTTAATTGAAATTTATTTTTAGTAAAATTCAAAGTTGGCGCATATCGACTTTCAGTAATAATAATAATAATATAAAATATGTTATTTCTATTTTTAAAATTAATTAAAATCAACATTATTACAAAATCAATTAATTACCAATTATAAATATGTATATAAGAAAATAATCTATAAAAAAAATGTTATATTAGTGTTTCATTTATTATTGAAATATTATATAAAATTACTCATTTTCACGACAAAACAACATCTTTTTCATAACAAAAATATGATAATTTAACACGTTGATAATTTATTAAGAATAACTCAAAATTTAGTCATGAAGATTGATCTAATAGTTAATATACAATTTAAATCTCAACAAACGCGTGCTATTGGCTCGATAGAACTTCTTCTATATACAATCGTTACATAATATTTTATTTAACGTGTTAAAAAAATCAATACCATTTCCTAGATCATCTCTTATATTATGAAAAAGTTTTTTTTTTTTTTTTTTTGATGAAAAATCGACGTCGATATTTTACAGTCGAACTTATACTAGGTTGCATATAATATATGGTATGTACACTTATAGGTTGTTGTAAGTAGATTGCTCGCACATGTCTCCGTTGACAATTTTGAACCGTTAGAAGCAAAACCTTAACGACGGCACCGAGCTGTCGTTAGTTCTGAAAACGTGTCCGTTTTCTACGTTATGTCGTTTACTGTGCAACTTTATATATATATATATATATATATATATATATATATATATATATATATATATATATATATATATATATATATATACCTTATAAACCGAGGTGCGACAACTGCATCATACTTGTTTGCCAGCCGCCATGAAAGGCTACACTTATTGCTATTATTATTGTTATTATCATTTTTGTCATTTTACACGATTTTTACTATTTCGTCTTTTCTTATATACGTTAACGTCATAATTTATAATGTAAAAATCGTAAAATGATAATGACGTTCGGATCCATTTGAGAGATCGGCACTTTGACTTACCACAATCTCGTTAAAGATTCTATATTTAGATACGAATTTTGCTATTTATTTTCTTATATATTTATAAATTAAATATTTGTATATTTATCATATTTTTTTAAATCAAAATTAATAAAAAAAATAAAAAATCAATATATTTAAAAAATTTTATAATTGTCTTATTGAAGTAAAAATCTAAAATCATGGAAAATGTGTAGAAAACTACTTTGTTTCACATTATGTATTGAATAAAAATTTTGATTATAATTTAAACAGTAACAATGAGAAATGTAAGTGATATTATTTTTTAATATTTCATATATTTTTTTTAATTCTAAGACACATTATATCATGAAAATTTAGAGACAATTAAAATCATAATATAATTTTTGCACATGTAAATTTTCTAGAATATTGATTCATAATTCTATATATATATATATATATATATATATATATATATTTTTATAATATAATCGATTTAAAAATATTTTTAAATATTATATCATTAGCTATATCGTTTATAAAACGATATTTAACAATATCATAAAGAAACAGATGTCATATTAACAACAGAAAATTAAATATCGTCCAAATCATCGGTCAAAAGCGCCCCATTAATAATAAAGACTTCATAAAAACTATACCCCATTAGTAAAATTTTCATTATATATATATATATATATATATATATATATATATATATATATAAATAGTAATCGACGTTACGCTCAACGGTTTCGTTTTCCATATGTTGACCGAATCGACATAATAAAAGTGCCTGCAATTTTCATAAACACGTACGCGTTTTAAACGAGCTGTACGCGCGCGCTCGCACATGTTCACGAACGTTCGCGCTCTCTTATTTACTCGATTATATTTTTTTTTCACAATAATAAATAAATAAATAAATAAATGAACCCGTTTCCCGGCGGAAATGCATTTCGTGCAGTTAATGCCCGAACCGCGGTGCCATTCGCCGGCGCGTTCGTTGTATTATTTTTCTTTTTTTCATATATATATATATATATATATATATAAATATGTATATAATAATATTATTATTATATTTATTTATTTCGAGTATTTTTCTTTTATTCATTCATTTCGAATCTTTTCACAAAAGCCTTTGTGTTATTATTTCGCGAACGTGTTTATAAGAGCTCACGTACGAAAATATTATATATACCTAGTTCATTATGCGCCTATACTTCCGTGTGAATTCATAATTAAATAGCAAACGAGTGATTATTTTTTAACATAATGAAATAGAAAAACCGACAAAAATCGAAAAAAAAAGTAACGTATTTTTCTAATGCCAATTTTCCGAGTGGCGAGAAAAAAATTCGTATATTGATTTTTATTTTTAATTTGCTATATATATTCATAAAATCGGGTCGAAACGTCGCCTATTTTATTATTGCATAGTTTATATGATATAAAAGATGTATTTGAAACATTTTATGTTTATGCGGTTTTATGATAAAATGACATGTGATCAAAATGTGACACATTTTGATAAATTTTGTTCTAATTTAATTCAAAATTTTATTATAGACGTAAAATGATTCTGAAAATAGTATTTTTTTTTTCAATATTTGTAACATGAAAATGAGTAGTGTACAAATTACGCGAATCTTTATGATATAATTCCTTTACGGAATTTGTAATTTTTCATTAAATTTTGAAATAAAATAATTAGTAAATATTTTTTTTATATAAAGAATTGATTTGTAACAAAGAGAATAAAAATTGTATTTTAATAATATACATGCGAATATTTTACTGAATATATTTTAATGTAAATGAGAAAAATGATATCGTGTTCGATTATTCAGAAGAATTACAATTTAAAATATTGAGAATATTTTTATTTATTTATTGCAAATATTGATTTTTGCTCGATATATTAAAAGAATGTTGAATTTTTTTGAAAACGAATTTCGTTTATTTATTCTAAAGTCGTATAATAGCAATAAAATGTTTACCACAAAAGACATAAATAAACGCTATATTTTCATAGAAACACAATAGTTTTTTTTTGATATATTACAATTTTTATACGGCTTCGTATAAAATTTTCATACATGTTTATGTAATGACTAAACGCATTTTGCTTTGTTTGAAAATTTCAAATTAGCCTTGCATTTGTGGTATGCGATAAAATGCATTTTTTGATATGATGCAATCACTCAAACAGTTGTTTAAATTCAACATTGAATATCCTGAATTAATCATACATACACACATAAATACATACACATGCCGGTTGGCCTTGGTGCGGAGCATGACGTTAGATTTTTCCGGTTATTTTTCATAGTGGAAAATAACCGATAAATAAACACCCAATATGGCCCCAAATATGGCCGCTCGACGCCGTTGCGCAGCCATTTTTCTTTTAAATACAACACGAAAAATTATACGCATATTTATTTTAAATCACTTTTATGATATACATTCATATTTAGGTATATCTGCCTTAATTGGTTATATATATATATATATATATATATATATATATATATATATATATATATATATATATATATATATAAGACTTCGGTTCAAATTTTATGACATTATATTTGTATAAAAAAATATGTCACTATAAGAATATTAAATTCGATATGAAAGCTCATAATCCTTAACATTTACAGCGTCATTGATTTTATTTATAATATAAATATATTATTACACACATATTTAATTGACGATGTTTAATTCTAATAACGAAATTATTTAATTTAATATTATTATTAGCTATTTAATTTCATTTCCTGTATTTAATAAGCAGATTTAAGCAATAAAGTAATAATATAAAACGTAATATTGATAGCGTTCTTTAACAAAGATTGAATATTAATTAAGTTGATCATAGAAATTTCCCAGAAACGATCATCTTTGACGTGAAAAATTTATTATTACGGAAAATTTTTTTCAAAAATCATCTGACGCGTTTTAGATAAATTTTGATATATATATATATATATATATATATATATATATATATATATATATATATATATATATATATACATACATATATATAATATTAAATTAATTCTGACGCCTTGATCTCAAATTATAAAAATATTATATTCTATTATATAGATTAAAAATATATTTTAATAAGTTATACATTTTAGAATTAGTCATTTATTTAATAGTGTTAAATAATGATGATTTCTAATCAAAAACGAATATTAAACTTTGTTCAATTTAATTAATATCAAAAACATAAATTTAAATATTAAAAATAATTTTAATGAAAATTTAATATATATATATATATATATATATATATATATATATATATATATATATATATGTATATATATATATGTATGTATATGTATATATATATGCATGTATGTATATATATATATATATATATATATATATATATATATATATATATATATATATATATATATATATATATAGGTCAATCATATTTAAATTTATATATCGAAATGTATGTATGCAGTTTATCAATGCAACAAGGGTCACTGCAAATAGTGTACTTTTCCGAATAGTTTGTTGCGGAATAGATGGCCTTGTTTTGGTCAAATGTGATTTGAAAAATTGTTGAACACGCGTGCACACACATTTTCATACGTGTCACCGGTAAATTTTTTATAGATAATCGAATAAATATTAAATAATCGTCGAATATTTTCCCGATTCAAACTGATTAATTACGACATTTAAATAAGCATTATATTATATAATATATAATGAAATTATTTATAAAAATAAAAATTTAAACTTTACTAAATAAATAACAATATTTTTTATAAACGCGTTTTATATAAATATTTTATTTATATCATTCACACAAATAATAAATAATAATTATACTGATAATATCGAATACATTATTTTAGGTTTTCACTTAGAATTGCGTTATTTAATTATCATTAATTAATATTTTTGTCATTGTAATAATCTTGATCCTTGACCTAATCTACTTTTATCATGTATGAAAATATTATCGCATTTATACATTTGTATTTATATAAACTATATAAGTATTATTACTTGATTCTATTATTTCGAATATATTCAAATATCAATATATATATATATATATATATATATATATATATATATATATATATATATATATAAACATCAAATTTTTATTTATTTATAAGATGTTCGTATGAAATTGTATGTGTTTTATACGACGTTTTATATATTTTCTGATTATTATTTCCTCAATGTGAGCTTTCTATACGTTTAAAATGAAGTTTAACGACGAAAATGGACACACGACGATATTTTTAACAATATTGTAAAACTAGATGCAAGGATCGTAAAACGGCTGCGTTTTATATTGATCTATCATTTACAGTTAGTTACTCGTACAAAACTAGCCTCTTGTATATTTTATAGTTGAATTCGAATAGTATAAAACAATTTAATTGTGCAATTTTAAAGAAATATGTCGATTTGATTCATCGACGATTATCGATAAATTTAATATAAAAATTTACAATTATTTGCGTAATTATTAATTTATATTTGTGATTGGTTTTTTTTAACGATGACTCGTTAAATTGATCGGGAAATTATTTTATTTCAATTCATGCCTAAAATAATTAAATTATTTTATGCGAATCGATTTTTATAATATTATTTTATATTTTGAGTCACATTAAAATGATTAAAGCTCGTGATATTAAATTTAATAGAAAAATTTATTAAATATTTAGAAAATTTCATATTAAATTTTTCTATATATAATAATAACATTTTTAAGAACTTTGATCAAAATCGTCTTTGAATATCTTTTAATGATACGTAAAATCTTACATTTTATTTGGACGTTCCATTTAGTTGAAAGATTATTTATTATTTATTTATTTAACTATTAAAATGATTACAATTATTTTATAAAATAATATTTCAGTCGACTTAGTCGCGATATTTATAATTAAGACACCGATTGTGATAATTTTTAATTTAGAACATTTTTATTTTATTTCGCAAAAAAAAAACAGCAATCTCTTGTCACTATCACGTCACGTCAAGTCATGTCTCGTTATTCGTCACGATCATCATCACAACGAACATTATTATCATGTTTAAAGTCAAGTGAACGACAAAAATTATCAACAGGACATTTTTTTTTACGCGGGCTTGTCGAAAATTGTAACATCACGTGTTTCGACGCATTTTTGCACAAATTTTCCGCAATATTTTAAGAAAATTATATACAATGTTCGATTTTTTTTCAAAAAATATATGTATGTGTGTGTGTATGTGTGTATGTATGCGTTTTGCGTTGATACACCGCCATTTTCTAAAATTACGCGCTAGATAATTACTATGGCCTAGTTGGTAGTAAGTTTTTTAGTATGCGCTGTTTCGGGTTTAAATTCAACGATAATGCATACCTTCTCAATTTTTATTTAATATATATATATATATATATATATATATATATATATATATATATATATATATATATATATATATATAAATCTTACAAATATATAATGTTAATGAAAAAGTATAAAAATTAAAAAAGAATACGACATATTTATTTTTTATTATTCATATATTGACTTCAATATTATTTCACTGTGATATAATTATTGATTTTTATTTAAAAAAATCATCGAAAAATATTTACAGTATATAACGATATTAAATTGTGATTGATGTAAATTTATACGTTTTAATTCAATTATTGCATTTGACAAAAAAAAATATAATGAATTCGAGCGAAAAATAATCTGCGTCAAAAGAATGTCAAGATATATAAATGGTTATCTGACGATTTTGCTGATAGATGATCGAGGCCATTTAGGGTTAAAATAAATTTTTCAAGAATCTAACCCGTCGTTTGAGATGCGAGCGCAATGCCATTAATACTAATTAAAAGCAAACGAGTTTTAGTACTCGACTTACATACACACATACACGTATACACGAATATGCACATTTTTTTTTGCAGTAATTAAGTAAATTACTTGTGTGCAAGGCCATCAAAATGAGTCTCGTTCGTAAGTCGAAAGCAAACACGAGTATATTTTATTACGTCGCCGTGAGAAAAACAAAAAGAAAAAAACGCGCTTTTATACATATTTATATATATTGTGCTTTCATATGTGTTGCAGGCAATTTTCATAATTCATTCATTATGTAAAAATATTTTTATGCTGACTTGTTAAACAGTATCAGAATAAATGCAATATATATATATATATATATATATATATATATATATATATATATATATATATATAATTAATTAAAAAAATATCAATAGAATCATTATTTTCGAATATAATAAAATTATAAAAGTTCAAAAATTTGCATTAAAAAATTGTAATTTTGTATAAAAAAATAATATTTGTTGTGAAAAAAAAAATTCAAAAACATTTCATATTAACTTTCACCTTTCATTTAAATGTATATAATAAATCACTTTTATTGACAATTATTTCAAAATTATTTTTTTTCTATTTTGACAACTTTTTATTTTCATTTCTAAAAATATATTAAATAAAAAAAATATTGATATTATATATTAAGTATAATTATATTATAAATTTAAGACAAAATAATATTAATATAATATATTAAGTATGTAATTATTTTTTATATAAAATATTCTAACAAAAATAATTTGTCTTGTTATTAAAACTCTCAATTATATTAATTACCATTAGAAAATATTATGACACAGTCTTTCACTTGCCTTTCTAGAAATAAATAATTATAATTTTATTGCATTATCATTCAAGTGCTTTCTATAAAAAAAAGTGATCTTTCTCTAAATTTCCTTTTACCAAAAAAAACTCGATAGTAAAATTTTTTTTGAAGATTTAATACATTACTTTTTTTTTCATACTATATATTTTAAAAGTTGATATTCGGAAGCTTTACATATTATATTTATATATGATATGAAAATATACTATTCTAAAATAGTTCATTTTGTTTTTCAGAACGTACTTAAATAAGATAATTGTTATATTGCGCGTTGAACAACAATATTATTCAAATGATATGTATGTTAAAAATCTCATATTCGTCTGGTAGGCAACAATCGCTTACATAATTACCTTATTTTGATAGGAACTAATTAAATAATTTATTCGATTATATGAATTTCAATTGTTATCGCGGTCATATTTGACCTTTATTCGCGTATTTGTTACTAAATTCTATTATGTAGATAAAACCGTACATTTTTTCTATAAAATGAAAAAAAAAACATACTTTCAGAAGAACGTGCACGTTATCAGACATCGATATTTTTCTTTCTTTACAGATGAAATTTTATCACAATGTTGTTTCATTTGAGTTATGCAATAAACATGATAATAAAATTGTGCGCTTTATTATTTTATTTCGTAGGAAAATTTCAACAGCGCAATAATAATATGTTATCAAATACAATATTCCGATATATTGATTGTTTTCTAGAAATCAGAGCTTATGAAATAATATTTGAATCTATTAAAAAATATTGCAACTTAACACAGTTAAATGACGAAATTTATATATATAATATTATATATAGTATTCAGTATACAATTAAATTTAATATTAGTTTATGGATTATAATTATGGATGTCATATTCTAAAAATTCAATTAAGTTGTGATCAAAAAGTAAGGTGATATTGTTATTTAAAACTCCCAGGCATTAGGAAGGTAGAAAAATTGTATTTTTTTTCCTAGGTTGGTAGGACTGTCAATTGCATTTGTCAAGCGTCTGTTTATCAAAAACTTTAATTATCTCCGAATTACAATGCATCATGTCATACTTGTAATGGTTCTTCGCGATTTTTTTTAAATTAAAAACTCTACTCTTATTGTTCCGCAACCACCGTATTCGCTTGATTTGGCTCCGTGCGACTTTTGGTTATTCATCAAACTCAAAAGATTGATGCTAAAACGCCGTTTTGACACGATTGAGGAGATAAAAACAGAATGAAAGAAGATCTTGAAGGCTATACCGGGAAAAAGACTATTCCGATTGTTTCGAGGACTGAAAAAAGCTTTGGCAAAAGTACGTTTTATCGGACGGGGATTACTTTAAATGAAATGAAATTGATTTGGAAGAATATACAAAGAATTTACATTTTATAAATAAATTCACCTTACGTTTTGATCACTGGGTTATATTAAATAAGAATAATTTACTGCTATTTTAAATATTCATACTGCATATTGCCTAATGCTTAAGCTTTTACGTTTAAATACATGTTCAAAAAATATATTATCATACTTAATAATGAATATTTTAAAAGTCAGTCTGGTTTTACAACGATCAAATCGCACATGCATAATGGCATAAGTGCAAATATCGAAACATAATTGTTTTTACGAGCGATTCGCTAGGAAAACCTTGACACGTTTCGTAACCATCTTTATTCAGTTACATGAATACGTACAGATTGAGCAAAACTAAAAAAAAAATATCATCACATTCTCGCTTCAATCACATTTTTTAATGTGAATTTTCCTCGAAAAACGAATAATCGCATCTCGGCTCATATATAGATATATAGCAACGTTTAAAAATTTTCCTCATTCGATTCATTTCGAAATAAATCACGATTCACGTACGAGATTATTATTATTGAACGTATTTTAGCTAGCGTTTGCGATAAACGTTAGTTTCGATATTCAAAAGTAAAAATAAAAGAACAATGAGATTTAATTCTTTATATAAATGTGTTTTTTTTTCCGCTAGATTAATTTTTACGTTTGTCCGTGTGTGTGTGTGTGTATGTGTGTATTTGACGTTCGAGCACGTTTTTCGAAAGCGTTTCTAGAAATACGGTCGTTATCTTTCTTTTTCTATCGGCCGATTCTTGGTTAAATAAAAAAGAGAACATTAGGCACGAGCCGACCTCAATTTTGCAAAAAAGGAATGCGGTTTGATGAAAAGAAAACTGAACAGAATTAACACTGATGACACTTCCTAAACTAATCTGCGACATAATCGTATATATATATATATTTTTTTCTCATATTTCTACCATTTATAATATAATAAAATTGCAATTTTGCAACATTTAACCATTGTCTATATATAAAACTGTATATTATTTTTCATTATAATATTATAAAAATAATACATCTGTATGTGAAATATTTCATTTCATATTTATTAAACATTTCCGTAAAAATACTAAGAATGATAAGAAATAAAATAAATTTATATAAATTATAGAGTATCTCCTTGTCACTACAATTGATCACACCATAAAATATTTATGTAACTATTAAACATGAATCAAACAATATGAACAATAAAATTTAAAATTATTTAAAATATTACTATAGAAACGATTAACATTTATCGAATATTTTTTACAACTGTATTTGCGATGAATAATTTTAATTTTATTATAAATGAAAATATTCAAATATTACGAATATTTTATTTGTAAATAACAATCGTAATTCCATATAAAATGTATTAAATATAATATTAACATATTATTTTATCGACAGTTAACACGTGCTTGTTGTACGAAATTATTTACACGTGACTTTTTACATCACAAGTGATTCAAAATATTAGTACATATAAATATACTTATTGGTTTGATTTATTGACATAAAAATCAATCCTAACAATTTTTAGATTCGATTTTTATTAAAAATATATGTATATATAAATATTATTACGAATTATTAGTGTTTTGATATAATAGGTGGGATTAAAAAAATAATTATTATTCTGTCTATTCACTGATGATAACCATTGTATTAATTATATTTTGCATTGTTCTTATATTTATATTACATTAAAAAAATATATAAAAAATCGCGTTTTTATTTTTTATATAATTTTAAAATGACGTCAATTAAAATATTAATAAATATATTTCAAACAATTTTCTTAATTATAGTGAGATGTCAAAATGATAAATTATCATTTAACTGATTGTCAGCGTTTCAACTAAATAACAAAGCGGAACAGGAAGTGAAACCTTCAACTTATTTATGTGTTATTAAAAAAATGTTCGGTGTTTGATTACATTTAATCGTGTTTTATATATATTTTTTTAATCGAGTAGAAAAAAAAGATGATAATGAAACTTGTCAAGGATATTTTTATTCCTTTTTAAAAACGTCAGATTTATTGAAAAAACTACGTTTATTATCATGTTTTTTTATTTTTGGAAATGAAAATTTTAAATTAAAATTAAGGTCAAAAATATAAACATGTTTATTATTAATAAGACCATGTGTCGAATGTTACTAAATATATTATTAATATTTTTGCATCAAAATTTAAAGTCTTTTTATTCATAAATTGTAAATTTAACAAAACAACTGTTTTATTATAAGACATAAATATTAAAAGTGTTCGATTAATTATCGAAAGATGTACATAGTGATAGAATTTGAACCTTGAAATTGCAATTTACATATTGCTGAATAATAAAACTGCAAGTTAGTCATGGTTGTGGTTTATGTTTTCTATTTAAATTTTCTTCAATATGACGCAAAAGTAAAAAAAAAAAATGATAGTTTCACAATCTAAAAACGAGAAATATGTTTGCATTTAGAAGTTAACGAAAACGATTATCACCGATAAATTTTAATCAGACAGATTAAGGTGGTTCAAAAAAATATTATTCGAATTTAATTACACTTATATTATTTTAAAATATATTATATGCTGTGATTGAAGTAATTTTCATTATATATGTTATGTATGAATATAAATTTTTGATGTAACAAATTTTATATAATTGAGTATATTATTTCATGAATAATGTTTAAAATATATTTTCAATGTAATTGATAATTGTTAAACACATTTTTGGAAAAAAATCTTTCTTTTTCATAAAAGAAAACGAATAATGTAGGTATTATTAAAAAAAAATGTAGATAATATTAATATTTATAATAATATTTGTACGTATTATAAAATATTAATATTTATTTTTAATAAATTTGAAGAAAATATCGATATCTGTATATTGTATCTATTTCGAAAAAGTAATTTATATTTAAAAAAATAATAAATTAAAATTTTTACATTTTATTATTATATATATATATATATATATATATATATAAACATAAAACGTTTGTGTTTTTATAGTACAAGGTTAAATTAGTAAATCGATACGAGTAACAAAATGACACACACACACACATATTGCGAATAGCGCGAGCGATTAATTCAAAAATTAAGTATCACGTTAATTATTCAATAAAAATTTTAAAATAATTACAATTATATGTATATATATATATATATATATATATATAAATTACATAATGAATATGTAGCTATAAAGCGATGCATGCCGACGCTTCATAGTCGCCGTCGGCCATTTTGTTTTTTTTTCTCTCCATTATCATTATTATTTTTTCTTTTCTTTCGACAGGTGCGTTCTTCCGAAATGGCGGCCGCGCGTTAGCAACAAACAACACAACAACAACGCAAAATAAAATTAAAACATAACAACAATAAAATATTCGATTTTTATTTATTATTTATTACATATATATATATATATATATATATATATATATATATATATATATATATATATATATATATATATATATATATATATATATATTCGACGTCGCAAATTTTATTAACGAAATGCACATTTTGAACGAATTCGCGGCGATTCAAGGCCTTCTCTTTGTTCGACCGGAGAATAATGGCGGTTGTATGTTCGATCGAGGCCAAATGTCTACTCTTTATTTATTTGACAAATCTATTGAAAAAAATTTTATCGCATAAATGCGTGTGCGTGCATATTTATTGGAAATAATCCGAATATTCTTTCTCGCAGGAAGGATATATAAATCGTGTTGTAGGAAAAAAAGAATTTTTTTTTCTATAGTTAAGTGAAATCATTTGTGTTATGTAATTCACATAATAATTTTTTTTGAATGTTTATTTAAACATTATTATTAAAATAAACATATGGGAGCAATGTTTAAGTATATTTCAATTTAATTATTTTGATTACTGATTTATTATTATTTGTAGATATCAATAATATAAATAGATATAAATTCAATTCAACAAATTTGATAAATTATGTTATATCAGTAAAATTGTGAATATATAATATTAAATAAAATAATGTTATTTGCATAAAATTATTAACATTAATATTTTATAATAAATATCAAATACATAAAAAAATCGCTCTATTAAATTGAAAAGTTTTCATTTAAAATCATTATACAAAAATACAACCCATTTAATATTTTAATTTTGAAAACAATTAAATATTAAAAATAAATTTATCGTGCAACAATGATTAAAATTATATTAATATAAAATAAATATCTATATAATATTTATTTATTAACTGATTATTTAAAAAAATATATATAAAAGGTTTTCAAGGTAAATAATTCCACCTTTGAATAATCACATTTTTATATAAATAAATATTATTTTATGTAGATAAAAAGCTTAAACGTTATTATAAATAATTAAAATGAGATTAAAACAAGTCCGCATAATTATGCTGTGAGGTTTCGTTCGACATTATGTAATGAAAAATGTTTAACCTTAACGTGTCAAATGTTGTCCATAGTCTGCGAATATTAATGGCGATTCATTTATTTGACATTAACCCAAATAAAGGTTAAATTATAGATATTGTTTTGCATTCGAATATCATTAATAGACACGAAAATACATCATCATCATCATCTTCGTTGTTATCTATGTCAAGCGAAAATTGAAATCGCGCTTAGCTAATTGAAATGACGATTAACGTACTATTTAATTATTTTCAATCTATATTAAAAAAAAAGTAATTTTCATTTTTTAATTGACTTCTTTTTATGACACATGGATTAAAAAGCGAATAATTTATATATTTCAAATATAAACCTGTTTATATGAATACAAAATATCAAAAATTATTATGCTTTAGAGTGATAAAAATAAAAAAAAAGTTTTTTTCATAATTTTATACATTTTTAACAGATTTATTAACTGTTTTAGTCACATAAAGTGTTATTTTTGCAACTTAATTAGATATTAAAAATAATTACTAAGTTTCAAAATGTCATACTCAATATTTGCTTGTAAAAATCAAAGCTAATTATTTATGAAAATTTAATAATAAATTTATTAAAATGATTTTCCTAATATTAAAATGAATACATATTTTATATTATATTTTTTCACGTATTTTTATTTTCATGGCAAATTAAAAATAGTTATAAAATTTTGCTTCTATATATTTATATATATAAATTTCGGAAAAATAAAATACTAAAATATATACGTAGACGTAATTATTATTTTTGTCTTGCTATAAGTATAAAATATTAAATATTGTAGACATCGTTTTTTTTTTAATTTGTAAATAAGGAAGCAAATTTTGTTTTCATGAAATAAATTATTAAATCATTTATAGACACGATTACATGTATAATAAATTAAAATGTACAATAACAGTGCAATGTATAATAAACGAAAATGTTATAAAAAGTATATTTATTTTTCAATTAAAATTACATTCATAATACTAAAGTAAT
Source organism: Leptonema lineaticorne (assembly GCA_024500535.1). NCBI lineage: Eukaryota > Metazoa > Arthropoda > Insecta > Trichoptera > Hydropsychidae > Leptonema > Leptonema lineaticorne. The sequence goes on along the minus strand of JANIJI010000004.1, from coordinate 1,777,199 downwards.
TAAAAATAATATATATATGTATATTAATTAATCAAACATGTTTTAATGTATTGTAAATCAACATTTACATTATAAAAAAATAATTTTATTGTATGGAAATCATGAATCTCAACTCTGTAAACCTTGCGTAAAAAGCTATTATATAAAATTACTGGAATTTAACTTAATAATATTATATTAATTTAAATCAATCTAAGTATTATCATTTTAATTGAAAACGATAAATAGTTAGACGTAAACAAGGCAAATTTTTTTATTATTTAATATAAAAGTATCAAAACGCTACTTCTATTAATATATTGTTAAATGTATATATTTATATTTTAAATAATTTTAAAAATTTAATAATTCGAAAAAAATATATAATTGTTTATTATAAAATTTTCAAAAATTCGCATGCAAGTCATATGTATAATTTAATATTATGTATAGCATGTATCTATTATCGTTATCATCATCATCATCATCAAATTAAATGATCGGAACACGTCGTACGCAAAGAAAACTATTACAGTTAGATTCACAAAATCGCCTAACGGTCTCTAATATATAAGAAAATGCTACAAAACCAGATCATATAATATATATATATATATATATATATATATATATATATATATATATATATATATATATATATATATATACACGTATGATACTCGTAAAAACGGTAATTTTTAATATGAAATATATAGAAATTTTATAAATAAATCGTATATATAGCAAAATATAACAAAAACACAATTAATATAATGTGATACAATTTATAATATCGCATATATAATATAAAATTGAATATATAATATTTACATATGTATATTTTATTAAGCGTATATAATTTTTAAAATATTTTAAATTACAATTTAAATATAATTTTAAATTTTTTATCCCGTTATGTAAATGTTAACGTGTGAAGTTAAATGAGCGTGTGTTCGATGATTTCTATTGGATAATCGAATGTTCGTTGCACAAGTGGACCCGCGTACAAATTTTCGCACGATTCCTCAGTTTTTTTTTCTCTTTATATTAATATCTCTAGATTCGAACACAGTATATATATATATTTTTTTTTCTAATCGCACACGCGATAAATTATCTTCACGGCCGACGATTAGAGGGTCAATTCGTAAATTTATTTATACCTTTTGCCTTGATAAATGAACGATAGTCGCTGACGTGAACGAATTCGCCTTGAATGCGTCTATTCATTTAATATTAAAAACCTACGATTCTCTTTTAAAGGTAGATAGATAGATTCTAAATCAAAATCGACCCGTTTACTTTTTGCACGCGCTTACTTTGAAACGTGTCTTTTTGACCGCGTTTTGTGTGTGTGTGTGTGCGTGAGTATTTATAAACGTGTTTTGATATTTAAAATAATAATCTAATGCATTTTAATGTGTATTTTGATAACTTAAATATAGAACGTCACGTGTTCAAATATACTAAAATATATTTAATCCAAAAAATATATGAATAAAACCATGAACATGTCAAATTTCAATTTTTTTATGCAAATTTGTAAATTTTATTATATATTTTTGTTTTATACAAAAATTTATCAAATATTTTGTATATAAATGTGTTCAAAAAATAGACATTAAATTATATATGATTTTCTATTTTTGATAACACTATAAAAAAAGAACGTATTAATTGTAAATAAAATATCAACCTTTAAAACGAATTAAATAAATAATAGTATAAATATTTTAATACGAATGTATAAAATATATTATAATACATAATAGATAAAGAAAAATATGTTTAACGTGACCGCAGCCTGATACACACACACACACACACACACACACACACACACACATATATATATATATATATATATAAATAGTATGTAAGTTACTAGGTTTTATCGGTCGTTAACGTTTTATCCATTTCTGAATATTGTATATTTTTTTTACATTTTTTTATTCTCGTTTTTTATCTCGTTTGCTAATTTATTAGCAAATTAAATACACAAAAGAAAGTGCTAAAATATTAGATACATATAAAATGATATGATTGTGTCGTTTTGCGCTTATATAAGAGAATAGGTATATACATCGACCGCCAGTGGTTCTCCGCGGCGAACTTAACCTGAAAACCGTGATGCAGTCGACTTCCTTACGCCACATTCTGCGTCCAGCGGTTCTCAAACTGTGCAGAACTACTCTCGATTTTTAATATTGTTTAAAAAAAACTCATCTGGACGCGTAAATAGACTATGGTCACCCGTACTTTTATTTCTCTTTCTACACTTAAATTTATTATATTATTTGACCCCCCCCCACCCATCGTGATATTGATTAAATAATTTTAAAATTAATTTTATTGTATACATTATTTTTTATGGAAAATTTGAATTTTTCAGATCAATTTTTATTTAATTTTTTTTTGTTCAAAGGGTTAAAACAAGATCCGCATTAGTTGCAAAATAGATTTTTATGAAGAAAATTCAAAGTAAATCAAAATTTAATGCAGTATAAAATAATTTAATATATATGAAATAAAATGAAAAACATATAAAAATTCTAATTATATTTAAATAAATTAAAGCTGTGAATAATGAAAAAATATTTTTATTTTGAAGTGTAATATGAATATTTATTTTTTTTGATATCATAATAAAATTAAAAAACTGAAATGACAGTTTAATATTTATTCACTAAATATTTTTTTAATTAAAACAAATTTAATATTATTGTTTAGAATTCATAAAGTGTAATTAATTGGTAACTTTTCTAAAAAAAATACTGTATATAATACTCAATTACAAAAATATATTTTATATTGTTTAGAAATGAAATTTATACAAGAAATATTTATAAATAATGATTATAAAAAATCTAATAACATCATACAATTATGTATGTGTCAATTTATACACACTTTATATAAGTTTCACTTGTCTAGATGGAATTTTGCAATCTATTTTACGAACACTTTCCGATGTCCGATTGAGCTGAAACTTTGCATATTTGATCACTCTCAATGACAATACAAGATTTAATTAACAGATTTACAAAATAATTGACTGATTAATGGCAATTAATTATATCGCTTTTACGATATAATTGTCACTAATAATGTGACATAATACGATATGATTAATATTCAATGGTACATTTATCGATAAATTTGTGTGATAATACAATGATGCGATTATATATATATAAAATGTCTTATATATATATATATAAAAGTGTCTTATATATATATATTATAAGTGATAAAAATAATAGCGAGGCGCGTCTCACAGTTTGATATTCGCCGGCGTCCTCAGTCGAATGCAACAGGCTGCGATCTGCGCTTTTATTTAGTGCAAAAACATAATAGTGCACTCGTCGCACATACAATGCAACAAATGATAAATATTATCTCAACTGTTTTCCTACGCTGATAAAAGTTTCTTATAACCGAAATTCACACAACGAATAACAAATTTAAACATTATACCGCTATATAAAATAATAATCGAAAAATATTATATATATATATATATATATATATATATATTAATTTTATATAATATACGTATTTAGATGGATTAGTTACACACACACACACACACATACATATATATATATATATATATATATATATATATATATATATATATATATATATATATATATATATATATATATATATACGCGATTATTAGAAATGAAATTCAATAGTGGCCAATAAGAAATCGCCTTATCCCCCCCTATAAATTGGTCAAACCGGTCGAGACAGTTATATCAAATTACATGATAGCCAATGGCAACACGTCATCTATACCAATTTTTATCATCATCAGCATCATCATCATCATTATAGTTATTGTCGACAATAGAACGACGCACATCAAAATTTTCATACAATGATTCGATTGCGATTAGACACGTTTCGCATTATATTATTATTATTATTTTAAATAATTAAAATTATAATAAAAAATCTAATAATAATGATTAAAAAATATATATGATAAATCAATAGATTATTGAACTTTTTTTTTACAATATACAAAATAATCCATGTCCAATAAATTTATTTGAAACGTTTTGTTTTTGTAATGATTAATCAAAAGATATCAGTAAACCGTCTTCGCGAATATCGTTAACCATTAAGATAAGATAAATTAAATATACAAAGAACGCAGTTAAAATAAAAAAAAACACATACAAATATAAGTATAATTATATATCTACACAAATATATGTAATATAAAAATATTTTATTAATAATTCTATGTTTTTTTTTAACATACATTTTGTTTTCTTTTGTGATATTTGTCACGGAATGTTTATTTAAAGACACGAATTCGATGACTAATTGAGATTAAATTGAATAACAATGAACGAATATCTTTGGAGAAGAAAGTGCAACAAAATTCTCGCTGATCATTTACAATTATTTTTAATTTAATATAAATATTGTATTTCGGATATAAAATTTAATCTCTATTTTATTTATTTAATCTCTAATTTATTTGTCTAAAATATTATTTTATAGTATATTATGAAAATTACTTAATTCACTTTACTATTTATTATATATTATGTAAGAGTAAACACAAGATTGAATCGAACTTAGAAACTTACAATTACAATATTTAATATTTTTCATGACAGGAAATATTACTATTTGAAAAATATATTCACACGCTAAAATGGCGACATTATATATATATATATATATATATATATATATATATATATATATAATATAAATAGGTAAATATATTTATATATATATACATGTGACTTGTCGTCCGTATTATTGTAGCGCGATCATTAAAGAGAAAGTCCCGAAGAAAATGATCGTTTCATTTTATATATATATATGTATTTTATTGTACATAATGAATATTTAGACACAAACACACACACATATATATATATATATATATATATATATATATATAAATTACAAACACACACGCATCATTCTAGTTTCAATTGATGCGATCGTTGAAATCGTAGCGCAATTTATCCATTTTTCGCAGTGAAAATTGACTTAGATACGAGTTCGCCGAATCAATTCCACAATAATTCGCGATCATAACACATTTATTTATATTATAAATTTTATTATGTATTTAAGTTTGCTTATAGTCGATGAAAATGTTTATTTATATTGCGATTGAGTGTTGTCTATTATATAATTACAGTGTAGATATTTATAATTTTCTTATTTATATGAATATATTCATATCTGAAAATTATCAATCGGTATAATAATTCTATTACCTTTTTTTAAATATATATATTATATTTAAAGTTGAAATTAAAACATATAATCTATTATAATAAATATCTGAAAATAAGATAAATTAATTATAGTAGAGGGTAAGGTTCAAAGAATTTATTACTAATTAGAATAATCTTTTGTACCAGTTTAATATAAGTAAATTTTCAACATCCTTTCAATTTTCGTTTTAAAAAATATATAGTAATATATTTAAATAATATAAAATATATATAGAAATATGTCAAATTTGTCTTATAAATAAATATCTGAAGGTTATACGTCGATAATTGGCGACTCGACCGTATTAAACATAAATCAATGCAACGAAACTTGAAAGTTCAGGTCCAAAAGTGTTGTAGCGTCAACAATTTTTTTTACATCAAAAAAAAAAAAAAAATATATATATATATATATATATATATATATATATATATATATATATATATATATATATATATTATTCCCGAGTCCTTTTCGCTTTTGATCGATAATGAATTTTAATGTCTTTTTTAAAAACTATTATTTAACACGTAATGACAACTATGTCAAGGTCGAGCAAGTACGTTTTTATTACGCGAACGTTCATAAATGCGTGAAAGGATACTTTTTAAGTACGTAAAATAGCATGTATAATTTTCAATAAAATATCGAGAAAGTAATGGAGTAAATCGGACTGGTTTTCACTCATACGAGTCATGTGTATTTTTGAAACGCACTCGGCAAAAATCGATAAAAAAAAATGCACGGTTCTCCGTCGACACATATCCGAATCGAAACCGCTCGAAATATAAATTAATTTTAATTATAAATCATTTTGATTAATATTAAATTTATGATTGTGTCCCTTGCCTCGACGAAACATTAGTGTGTCGAACACGTGTTCGCTGATGCTGAATTGTAAGTCGTCAACGATAGATATAACATTAAATTGCACAATTTATATCGAGCACGCTTGTATATTTTCAAAATATTGTACAATTATTAAATGTGATAAAATGAAAATCGGAAAAAATACGCCGTTGAATTTTTGGCCTACGCAGAAAAGGCGCGCGCGTTCGCTTTCAATGTCAACGTTATGCGCGACAACATGAAAAAAAACATATAAATTCGTAAAAAAAATACATTTATTCCTTGAATATTATACGTTTTTATACTTACCGATATCTAGTCGATTTTTCCAATGAGAAAAAGTTCACATTTTCCGACGAAAAATTGCCGAAAAAACGTTCACAAAATTGCACCGTGCCGAAACGGCGACCGCGTCCGTTCCAGATAACACAATTCAAAATGGCCGAAACGAAACTGCGAATTTTTTTCGCGTCGCGGAAAACGTCACCGTATTAAATTTTCTTTTCGACAATAAACATACAATTAAAAAATGTTGATCACACACACATCACTGTTTTCAAACGATAACCTTAATCCAAAACGCAACCGTTTATAATTAAATATTGTTTTTTTTTATATGTATATTTTTAAATATTGTTTAGTGGTCCTTTTTTCTAGTTTTTTTTAATCCTTCGGTTGGTAGCAGTGGGGTTGATGTTGTCGGTGGTGATGGTTGTTGTTGTTGTTGTTGTTGTCGTCGTCGGTGATGCCGGTTTGCAGGGGGTTGTCTCCGCCTTTTCCGGTCGACCGGCGCCGGTTCTTTTCCGGTTTTGCGTCGCTACAAACGCGCGTCGTATGTCGAGCACTCGGATGTTGGCAACGAAAATGTTGCTCGTGTCGATGTTGCGACGTCGATGACGTCTTCGTCGTATAGCACAAATAGTGGACTGGCCATTTTTAGCCTTGCCGTCGTACTACCGAGATTATTGGCTTATACGCGGTGCGCGCTCGACGTACGACACGTCATAGTACTGTGACCATGCGTTATAGTAATGCAACGCGGTACCACACAACTATCTCCGTCGACAATGCAATCGACACTAATTACCGTCGCCGCTGCAGTTTCTGATGCTGCTGCCGTCGCTGCTTCTGCTGGTTACCGTTGATGATAATGACGATGACGACGACGACGTTGATGATGTTGTATTAGCGATGGACGCTCACTAATCGTCTATTTTCTCGCACTTGGTGAAATTTTTTTATTTTTATACATCCAGTTTCGACCAGTTTTGTTTCCGTTGGATGTTGAATTTTCATCTATAGTTTGACAATAGCTATATCACAAAAAAAACAATTTTATATCGTCGACTATTTATAATAAAAAAAATCTATATATTCAAAATTTTATTTCAAATAATCTGTATTTTTGCAACAATATAATATTAATTAATGCTTTACAAAAATAAAAAAAAATATTGAAACAAGGATATCAAAATTGTATTTTAATTTATTAAACGATAAATTATATTCTAAATAATTTTTACGTACATCTATTATATAAAATCTTTAGAATTATTATTAAGCAATCAATAAGACGTATAATACAGATTTTTTTAAGAACATATCGAATTAAAAATATTATAAAATATAATATGGCGATCGATTTATGTAAATTCGTGTCGATATTGAAAAATGTACCGCAATTTCGCGTATGCATTGAAGACACCCGATAGTATCAAAACAAGTAACCGCTACTTACCTCTCTGTGTGTGGTTGTAATACGTAGCAACGTATGCAGCCATGTTCAACTACACGCTGATTAGAAATGCATTAGTGCATCTATCTATTCGCAATCAGACGTTGACTTATTAACACATTGAACCGTACGATTGAAAATTGAACCGCGTAAATCGCAACGGTTACGGCGCGATTTTTGTGTGTCGATAATTTTCATTGTGATTTCGAGTCGGAAAATTGCGACGATTTTCATCGGAAAAAAAAACAAAGATTTTCAACGTATACGTCGTGGTAAATGTTTTGGATACAAGAAAATATTTACACATATCGAAATAATTTTCATAAAAATTTTGATTAAAAATAAAATCTAACTCTATAAGAAATATTTATATATATATATATATATATATATATATATATATATATATATATATAATTTTTTATTCGAAAAAAATATTTAATATGATCTTCTTGAAAAATTATTTATTTTCTATATAAATCAATAGACAAACCAATATTGAATAATTTGATATTTATAAATACTGAAAAAATAATATATTAATACAATTTTCATTTGAATTTAAATCTAAAATTGTTTGAAAAATTATAAAAATAAATTTAAGAATCAATTTTAACATATAATATCTACAATATTTGATGATGGGTTCACTTATGTGATTGTCATTTTCATATAAAACATGAAAAATAAACAGATCATTATTTGAAAATTTACATTTACCCTTTAGTTAAAAATATATTGCGCTATTATGCAAAAATAAATAAATTTTCTGATCACACTGCATCTCGTGGCTATGAAATGCACGAAGGTCTGCCAGTAGCTCAACACGAACACAAATGAAAAACACGCACACGAACACAACACGTCGATAACTATAGTGCAAAATGCACAAATACACGCATTAAATTACACACACACACACACATAACATACACGGTATAGGCAATTCGGTGCATAGAGAACAGACGCACGTTAAGTTCCCCGCGGAGTTAATGAGACCGTACGGACCGGCGCGCGCGCCACAGTTTTGACATCGCTGGTGACCGGGTCAGAACGGACCTTTAACCTTACCCGAGAAGTTAGCCGTACCGGTCTATGCATAAGTCGCATTATACCTACGCCATTATAAGAATATACCAACTCTGCAAATGACACACTTGTGGACGACTTTGTCCGAACACCACCGTTTGAGAATTGCCTAGTTTCGAAACTTTCGAGACTTGCGAAATTTCGCGTGAAATTGACTATCGGGTCGAATCCGAAATTTCACAATAAACGTATGTATATATGGTTAGAAAATACGGTAGGATATTAAAAGTTTTCTAATGTGAAGAAAATTTTTTATTTATATTTAAGTAATAAAATATATGCAAAAAACAATAGATTTGAGAATATTTTGTTACAAAAATTAAAATAGAAAAGGTTTTTTTACAGTATGAAAGGTGAATTTAATAAATTTATCCTTCTTACTACTGTAAAAAATTCATATCTAATTAAAAAATGTATAAAAAAATATTTCATATTATTATAAAATAATTAGATACGAATTTTTATGATAATATGTGATTTTTTTTATATATTTGAGTATCGTTTTATTTTCTTATATGGCAAATTTATCGACTCTAAGTTTTATTTTAAAATATTTATTTATACAGAAGTATTTAACGCATTACGGTATGTCTTCGAGTAAAAATGTCTTCCGTAAATGGAAATTAGAAATACAAACTATGTATTAAAAACTCGAATCCGGAACTTGCCGCATACCGTACAAAAAACATTATTTATTTATAATTTAAAATAATAATAATTAGATTGATTTCGATTAAAATTATCGATAATTGTTGACGATTTATTTGATAATTTACACCTTTCGCATCGACGAGTGTTTATTATTCCCACGAGCGAGCACTCGATTGTCGCCATAAAAGACTCGAGATTAAACTCGAATCGCACTCTAAAGATTCAAGACTTACCCTTCGTGCTCTAGGCAAACATTTGCACAAAGGGATGAAACATTTTCTCACCCTTTTATATGTTTTTTTTTTGCTTTGTTTTGTTTTGTATTCGCATCCCTTAACAGTCTCGTCTTAATCGATAAAAGCGAACGAACGTTTAATACCAACATTAGTTTAATTAATTTCAAGCAATAGTCGGTAATGTGAAGATTATTATGTCAATATTTTGAACTAAAACATGTGTATTAGATAATGTACAATGCATTTCCGTAATCCATGCACGTATGAAAGTCGTGAAGCTTTAAAAGGCTTCACCGGAAAACATTTTGTAATATTCGGTTCGATATACTCGACATAATAAATGTTCGATATTATTAGTGATTTTATTGAATAATATGTACGTTGAAAATTCATACAATTTTATATACGATTTTTTATAAAAAGAATAAAATATTGTATTATTTTTAATTTAATAATTTATTTCATAGTATACAAGTGATATATGGTACAGTCTATAATATATATTATAACTTTGTAATCAAAAAGTAAGGTGAATTTGTTTATAAAATGTAATTCTTTATTTATTCTTCCAAATTAATTTCATCTCATTCAAAGTAATCTCCGTCCGATAAAACGCACTTTTGCCAACGATTTTTTCCAATCCTCGAAACAGTCGAAATAGACCTTTATAGCCTTCAGTATAGTCTTCAAGACCATCTTCGATTCGGTTTTCATTTCCACAATCGTGTTGAAACGACGTTTCCGCATTGGCCTTTTAAGTTTGTTGAATAGCCAGAAATCGTACGGAGCCAAATCAGGCAAATACGGTGGTTGTGGAATGATATGAATCGAGTTTTGGCAAAAAAGTCGCGAAGAACCAATACAGTATGACAACCTTTTGACAAACAGACGCTTGGCAAATATTATAGACAGTTCTACCAATCTAGGAAAAAAATTACGATTTACCTACTTTCCTAATGCTCGGGAGTTTTAAATGACAATTTCACCTTATTTTTTTATTACAGTAGTATGCCGTAACATATATTATATATCTTATTAAAATCACAACTCAATGACTCATTTAATAATTATTTGGATATTAATACATATAATATATTTTTTTAAGAAGTGTTATATTATTTTATTAAGTGTTAATTAATTAAGAAAAATATTATGAATATAATAAAATATATTAAAAAAAATAATAATATACTATATAAAATAAATAGATATTAGAATTATTATATAAACTTAACATATGCGTACTAATGAAAAATATGTATAAATAAATCAAAAAATTATGAACGCGTTAACACGACAATAAAACGTTCATTTTTGTTTGTTTTTCGTGTTTATTATATGCGAAAATATGTTTGAGAAATATGCAAAAAATTTATTATATTATATTATACTCAAAACAATTTAAAGTATTTTTTTTAAATATATTTTTCGTTTTTATATACGAATAATGTGAAAATGATGTAATATAAACATTCAAAGGATAGTTAATCTATTTTTTTCTATATTGATCACCTATTCAAACTCGTCTTATATATCGATTTTTAACCCTTTCATGTCTATTATTACATGTATGTAATGTATATTTTCTATTTTTATTTGACACTGTCACGCATATGTGATAGAATAATTTTATATTCTATCATTAAGAAATTCTTAAATAAAACATGTATAAATATTAAGATTCACATAACTACTTTTAAAAATAAACTATAATTAGCATTTTATGCTCGTGTTGAATAAAGTCGAAATGAATATGTTTTAAAATGTCACGTCGTCAAACTGGTTTTTTAAATGATTTAAAATTTTAATTTTTTGTAATATTTTATATCGAATAAACTCTTTAGTATTATCTATGTTATTATCACGAATATATATTAAAATAAATAATATAGACATTCTTTTTGAATGTGCCAAATTCGAAATTACTACTATTATATATATATATATATATATATATATATATATATATATATATATATATATATATATAAATGTTTGTATTAGATTATATTTATAAAAGTGAATATAATTGATATGATTCACTACTGTTTTTTGTACAGATAAAAAAATGTATAAACATATGTCTTCAAATATATACTAATATTTGATGAAATTATTCATAAAAAAAATTAAATCTAGATCACAAATGAATAATTATTCAAATTTACAATATATTATATAAATATATAAACGACGCGACAATCAGACATATCCGAGTCATCAGGTCTACGTTTATATATTTATTTTTTAAATATTTTTTTATTTTTGTGTTAAAAATTTGTACAAATGTTATAGTTTGTTATAAAAATATATGACCGTGAACGAGTTTTGCGATGTCGAATCGTTGCAAAGAAAAGGGCCACAGACCAGGACCACGTGCAAAGGGCCGACTGTTGTCACAGGTCATGGTACCGATTTCAGCTTCGACACGCCCGTGACTCGCATTTATACCGTCTACTGCCCGAACGCACGTAAAACGAATATACATTTATTTATAAACGCGTTATAAGGGGGTTGAATATGTTGACCTTACGTAAGAACCACGATAAAATTAAATATAATATTTCATTCATGATTAAATCATATATATATATGCGTGTGTATGTGTGTATGTATGTATGTGTCGCTTTAAATATATTATATGTTTTTCAGATATGCATTTCAAATTAAACTTATTTATAATATATAAATAAAAATTATTTATAATATACCATATAAAAAAGTTAACGTCGATCGTCCGAATATTGAATTTAAATTGTAATCCTGTACGAATATTTGAAGAATACAAAGATTAAATTGAATCTTAAAATTGTTTTAAAAAATTATATGAAATAAATATTGTATTTAAATCGAATATTTAGAAATAATGCAAATATAAAATAATAATAATAATTATGAAAATTATTATTATTATTATTATTTTATATTCAAAATATTTTTCATCTACGTAATTTTTAACTACTTCATTAATATATATAAATATTCAAAAATATTTTAATACAAAAATTATATATTATAAAAAATGTGATCGTTAATTATAATACGTATAAAAAATTAAATATTCATATATGAAAAGTTTGATTAGCCCTGTATTATAACAAACACATTGTCGCCTAACATTAATAAACACTCTCGCATTTATATATATATATATATATATATATATATATATATATATATATATATATATATATATGTGTGTGTGTGTGTGTGTATGTATGTATGTATGTGCATATTTTAACTGCAAATATGTGTGCCCGGTTTATATTAACTGTGCGAACGGCGGCGAAGTGTACGCGGAAGCCGGAAAAATTCGTAGAATTTACGCGACTTGTATCCCCCCCGCCATCACCCCCATCCCCCTCCCCCTCCCGAACAAACAATACTAAAATACAAATATAAAATTAAATACGATCGTGTTTGTGTATGCAATTTTGCGAGCGTGCGTGTCGTGCACTTGTGCCGTTTGATTTAAGAAACGTACATTTGCGGTTCGATAGCCGATTGTAGTTTTAAAATTGAAACTATGCTATTATGAAATGCGACGCGACAAATTCGAGGGGGTTTTTTTTTTACTTTTTATTTATTTTTTTGAACCCATTTGACTCATCAAATGTGTATTAATAAAATTATTAAATCAATAAAGAAATATTTTTTTATTATATCAAAAATCATAGTTCAGGTCATATTAAAAGTCGTACATTTTTTTTTTGGTATATAAATATTTACAGACATTAGTCTGTAAATATTTATATATGGTTTATATATAATGTACAAAAAAAAATATAATCATATTTTTTTTAGGACTTATCAATGTCAAATTTTGACAATTTGGCTAATGACATTTTCCAATTTTAAACATATATTAGTGTAATGTGTTGATATATGTTTTTTTAACTGTTAATTTTAACCGATAAACCGACGGTTTAACGACCGATTAGTATTTTTTTTAATCGGTCAACACTAAGTCTGTGTATGTGAAAAATCGCTATATTTTTTTTCGAAATCTGTTAGATAAGCATTTTTTTTTAAATTTATTTCTAAACGACGAATTGAAACGGCATTTTTTTTTATATAGTATATTTATGTGATAAAAATTGTTTGATTATTTATAATTATATTAATTAATAATATGTGAGCTCAAGAAAAATGCAATTCAAATATCTATCTTCAATAAAATGAATGTCTCTCGGGAAAAAGACTAATTTAAAAGTAGATATTATTTGAGGAGAAAAATCGATATCAAATACTTTTTTCAGTACATTCTTGAAAAATGCAAATTTTTATTATATATTTTTCATATATATTGATAAAATTTGGTCATTATCATGAAATTATATTTATATATATTTTATGATTTCATTCCTTTTTGAAAATAATAATTATTTATTGATTAGATAAGAGTAACTCTGAAAGCTTCCTGAGTAATTTATATTACAAAGAATTCAAAGAAATATAAATTTTCCACTACTTTCAACACACATAATATATGTTACTTAAATATTGCACAAATATTACCGTAGATAACAATTTCTACAAATTTTCTATTATAAAAAAAAAATAATAATGAAAAATAAATTAAGTTCGACGAGTTCGTCGAACTTAATTCGAAGAAATGAATCGTCTGCTCGTTCAGTCATATTTTGATTTTGTGATTTAATTAATTCATTACGTTAAATTTTGATTTCTGCAAGATTTTCATTCGAAAAGATTTCTGAGAAATATTCAATGTCTGTTATTTGCAAACGTTTATAAAAAGGAGTGACATCGAGAATATCTCGATTAATTTTCATAAATATAAACGACACTAAGTTGTCGTCTTTTTGTTAATAAAACGAAACTTTTTGATAGTGCAATTTAATTTTATGATCGAAAACAAGTTTTTGAAATTATTAAACCGCTAATTGAATATACGAATATCGAATATAAAAAATACCTATATATATAAAGCTCTTACAAAAAGTTTAATAGAAAGCATTTTACAAAATTTATTGATTTAAATGAATTTAAGTTGAACCGTGTACATATTAATAGTACGTTTTCGACATATTATATATGTAATTGTTAAAGTATTATATCACTTATAATAAAACATTTTCCTATTTTTCAACGTTATCTTTATTTCAAATTAAACAAGAAGGAAAAGGAAATAAAATTATAACAATATCCGGTCTATCAAGTTATCTAGCACAATATCGATTAGCGAATTTTACCGGTAACATATATATATATATATATATATATATATATATATATATATATATATATATATATATATATATATATATTACATATACATATAATAAATATATTTTTGACTATATATACCTTATAATTTGTTGAAAATTTTATTGTTTTTTTTTTAATGAAATACACTTAGACATTTGACAACGTTGAAGTCCACACTTTTACTGTATATAAAAAAAACATACGTTAGATTAAATAATACAACATCGCGGTTTTTGTATCGCTTTCAAAAATCACACTTCACATTTTATATATATATATATATTGTTATTCCGCAATTTTTAATTTCCAAATGCGGTCGATAAATAAAGATAGTGCAAATGCAACTAACTTACAGGCGGTTCAAACGTTCACATTTTTTTTTCGGAATGCATTCTCCTCTTTTATATATATTTTTTGCACATCGTCCGATAAGAATTATCTCCAAACCGAGTTTGTCTATACGAAATAATAATAATAAATAACAAAAAAAAAAAAAAACTAGTGATAAACGGATGTTAGTTTTGGCGAATAACATAAATTATTATATTATTAATATTATCGTGCGTTCAACTCGAACCCTAAGTGTCACATGAATGTCAAAATTTGTATACGAATGCGTCATGAATGGATGGATATTCACGCAAAACCAGGAAGCCGCAGCCGCAAGATTAGGATATTTTTATTTTATTTTTTTTTTTGATCAAAAAAAAAAGTTAAATAATTTGTACAACAATATTTATTTTATAAATAACTTCATTGTATTCATTTTATTTATTCAATTATATAATTTTTATATACATATATGATTGTAATTCGAATTTTTCTACCAAAATTACATGTTTTATGATTAAATTTTAATCACAAATCAATTTGTCATTTATTAAATTGAGAGTTAGAATGCAAAAATAATTATAAATTATTTTAAAATAAACGTTATTTCTGAAAGTTTAGTGTGAAATCGATAAATAGACTTCATATAAAATTAATCTGTACGACAATCGAAAAAAGGACTTTAATATAGTATGAGGTTGTTAATTAATTATTTATAATAATTGTGTCACTAAATTTCACTGATTTAAAATTCAACATTATTATCATATTTTTTTTTATCAAAATAAAGACGTTTATTTTGATATATATTTTTATATCACAATATATTATATAATAAATGTATTACATATTAAAATTTCCATTGTTAATTATCAAATTTTATATTACAAAATTTTGGATAAAATCAAATTTATCATTATTACATTATTCATATAAATACAATAGAAAAAAAAATATATTAAAACGATAACAATTCAAAAGATTATGATCCTTTTATTATTATATTATATAATATTTTAGTATTGAATTGTATCAAAAATATTTTATCTTATTATTTTGGCTATCTTTTTCGTAATGAATTAACAATTATGAGATATTTTAATAATATTTAATTAATTATATTTACATAATATTTCAATCTTATAAAAATAATTATCCTTATATTATAATTTAAAATGTATTTAAAATAATCGTGCTTTATATATATATATATATATATATATATATATATATATATATATATATATACATTAATATATATATATATATATATATATATATATATACATACATTAATATATATATATATATATATATATATATATATAAAGCTTGTAAGCTTGCAATAAGATGTATGTAACATGGTTTTTCAAGGTAAAATGTCCCATGTTCATGACGTATGATCTTCAACATAGCGAAACAAGACTGCAACTTTACGACACATTATTGTTACATACGACACCCGTTCGTAACTCGGAATCGTAATGATGTAACGAAAGTGTTAACACGCATCATAAAACGCTATCAACGACGCCGTCCATTATAAATAAGCTACGGTTTCTATTTTATGAAATTATTAGCGTATTTTGCTTTTTTTTTATTATTTTTGTTTTCTTAGTCATCGGTCATCGATTTATACATACATATTTATTTTGAACTTGTACAATAGGTATTTAAATATTACCTATTGGTCACGTAGTGGTTGTTATATAGTGGATGAAAAGTCACGACAGTTTTGTAATTGACAGTTTTTTTTTCAATTTTAATTATAATGAATATTTTTTATTCATATAATATGTTATTATTATTATATATAGATTGTTTATTTCAATTTAAAGCTAAAATAAAAATTTAGTTTTTTTATATATATTAAATCATTATTATAATATATGCTGAATTTTATATAGATATAAAAAAATCAATAATTTAATAATTAAATTTAGATCTAAATCTATTATGGCGCCATGAATGATAAAGAATAATATTGTAAAATGTTTCATCATAATCATTTATCATATATATAATAAAATATATTTTTCAATTTAATTAACCACTATGATTCTTTTATTAACCAAAAAAATATATATATAATTAATGAAAGGTGAAATAAAAAGATACATTTTTTTTATTTTCACACAATTATTTATTTTTCATATAAAAATACAAAAATTGTTTTAGTACATATATAGCGTGTTATTAAAATATTTTGGATAATATATGATCCATTATGCGGTAAGCGGTTAAATATTTTATTAATATTAAATTAAAAAAAAAGGCGAATTTAACAGAAAAAATATTTTTATTTTTTTTATTACAAAAAAAAATAAATTATAAAAAAAACAATATATGTAACGTTTGATGTGTTGAACTTTGAACTTGAGCGATCGTGTTATCACCACACGTGATATCACTATCGGTAATAATCTGATTCACCTGGTATGTATAACGATATATATATACCTATTCGTCGTTACTTCGACGTTGCGCAACTTTTATTACACCTTTGACCAAATATTCTCAAACGTATACTCACATTTTGAACATATATATATATATAGATATATGTACACACATACACACACACACATTTGCGTCGTTTGCAATAAAACAGTATGCGTTTTAGGCGTGTCGCCTCGGCTTCGGCCTCGCGGCCAAAAAGTGCATTGCACCCGAGATCGTTGCACTTGCGTGCATTTTTTTCGTATCGTTCGTCGTTCTCACTGTTTCTCACTAGGTGAACAAACCGTTTCTTCTTTTTTTATTTTTTTTTTCATTTTCTTTTCTTCTCCTTTCCTACGATTCGCTATATACGTTCGTCCCTTTCTATATAACACTAGCCGTTCCTCTCTAGTCATCTTCTCGATTCGTTCCATTTTTTCCGTTTTTATACTATTTTATTTTATCGCGGCGAACTCGCCGCTGAAAACACGCACCTAGATTATGAGTGTGTGTAATATATAAATACATTCACACACATATATATATATATATATATATCAGTTTATTTATATACATATATATATGTGTGTGTTTATTTTTTCGCATTATTGTAATTACCGTCTCTTTCGCACATTTTGCGTCGAAATTCGAATTATAAACGTGCGTACGAAACGACTCTCGATAAGAATTCGTTGACCCCAACGATTTAAAATTTTGATTTTATTATATATATATATATATATATATATATATATATATATATATATATATATATATATATATATATATATATGACGCCCCCTTTTACATTAAAAAAAATACGTGATAATTTTAAAATATTAGAAATTTTAAATTATTTTTTTTTAATCAAAAAAAAATAAAATATATATATATATATATATATATATATATATATATATATATATATATAATTTTAACATTTGAAGATCATAAAAAATGTTTATAATTCAAGTTTATAAAAAAATACATCATCTCAATATTTAGTAGTTAATTTTAATGTGTTGACCCATTTTGAGATTTATGATTTCGAATATATTTATTTTAATCTTAAGATAAAAATTCGATATGCAAATATTTATTTTCATTTGAATACTGAAAATTTTACGATTATTTTTTTGCGAACAAAAGGATACAAATATTTACACTTCAAATTCATTTTCGACATTATTTACATTTTAATGTGGTTAATACGTTATAGTATAATATTATAATGCTGTCAATAGCTAGCCATATAACTGAACAAATATGTAAATAATTTAATCATAAACTTTACGATGAAATATCAATATAAATTATCTTTTCTTTTAATATCATACTCAAAATAAAAAAAATAAAAATATTGCATGTATCGAATGTAACCTTCGCTAAATAATAACATGCAAATTATTCAATCTTTATTAACGATGTCGTCGCGCATCTTCAATGCATAATAAAAATGGACCGACACATTAATAACGTCCAAGTCGTTTATTTAACATATATATATTTTTAAAACGAACAATTCGTACAATTATCAAATGTTAAACAATTAAATAAAAGAGATAATCATCGTTTATCGGTTAACTACCGAATAAATGATACATTCATAACGCGGTCGTTAAATCGAATACGAACACATTTCAATTTTTAATTTTTACCACATAATTCATTAAGCAAATTTATTAGTCTGTTTAAAATTATTCAACATCGCCATTTTTCCATACAAAATAATAATATAAAAATATGCTAGATAATCAAATATTTTATTTTAAGTATATTTTTTATATAAAATTCATAAAAAAAATCTCATATGAAGTTTTTTTTTACAACTTTGTATTAAACTGAAATGTTCGCTTATATCATTCGATGACTGCATCAGATTACCAGATGAGATCATTGAATATTGACCTTATTGCTTCGCTTAATATTGATTTAAGCGTTGGAACCGTTCAAAGATTCTCAAATGATAGAGGAAACGCGTTTCGTATGAGCGAAATGAGCGAATCGGATTAATTTAGAAACCGAACACTTTTGTAATGTAACTTTTACCGTAGTGAAATCCGACGGCAAAGCTATAATAATAACAACGGTTTTTCTAAAACTCGTTTCGCGTTAAAATTGCAAGAAACGCGTCCGCAATTTGATTTCATGTGTGTGTATATAAATATTTATATTTACGCTGTATATAAGCGTTTAGAATTTATTTTAATGTATAGTTTTATTGAAGTAGTGGACTCGGCGAGAAATTTTATTAATGATCAACCGATGAAAATCGTATTTAATATTAAAAAAACCTTACATTGTAAAATAGTGTATTGCAAAAAAAGTTTCACTGAAATACTGTACTATATTTTTTATATATATATATAATGGAAAATAAATTTGATTTAGAAATCAAAACATTAATAGTTCAGAAAAATATAGTATTTTTCTGTTGTCTTTTCATATAAAGAAGTTTATGTTAAAAACCTATTTCAGCAATTTTTGTTTAAAAAAAATAAACATGAACGTAATTAAATATTTTTTATAAATATTTGTCGTATGTTTTGTGCTAAGAAAATTTAAATTTTTTATATAACGGAATATAGTTTATATTTTTTCCTATATTTTATATAAGAAAAAAATCGATAGAATTATAAAAACATTACATAATAAGTTAATATATATTTTTACGAATTATATGATGAATAAATTGTAATTTTTCCGGTAGATAGATATGTGAAAATTTTCAAAATACACTACAATCGCGATTGTTTTATATTTCTTTTCGCACTAAAATAGCAATTAGACTTCCTATATAGACAATAGAAAAAAATGTCAATGAACCGACCAAATGCAGGGGAAAACTTGAACAAACAAACCGCATGTTTACATTTATCCAAATAATATGTGAGCATTGTCGTTGAATCACGAATGTTTATTAAAATAAATTTAGCAAATTTACATTTATCACTAAACAAATTTATAAATATTTCTAGCGAAAAAAATAATAATAAATAATTAAAAATAATTGCGAGGTTAACGTTTGATAATAGAAACGCTCTGTGCGTTTGCCTATAGAGATTTGTATTTTTTTTTTATCAAAAGTAGAAAAAAAATATTTTGTTTCGAAAGGTTAAAGTAATTACGTTTAATTTGATAAGAATAATAATATAGAATTTGAAATTTTCAAAATTGCGATTTATAATTATGGTGATATTTTTTTTAAATATTTAAATTGTATTTCATATAAACTAGAATCTATTATTCTTAATTATTTTTATAAAATTACAATGTTTTACTATTATATATATATAAATAATATAACATACCATTAAAATTAATTTTAATAATACACAAATTTCATATATATTAAGCGTACTACGAAGACTAGAAAATAACTCATTTTGGTTGTCCGTTCTGTAATTGAAGTATTTATGGGAATATTTTGATGAAAAATATCCCAAAATCCCAGACGTTGAGTCACAATTTTGTTCGAGGCGAATATTTAAATTTCAACTCTGATTTTATATCGTTGTATAATATATTAAAAAAAAATCCAAATCATTAGCTCGTTAACATTAAAAATTAAAAAACGATATAAAATAATTCGACATAATTGCGATTGATAATTTTAATATTAATAGTCTAGACAGAGTTAAAAATATGTATGAATTCAAAACGATCAAAGAACGAGATTAGAACGTTAATTTTATTATATACAATTCAGTGCACAAGGGATGCTTAAAGACATTTCAATTATATATTTCGAGTTTATATATCGGCAGAAACCTGTATCGATACATTGTTTTAAACTCGTATACGTTGTAATTTATAATTGTACTTCTTTATGTATAATATTGTAGATTATTGAACCCGTGTAATATTTATTTAAAATATAATATTGCAATAGAATGATTCTTTATGGACAAAATTATATTATGAATATAGTATTTTGACAAAAAAAAATATTCCATATAGATTATACTGTTTTTTTATGAAGTTAAAATCAAAAAGATTACATTATTCACAGCGATAATATAATATTTTCGTTGAAATTTGATGAAAAACATTTTGTGAATTGAAATATAACATTATTAATATATATTTTTTTTATATGGTTTTTATATTCCTCTTTAAAGTTAAAGCCTGGATACTTAAAACAATGTAAAAAATAGAGATATCTGAGAACTGATTATGATAATAAAAAGCTTTTATATTTTTGCGACATCTTCATAAATGAAAAATATAATCTAGTTAAAATTTTTGTCCAAGGAAAATATTTGTGGGAAGAGAAAAATATGACCTCTCTATAGTAGAAACGAGTTCAGAAAAATGCGGAGAAGTAGTTATAGATATAAACGATATTTTAATGATTTATTAACTAGTGAATTAGCATAAATGAAACGTTATATTTAACATAATATTTATCACACTTTTACCGGAACATATTGTTTGCAATTAAATCGTAAACAAACCGAAATACACTATAAATTTTAAATCAGTTTCAAAATTTGACAAAATGGGATTAAATTGAACGTTTACACTAGTTAATTGGCGGGTGTTGAATTTTGGCCATTTAACTAGTATGCGAACATCAACAGGTGGTTCGCGTCGATATATACTAGAAAACCGGCTGTTACCGGTTCGTTTATCAGATCAATGAACATGAAAAGGTACTGAACAATGATTTAATTAAATTTTGGCTCGTATCGAAACAGACCAAGTCTGGCCAAAAGCCAAACACACTACGAAACAAAAATACGTATCGCAAACGTCATACTAAATTGCTAAACGTGTTTGCATACTTGTATTACATACACACGAATTATTAAAATTTTCCGAATAGTTCGTCCGTAGGTGAAATACAAAGATATTGATTATTAATCTAAATATATGTATATAACGTTCATCAATTTTAAAGTGTATTTAAACATACATATTTTTTAGAAATTTTATTATTATAAAGAAGTTAAATTTTTTGATAAAAATGTGTGATTTGATTTTCAAAAATAAAGAATATTTTAATTTTTCAAACAATTGACTTTGGATTTTAATACTATTAATTTAGTAATATGAATATTGAAATTATTTAGATTTTTTATTCTATAAATATTTATCAAATAGTACATTTTTATAATGTAAAAGATGATTAAAAAATATATTAAAAAATTAAAATCTACATTATAGATATTGTAAATAATATATCATATTTTTTTCCATAATTATTAGATTTTTTTTCAGTTGAAACTATAATATATGTCGATTATTATCTCATTTAATAGATTTTAAATTAAAGTTAAAGCGAATAAAATTACCGTACAAGAATACGAAATCATATTTCATTTCGAACAAAAAGATGTTTTAAACGCGTATCCTTGACATTTTACATTTGTTTGAGCAATATATATTCATTCGAAAATCGAAGAGATTTTTCATTTTCTTTTCTTAAAAAAAAAAAAAAAATGAAAAAAGGAAAAGTCAAAATGTGGGTCGGCATCGCTGACAACATTTTGGCAATGTGTGTCACGGTTATGCGGATTTCGGGTCGTATAACGCTTTTCGACCGCTAAAATGAAAAATGAAAAAAAAATAAATAAAAAAATAAAATAAAAATAAAAACAAAACGTACGAAAATATGCATATACATACACATATATATATATATGCAGTGTGTGTGTACTTTGTATAAGGCCACGTAGACATATGTAAAATAAGTGCAGACGAACGAACAGAGAGTGCAGTGGCCGAATGTCGAGTTCAGCCAACTTTCGTTTTCGACACTTGGCCCATTCATGCGCGAAATGCACAGCTGCATATTATGCATTATGCACACACGCGTTCTCACACACTCGCTAATAATACACATGCATAAAACGAACGATTGTCATTGTGATACTGTGACGTTTTCTTATTATCACTGATGATGCGCTAAATTAATTATTATTATTTTGATTTTTAAATTATGCCAAAACGCAATTGATAAATGAATAATTTGATTTAAAATAAATGTAAAATTGATTTGTATTAAATGTTAATTTTAAATTTTTTGTAATACGTATGAAATAAATTGTTCATATCTTTACAATTGACTTATTAAATCCATTGAATTATGTTCAAATGTAAAAAAAATATATTTTTTTAATAATTTTAACACATTTAATAGTCATTTTATATATATGTTTTATATGTCTGTAAAAGGATAAATATTTTTATAAATAACAGTAAGAAATTCTTACATTCTTTTTTCCTATGTAAATCGCAATATTCAATCATGACCTTTCAACTTGTAAAATTTAATATATTTATTTTTAAAAATTTACTAGTATTATTTTTATTATGTAATAATGTCAACAATATACTGAGATTTTTTCAAACATAAATATTATTTAATATGAAATTTAAATTTAGCTTAAAATTCAATTCAATTTATTATATATACTTGTATATTTTAAAAATGGTTAATATCAGTAAACAAAGAACGTTTAAAATATAAAAATCATGTTCATCCTTATTTATTACGTAATTAATATTTTATTGATATTAATATATAAAGGTGCAGTAACATTCCTTTATATGATATTAAAGTCCACATTCCATTTCGAATATAGAACTGGTAAACGGATTTCATATTAGTCAAAAAAAAAAAAAATCGCCATTATGGAGGTCAAAATGACAAACCATGAACAAAATGGCGTCACGTCTAAACACACAATAATAATCAAACATAAATAATATCGAATAATTTCATATAAATTTATCGTAACGAAAATAAAAGTTGAGAGAACAAAGCGAAAGAAAACAAAAAAATAAATAAAGACGCGAATAAAAATCGAAACACACGAAACTGCACTGAATAAATTGCGACTCGAAGTCCAAGGTCAGGAAATTATTCGGATGCACTGCAAAACGCGTTGTCCAAGGTTGTGAATATGCACTTTCGAAACTGCATATTCGCAGTCCGAATTGAATAATTCAATGTCACGTTCAGGGTTACCACAAACGGACCATAAAAAAAAATCATGGACCGGAAACCTTTTTTATATATATTTAATTGACAAATTTTATCTTAATATCTTGTGTGTGCGTATGTTACTGTTAAAATATGTATGTTGGTATCGTGTTATATGATCTAAATAATGTAGGAAAAATTATCATAATTCAGTTTATTATACAAAAAAAATAGATTATATATAGAAAAATTGATGTGAAATGAATATTAAAATTTTCTAATATTGTTTCATGAGTATCTAGATTATTAATTATAGTCCGAATATTTGAAAATTAATTATTTTTGTTTCCATTTTTCTATGTTGTCCGTGTGTCTAATTTTCATCTATGAACTCGCTAATTTATCTATTATTATATAATAACTGATATTTTATGTATTTTGAAACAATATCGTTTTTCATATTTACTAATAAATTATATTGTATAATTTATTTATCTAAAAAAAATTTATATATTTATATATAAATATATATTTTTATACGCATTTAAATATATTATTAATTATTTTTAGACGTTTTTTACAACCCTATACATTTTGTAAAACGGACAGATAAATTGCGTGCAAAACGAAAGCGACGGATATATATGATAAAAGTGTACGTGCGAAAGGATAAAGCATATTTAATGCAGACGGTCGGAATTCGATCTGTTAAATTTGATCCGAGGCCCACCGACACATGTGTGTAAAACAACCAACACATTCGCCAAAACGAATCGCCAAAACTATACCGTGAACATGAAACCACTACTAACACGATAACCGCGGTTTGGACACACGTTAAAACGAACATGTGTTATTTTGTTCAGGTCTGTTAAATCTTGTGCATTTTATTATATATATATATATATATATATATATATATATATATATATATATATATATATATATATATATATATATATATATATATATATTATATTGCAGTATGAAACATCTGTTTTCTCCCGTCGAGTTTTTTTTTATTCTCCTGTATCGCATTACAGTCGTATTTTAGAATCTTTCATCGTATATTCAATTATTTTGTTGCGTTTCTCGTTTTTTGTCTTTCGACGTGAAAAACATCGTAATTTTATTTAATATACTATAATTCTAGTTTTCTATGAAAAAATCTGATATGATTCAGTTAAAACTCGTCAACAATAAAATAAAATTTATTTAGATTTTTTTTTATAAATATGAATGAAATTTGATTCCAAACTTGGATCATTATAATTATTATATAATTGACTATTAATTAATTTTCATCATTCAAATCTATACTATATTTTTTTAATAGTATTTTGATTTGGAAAATTCTAAATAAATATTACTATTTAATTTTTCATTTTTAATAAATTATAATTTACACTTTAGATAAATAAAATTAAAATAATTAAAAATCTTACAAAAGTAACACATTTTCTATACAAAAAATATTAAACATATTTTTATGTATACAAAATAAATTTTGACGAAAAATATGATACAATCTATTTTTGAAAAAACTTACAATGTGAACGATTTATCTATATTTATTTTGTAACATTAATAACCACACTATATTCAAATAAACAACATTCAAATAATATAACAACTATACAGTATTATAATATTGTAATTTATCTCCTGTAGTTATTCTAAAAGTCAATAGTTTGTCCTCGTTGTAATTCATAGTTTTTTTATATTTTGTTTCCATTTTTTTTCTTTGCTCGTACTGAAAATTTATTTATGCGGAAATACAATATGCTTGCAATTGCCAATAAACAGATTATCAATCTTTTAGCAGCGACATAAAGAGATTCAAAAAACTGATTATTTCAAAATGGTAAACGCTCGACATGAATATCAAATTAAATAGTACATAATTGGGACATTTTATTATACAAGACAATTTCACTATAGTGTTTCTGAGATGACATCATCATACGATTTCTCATAATCTTTAACTTGATTATTTTAATATATTTTAATTTATATATAAAAAAAAATAATTTAACAAGAAAAAAGTCAGCAGATTTATTATGATTGAATTTAATTAATATTTAACGCAAATCGCCAATATTGAAATGTCATATTGCTAATATTACCTAATAAAAAAAATATTATCGATACGATTGTCGAAGTATTTAACAGTATTTTGAAGGTAAATAAATGCGACTTAATCGCGTCCTACTTTAAGATATTTAAATTTATACTGAGAAAATTGACATTTCAAAGGTAGTCACGATTCTTGGTCATTATTAGTACGTTCAGAGTTGAATTTTATTTTTTTATTATATAGAGATATTATCATTAGATACGATTTAAAATATAAATTTACATAAACGCGCTACCGTGTAATAGGTACGTCTTCCTAGATTAGATAAAAAAGTGACACGTTTAGAGAATAATTTTAATTTATTGTTAATTGTCGTCACGTTTTAAAATTACGATATAAATAGCTTATCGATATATATTTACAGGATGAATGCATTTAATAATTAATTAGTATTTAAAAATTAAAATAAAATATTTTTTTTAATATCAATATATAAAATAAATTAATTGGTGATAAAATATAAAAAAATACCTATATATTTAGCGTACAAATGAGTTACCAATTAAAATTCATTATCTTTAATATTGGTATATTCTGGTTTGATTTTATATACAGAAAAATTTATTAATAAAATTAATAATATAATTTTTAAAATTATATATGTATTTTTTTGATAAATAAATCAGAGCTTTTAAAAAATAACAAAGCTCTCATTATTCTAATACTATTTTAGATCTTTTTTTTCTATATTAATAATTTATATAAAATATATACCAAATATGCGGGTTGAAACTCCCTGAAATATGACTGAAATTCGACTTGTGTGTGTGTGTGTGTGCGTGTGTAACCGGCGTCGACATTGTCGATACCTGTTGCGCTTCGTTCATTGGCCATAACGTTTTCGGTGTTGGCCTAGGTCCGGATCTCTACCCCCTCCCCTCATTCTCGCTTCCTCCCCCCCGTTCTCCCCCCGCCTCGTTCCGCCCCTCCGCCTTTATACTCTTGTGTTTGGCCACGGAATGCATACTAATTGGACCGGACTCACCAAATGTATAATCTGCGAGTTGGCTGCACACGATGCGTTTAAACTGTTAAATAATTTATTTGCTCACAATGCGTGGCCGCTGTAATATTTTTAATGGCGTTTTTTTTCAATTATTTTTAAATAATATGTATATAAATATATATACATATATATAAATATATATACATATATATACATATATATATATATATATATATATATATATATATATATATATATATATGTATGTATTTTAATAACGCCATAATCGACGATCGCATTCCGAAGAAAAACAACAGACGATTTTACCATTTATCATCTTCTTTTGTTTCTATTTTTTTTTCTTCTATTTAAAATAAAAAATTTTTTTTTCAAATTAATATTTCAAACTATTAAATATGTTATTATTTATTTTATACTGCATTTGTAAAACAAATTTCGTAATTTACATATATAAAATTGACTATTAATACATTAGTAATGCAAACTTTAAGTAAAAATATTTATTCAATTTAATTTTTCATTATTACAGCATTTTTTTTATTCACTGTACACTATTTTTTATTTGAAAATTAATAGATCTTGAAAAATCATTTTAGTCAAACTAATATTTTTTTTAATAAATATGATTTATTTTTTCTATATTGAACATTATTTTTTTAAAAATAATCACAATAATTATACGAAGAAATCTATTAAAAACGATGAAAATCAATCTTATTTTCCGATAAAAAAAAAACAATTTTATTCGAATTTCTATATTGTACACGGATCTTACTAAAATCCAATCCGATTTATTTTATATATCAAAAATAATCGATCACGTGAACATTTTATAACTTGTTTAATTTTTAACTCAAGTTATAAAATTTGCAAACAGCATTGAAATTTTCCCACACTGTCAACGATTTTCGTTCGGGTCAAAGACACGAACCGAACAAGAAGACCCAGTCTGCATTTTCAATTACCGAACGCACTCGCATTTCATTACATTATAGGTATATATATATACTTTTTTTTTCGGTCCAAAGCGCATTTACTTCTTATATTTGCATAATATTCTTCGCTTTTTTTTCCTCCCCGTATCAAAATGCGTAACTGTACCGTTTGTAAATGTCGATCAACATTCATCGTTCGTATTTTTAATCGGTTGTCAATAATGATCGATAATGGAGAACGCGAATCGTTTTCTACATATGTAATGCTGAATAAAATTACGAGAAAGACACAGGACCGTCATAAAATACGAACAATGGCCGCTGAAAAAGAAAAACGATACGAAATCATACATATTTATTTATATTATATGACCGATGTCTATGATATTTTCTCTAATATGTAACAAGTATTATTTTTTATCATTGAATAAAAGGTTTAATGTATATAAAATTATATACAAAATAATTTATAATTATTTTTTTAATGAATCGGTATATTGCTCAATAAAAAATAAATTAGATTCTTGAATATCGATTTATTAAATATTTATAAATGTATAAATTGCAACATTTTCTCTTACAAGATTGCGCGGTATAATTTTTGGTTTACTCATATATACATTTTAAAGGTAGATTTTCTCGTGTAAAAAAAAAACGCACTCATGAATTTAAGATCGATATCTGTTGCTACAAAATGGCTGCCGACGTTCCCGACCGGCTGCCGTTTGCTCGAGGGGAAAATGCTGCAAAAGAAGAAGAAAACGAAGAAGAAAACGAAAAAGAACAAAACTAAATATAAAAGGCTGGAAAAAATAAGACGTATAAAAATATAGTGAAAAATGAAGAAAAGGGCAAAAAGAAGTGACGGCGACCACCTGCCATCGCTGCTGAAACGATCCACAATTACTGGTTCGTATTGTTTGTTGTTGTCGAAAACGAGATGGAAAAACGAAACCATCTCTCGAATACGACCCACTGAATTCCATTGTCTTAATTGTCGTTTTAATTATTACTTAATGTGCTTCTTTGTTTTTTTTATATAAAAATATTTTTTTTTATTATACATAGTCATAGTTTTAAAGTAATTAAATGCAACAGAAGTATATTTATTATATATATATATATATATATATATATATATATATATATATATATATATATATATATATATATATATATATATATATTATCGTTTTTCTATCTTTATTTTGTTGTGAAATTTTCAATTTAATTAACTAGTTTTATTTTTATTTTATTTCAATATCGATTGCGTTTAAATCCGGTTATTATATAGAATCAATTTAATCCTAAATACGCAATAATAATTGTATAATATATTTTAAACATAATTTCAAAATTATTTATATTTATAATACTAAAATATAATTCTTTATATAAGAAAGTAAAAAAAATGAATAATTAAATATTTTTTCTCAAAAAAAAAAAAAAAATTCGTGTCGAAATATTAACAGAATTTCTCTTACGACATTTTCAAATTTAATTTGTGAAATATTTTACGTCGCTCTGAATTAAATTTCTCTATATATATATAATAGCATTGTTCGCGGTGTTTTATGAAAAAAAAAAGTTCCAATGAAAAATTGCATCGGTCTTTCGAGTTAATTCTCTTTTTCAACAAATTAATACATTATCATTAGAACAATTTGCAATACTGTCATGTTTAATATTATACACGTTCACGTGCGCACACGCATGGCATGCAATAATAATGCAATCGTTTAATACATATATAAATATTAAAATATCTATAAACTTACAATATTTTATTTTCATAAATTCAGTGGATAGCATAGTTTGAATTTTTAGAATTGAAAATAAATCGGCTACATGAAAAGCTTTCGAGAATAAATATTTAATTTACATACATATATATATATAAATATATATATATATATATATATATATATATATATATATATATATATATATAATGAATTTTATTATAAAATGATTTGATAATACAGTAAAAATTTAAAAACAAACATATCGATTAAATTTTGATAATATTTTATAGATTACTCTGTCAATCTGAAATATTTTAAATATTAAATTTTTATTTATACAATTGAAAAACTGCTGAAAATATTCCAAATATCTTAAAATTACATACATATATTTTAGTGTGTTTTAAAATAGACTTTGCGATTATTTCGTAATATAATTGATTTTTATATTAAAAAATAATGACATATTGAGTAATTCTATAAAAAAATATTTCAAACTATTTTACAAAAATAAGGAACTCTCATCTATAATGATCCATTAATAAATATACACTTGAAAAAGAGATGTTATTAATTTATTAATTTATTACATAAACATCAATTTTTATATTACTTTGATAGCATTACGCCATAACACAGTATTGGCTAATTAAGAAGAATATTTAATTATTGCGTTTAACGGCTCGTCAATTGCGATTTTTTAACGGGATAACCAACCGGTCCGTTAAAAGTGAGTTTAGCACACCTGCTTCTATATTTATATGTCTTTAGTTGAATACAAGGTACAGTAAAACTTTAACAGCTCTGTTATTAACCGCGATTATTATTTCGATTGAATGAATCTAATAATGTTTTAAACGTTGAAAAAAAAATCGAAATAATCACAGAATCTCTGATAAAATAAAATGATTTATTTATATAAAAAAAATTGCTACATACTTAATCGCTATTGTATTCTTTTGATCAAAATCCGCTTATATTGTTACTTAGTCATTCTATTTACGTAATTTCTAGAAAGTGCACACACACACACACACATACACAAAAACGTGTATAAAAGTGACGTATGTGAATTATTTGTCGTTTTAATATTGATGTTATAAGAATGCTAATTTTATTATTAAAACTGCGGCAACATTGTCTCTAGAAAAATGTTGCCGACGATAAAACGTCGTATAAGCGTACATTAGATGTTAAATACGAAATATTATTCGATTTTAACGTTCGAAAACTTTGTAAAATGGCGAAGGATGAAAATTTCCGTTTGCCGATGGCCGCGGCAAACGCGTATTTAACGAATTAAATGCCGATGTCGAAAGGCGCAAAGCACAAGGTTACACTTTGATACATGTTATATATATATATATATATATATATATATATATATATATATATATATATATACATTATTCTAGTTAAAGTTCTAATGAATGATCTAAACGTTGTAAAATGGCGGCAATGGTTAATTTGCTAGTTTGAAACCATAACGAAGGGTGATATTTTAAATAGATTTATTAGAATTGAGAATTAATTAATTTTAAATTATTTTATAATATTATTCATATAATAATAGTCTATAATATACTTAAAAATGTAATTGAATAAATTTTACCGAAGATAAATTGAGAGGAATCGGTAACAATAAACACTTCATTCATATTCTTATATAAAATGAAATATTGTTTTTTTTTTTAATTAAACATATCGTAATATAAATGCATATTATAATATATTTACAATAACATATTTATTGAATTTATATTGGGGTTATATCACTTTCTCGTGTAGATTTACGTCTACAACAAAAAAAAAAAATAAACTTTCAAAACTTTTCTTTAACGGAATAGAAAACAGTTATAACTCGCTTCAAAAGCAATCGCTAATATGTTTAATATTTAAAGTTTAATAAAAATCTATATAACTGTATTTTAGACATACGTATATATATAAAATATGAATTATTTATATAATATGTATTTGATTATCGTACAACAAAATTAAACGTTGAAATTTAATATATATTTTTTAATAAAATTAAAATTCATTAAACTATGAAAATGTATATGAGATTTTATTTATCATATAAAGAAATAAATCATTATTAAAAATAAAATATATTTATATTCTCTTAATTTGCATTAAAGATTTTAAACAACAGAATTGCTATGTATCGATTATTATTATTATATTTCATGAAATTATAATAATTCAACCACATAATGTTATAACGGCCTATATCTTTATTACCTTCGCTTGCATTATAATGTTTTTATGGAAATTTTATAATGATTATTCTATTATATTCTATCTTATATTTTTTTTTAAATTCTAGAATTATTTTGTAGATACGAGCAATTTTATATGTACTTGATCTAGAATATTATGAATCGAATATTAAAAAAATATATATATTTTTATATTAATGTCATATTTGTAAATGCTTATACCTAAAGATTTTGAGTCCATATATGCAACATGGGTCACAGTTCAAAATCTCTAAACGGCAATATGAGGAATGCAAACTGAAAACTCGCAAAAACGATGATATAGCTGACCGGTTCGTGGAGACTTTCAGTTCCGGTTTGTCCGGTTGTAACTACTTTTTTTTTATTATTATTGTTAACTTCGTCGATTCCGTAAAAAAAGTTACATGTCGGTTAGGTTCGAAAGCCTTCCGAAGGTTTGGGCTCGTTTTTTGGGTCCGTTCTCGTTATTTTTGTTACGGAGGGGACCGTTGTCTTCTTGATCACCTTGTAATGGCGGCGAATGGGTCGCATTTGGACCACTGGGGCCCCTCAAATGCTGCATTGGCCGATTCTTGTTCATGGCCTGCGAGAAAATCGACAGGTGGAAGGAAAAATCCAAGTAAATGCCAAGGCAATCCTAGACTCATAAACAAGCGCACCCGGCTCTTTATTGTCCTCTTTTTTTTTTGCCATTCAATAGTAGGTATTAAATTGGATATATTTTCTAAAATTAAATGACCCATCTATAGGAATATTTTAAATATATACATATATAGCTTTAAATTAAGAATTGAAATGCGTGAAAATTAAAAAAAAAAATTCGACTACGTGCTTTTTGTTTGAAATTATGGATGGAAAATTGTGAAAATGAACGCAAAATTATTAAAAAAAAAAGGAATTAAACAATATTGTATTCGAATTTTCTGTCAATAAATAAATTTTAATAAGATCTGAACAAATTTACAAATTTACTATTTTTCAAAAAGGTATTGGATTGAGATAAAAAAATGTAATCAATTCTAAGAAAAATAGTAAAAATACTGTAAAAAATCACTGAAAAAAAGGACGAATCCGACAGGATTTTAAATATATATTCTTGTAAATACATGTTTTAAATATAAATGTTTTACAAAATGTATTCTATTATTAAAATATAAATATTTTTTACAGTAGTAAAATAGTGAAAAGTGATCGATAATAACTAATATTAAAATAATATTTATTATTTATGAATATCTCTAATATTTATGTGACAATAATAATTTTTTAAATAATGATACAAAAATAAATACAATTATTGTAACATCAAAAATCAATATAAAATATTAAATATTATTGTAATTTATTTTTTTTAAATATATATATATATATATATATATATATATATATATATATAAATAATTCTATTAGAATTATTGCGGCGTTTAGATTAATCGAATATATAAATGATCGACATTTAAACGCGGGCATTTCATCGGGTCAGGGTCGCTCTCAATAGAGTTCTCAATTTACAGCCCTTCTTATCTCGGGTAATGTCAACGAAAACGATAAATTTGCTACATGTTTATTGTAATATCTGTCGTTTAATTCGAATTAATTGAAATTTATACGTTTTACATGGCAAATATGCAAATATTATATATTGAATAATCAATTTATGCTGTTAGAAATCGATATATTTTAAAATTTTAACATTTTTTTTTAAATACAAAATATCATATTTTTTATCCTTATAGTTTTTAATTAATATATAATGTATTAAAATAAATATAAATTGAATTTTTTTAATTGATTAACTAGTAAAAAGTATTGAATACATGATGCAAACGTATCGTTCTACTCTGATTAACTCGTAATATTTATATTCATATATAATGCTTTAATGAAAACTAATGTAGCTGGAAAATTTTATAGGGAAAATTGACGATATTTCCGCGTAAGATTGGCGAAAATTCGTAAAATATTTTCCGGCTACGATCACGTATAACTTTTTCGATTATATGAATATGTACACCAAATGAACTAACTAATGAGCTAAAAGTGTAACTTATATATATATATATATATATATATATATATATATATATATATATATATGTATCTTATATAATAAAGACGTTCGAAAAGTTGTATCGTGTGAAAAGTTAACAGAAATTAAAACGAGTTAAGTTCAATTAAATTTTCAATGTGATAAACTGTATGTTTATATCGGAAAATTTTCGTTTAAATATTCGTATCGTTTGCGAAGCGAATCGGAAAATTGCAAAACTTTAACTAAACTATGCTATCGTTAATATTTAAGATCATTGTAAAATTTTTGCATATTGTAATTATTTTATAATTACAAGTAATATAATGAATTCTATCTATTTCGCCACCAGATTTTTAACATTTATAATTGATAATTAACATATGATAACGGGTTTTAGATATAAATCCTCTAAAATATTTTAATTATTTTAGTGAATGTAATTATTTCAAAATTATTCATCGATTTGAAATTTGAATTCTTAAGAAAACAAATTTTGTAATGATTTATTTTTTAATATAATTAATCATAAAATTTTGTAAATGTTTTAGTAATTTTTATTAAATTTTCTAAATATTAATTAAAATTTGGTAATATTGATTATTTATCTTTTAATTTTTTTTCTAATAATAATATCAAGTATCACAATTTAAATTACAACTATTCACGACTAAAATTAAATATTTGAATATATATGAAGACAAATAATGCGATGATGTTGATGATGCAATATGTCAAGATCAAATAACCAACCAACCTAGTATATAAAGTATTAGCTATATTGAGATAAAACTTAATCTGACGTAGATTTATTAAAACATTGACTATATCTTAAATTAATACTTTGAACTTGTCGTATAATTTCGTAATATACATAAATATTTTTACAAAATCGGTCGATTTTATTTGTTATATACATTTCAATGTACACTTTTGACAATTATTATTTTTAAATTAATATAAAAAATATTTTTTTTTTATATTATATATAATTAAAATATTTTATATTGTGAATAAAGTATATATATATATATATATATATATATATATATATATATATATATATATATATTCATCGGACATCGCGTGGTACGATACGATATCATTCTCGTGCAATAAAATCTTGCCGTTTTTAACACTGTTCAATGTTCATAAAACGAATTTGAATTACGTTTAGAGAAATTTCCTTGTTGGTATTATCGCATAATAAATATTCGTAGATGGTCAATATGCATAAATCAAGCGAGGCCACTCGGTCATATGTGCAAATGTTCAAGTAACTATTCGAGTTTGGGGTCGTCCTGGTGAATGATGACCACTATGAACATCATGTTAAGGCTAAAAT
Organism: Leptonema lineaticorne; assembly: GCA_024500535.1. Taxonomy (NCBI): domain Eukaryota; kingdom Metazoa; phylum Arthropoda; class Insecta; order Trichoptera; family Hydropsychidae; genus Leptonema; species Leptonema lineaticorne. The sequence continues at coordinate 1,741,068 of JANIJI010000004.1, read as the reverse complement.
TTGCACACACACACACACACACAGGTATTTATATATATATATATATATATATATATATATATATGTGTGTGTGTGTATTGGAATATATCGCCGTTACATTAAAATTTATGCACTTTGAATGCATAACGAAGATACACACACGCAAGTGTGTACAAAATCTCTTATTGCTTTCGATGTACACACATATAATTCTTGCGAAGAAAGTTTTATTGGTTTCCATTCGGAAACAATCTTATAAATTCATTCTTTGGTTTTTATATGATAATATAATTTAATTTAAAGAGTGTCTCGAATTGTTATTTATTACCTATAATATATAAATATGTAAAGCAAATTGTGTCCGCGATATCTAATTGTACAAATATATATCAATAAATCGATTGACTTGGAAGAAAATAAATTACAGAACGGATAAATTTTCTATGTAATCTCAAAAAAATAACAATTTAATATATTCAATATTAACTATGTTATCTAAGATTTTTTTTAATTTTAAGTGTTTACTAGTTAATATATATTATTTTTAAATGATTTTTTTTTAATTTACTGACTAAATTTTAATGCAGTATTAGTTGACCAATTTATTTCTGATGTCTTGTTTATAAATCATATAATAAATGACAACAGTACTTTGTTGATTACATCATATATTATACGAAAATATAATATATTTAAAATAAGATAAATTAAATTGAATATAAATTATTTATAAATTAAAAAAAAAATATTAACAAATGTCTAATTGAAACTTTTATTACTGTTTAAAGTATTTTAAATGTGAAATTTTAAATTTAACCATAAATTAATTGCAAAATAGAACGATTTGATAATTGCACAATTATGAAATTTAATAAAGGCAATTTATTATTTTCCACGTTTTACAAAATCGATATTCGCCCACGTGCAACAAAATCGTGTCAAAGACGGAATGCATTATGTATTTTTGAAAAACGAACGAATTTCGCGCTTCGAGCCCAATATTAAATTAATTTGCAAAATTCAAAGTGGTAATTCTCATCTACCGCCCATTATTGTGTCGCATAAATCTCGAGTTCACAATAAACATATAATTATTTGTGAACAGCGGCGATATTGTGTTAAATCGTTCGTTTCGCGAACGAATTTATTACCGACTAATGCCATCATAAAAATAAAGCAAACGCGGCTATGTAATAAAATAATTCATTAATATGCGCGGTGTAATCCGGTAGAACTGTGATCAAGTATAAAATAAATTATTTTATAAATCTTTTGAATTCCATATTACATATATATATATATATTTTATAGTACTTTGTTATCAAAATTCTATTAAGACTTTAAGTGATTTTTTTTTATTAAAAAAAATATTTAATTTATTTTAACACCATAATCATATAGATTTTATGTATAAAAAAAAATATTTTTTCAGAAACCATTAGTTTTCGTTGCAAATGTAAATATTTCTAAATTAAATTTCTATCCGGAAAATAAGTAAAATAGGCGAGTTTGAGGTTCTCAAGTGGAACGAATTAAATGCGGTGAAAACTACATATATACATACACACACACATACATATATATATAATAGTTGAAATACCAAAACAGTTATTTTTTCGCGTTCATGTAAAAAAAAATAGCAATTGTTGTGTTATACAATTTTAAGTACGAATTCTGCATCGTTTGTTGAGGAAATAATAATAAAATTTTCACACGAAAGTAGCATTTTCCGTTGAATTTTCCATTTTATCAATATAATATTATTATTGAAAAATATGTGATATTCAAAGTAAATTTATTAAATTAATTATTATATAAGAATAGAGTTTGGGAAAAATTTTCATTGATAAATTCTGAACAAATTGTTTAATGAACTAATTGAAAATATCGAAGATATGTAAAATAAATAAGAATTAAGATATAAAAATTTTAAATTGAGCAATAATTCATATAAAATCTTTCAATTTCTTATTAAAATTCCCGACATAGCTTTTTATAGTGACTGCGCATGTTTATTCAATGCCGTTCGTTTATTTTTTAATAGCATTGTAATTTAATTAACAACCCATGTTTTACCTAAGAAATTCTTATCACGTCTGCTTGTCTTTTTTTTCTTCTATCGTTTGAACCCGCGTACTATTTTATAGTTTCCCTTTAAAGTCAGTATTAAAATATTGAAATGTATGAAAATGTATAAAAGTTTGCCGCCATCGTAACGTTTCTCAAGATAAAAATATTGTGAAACTTAGAAAAATTAAGATAATCCAAAAAATATTCATACAAAAATAAATATGTATGCATTTCGATAAAAAGAGTAGTATATTGAAAACAATTTCAGAAACGTAAATGTAAAAATAACGGTGTTTACATAAAATTTTCGTTAAAATATTAGGTAAAAACTTACACTGATGGTAAAAAATATCATACTTAGAGGTTTATGCAATATCTGTTTTTTTTCTCAAATTAATTTCATTTTTATACGATTAAATTATTTTTTGATGATAAATATAGTGGATATTATACGGATTAACTTTAAAATTATCTGATCAATTAGTTTAGATTTTATATTAAATTATGGGCCTTGACAAGGCGAACTATTTACCGAAAAGGCATTATTTTTTTTATCATAGTTAAGAGCGATAATTTTTTTTTTTTTGAGTTTTTGTTAGTCAAATTTATAAAAAAATCTTTATATTGAAAAAGTTTAAATATCGTATATTAAGTCATTTATATTTTTCTCTTTCGGTACATTTACAGTGATATTTATTTTTATAAGTAGATATTTTTTAAAAATATTGAATTATTGTATTTATGTATATATTTTATACTTTTTTTTAATATTTTATTTTTGCAGCACCATTTCAAAATTTCGTAACGTAGATCAAATATTATTACATTTTTCGTGCATTTAGTTGCATTGTTTTATATCTTCATTCTGTAACGATATCATAAAACAATTAATCAATATATATATATATATATATATATATATATATATATATTCATCGTTTTCGTTATACATTATATTTTCTGATAATTTTAAATTTAATATTTTCCATCAAATATATAACGAATGCTCGGATTTTATTTATCATTTTTGTTTTAATTCGACTCTGTATACGAAATTATATATATATTTATATATGTATATATAGATGAACACGTTGGTAATTTTTCATATTTTCTATTATTTTAAACAATCTGACATAGCGATCGACGCTAATTGCCCGTTGCTGATTTCGTGCTCATCTCGCGTACAAACAGCGGCCGGTTCGAAGCCCTTGAACCAAATGCATTCTGCACAATTCTGCATTGGCACGGTGTGTGTTTGTTGCCTGCACTTTCTGAAAAGGGAACGTGAAAAAAAAACCGGTTTTTTTTCACGGTTCTCCTGCATTTATTCCGCTTCAAAATCGGTCGATTTTTTTTTTTACTGTTTTTACTGCTTTTCAACGGAGCGCCGCGTGCAGTTAGACTGTTGAAATTACTGATCAAACGATCGGATGTGCGATTTTAATATTTTTTTTTCATAGTGAATTCGCGCGAACAATGCTCTATTTTTACTTCAATTTAAACTATTTTTTTTCTCTAATTTAAATCTTTCATATGTATGAATTTTATTCGATTTAATTTACGTAAAATAAATAATGATCTAACACTGTGATCAAAAAGTATCCTTTATTTATTCTTTCAAATCAATTTCATCCCCTTCAAAATAGTCCCTGTTCGATAAAACGCACTTTTTCCAAAGCTTTTTTCAGTCCTCGAAACATTCGGATTTATCTTTTTCCGGTACAGCCTTTAAGACCTTCTTCAATTCGGTTTTTATATTCTCAATCGTGTCAAAACGGAGTCCCCGCATTGGCCTTTTGAGTTTGACGAATAGTCGGAAGTCGTATGGAGCCAAATCAGGCAAATACGGTGGTTGAGGAACCAATACAGTATAACATAATGCATTATTGTGATGAAGGAACCAAGATTTGTAAAAACACGTGTAACTCGGAGATAATTAAACCTTTTGACAAACAAATGCTTGGCAAATGTTATATATAGTCCTACTAATCTAGGAAAAAAATTACAATTTACCTACTTTTCTAATGCCCGGGAGTTTTAAATAATAATTTCACCTTACTTTTTGATCACAGCAGTAATACACATGGTTTTTAGATCATTATATAATCCACTAATAGTATATAAAAATGCGATGATAACAAACCTTTTTTTATTTAATTCATACTAAAAATATAATTTTTAAACTATTTTGTCTTTGTATTCAATTACGACTGATATAACGATTATAATTATTGGGCTTTTATTCCATCCCGCCGATACTGAAATCGTCACGAGCGTCAATTATTGAAAACTATTTATAAGTATCTTGTGCGAGTTATTAAAACATGCCAACAGTTTTATTATTCACTAATGACGGTGTTACGAATAATTATATGAAATTTCTTCAGTGGAAAACTTTTCAAACTAGTTTCGTTCGCGCCGTTTATATATTACGGCCGATTTGAAAATTGTTGTGGCGATTTGTTTTCAACGGGAAATAAAACGTATTATTATTATTATTAACTGTCATAAATTGGTCGATCGTTTCACATTTATTTACCAATTATTAAAAAAAAAATCAATCGTTACGTTTAAAAACAGACGTATTAAATAATTCAAATCATACGAATAAAATATGAACTAAATTAAAAATATATATAATCAATTATTTTTTCTTCAAATAAATAACATATATTTAATTGTAAAAAAATATTTTAATTATTAACATTATATATCTGTAATTCAATACGTCAAAATTTAGATTCATATTATCGATAATTGCGAATTGATAACATCTGATCTAAACGATTAACAATATAAATTGCGATAACCGCAATAAAATTGTTGAATTATTTTATTTGCTCTTTTTTATCAAATAATATATGCAATTATGCAAAAATCGAATAAAACAAATTGATCTTTGATCGTTTGCAATGTGTTCAATTTGTAAATGAAACGTACAAATGTTTATTTTGTACATTTTCAATCGATAATTATCGTTCGTACCGAGTTTAAAAATTATTGTGTGATCGTTAAAAATATTTTTATAAGATTTGAAATAAAATTCAAAAGTATACAAAAAGATTTATCAAGGTTCTTCGTAAACTATATTGATATTTAGCGTGTATATATTGTATTAAGCGAATGAATATTTCATAGACGGAAATTTATTGAATCCATGTAAATTTCATTCGTGGCTTATTTAGATTTGTATGTATGTTATTTGATTTGTGCAATATAAATCAGCGCTGATTGTTGTTTACTGTTTTAGCCGTTTATTTTTTAACGAATTTCAATTTGAAATTCCCATCGTATCTAATGTAACTAGTATTATTGTGTACACACCTCATTTGCTCAACCTTGTCCTTTCACTCATCTATTATTTTGTTTGATTAAACTTTTAAATGTACGCATATTTGCACGATTTACATATCTTATTCTCGATATAATTCAACTATTGATTAAATTTGTGAGTTTTTTTTTCCCGTTTTAAATCCAATGATAATCAATTAATTTATTATGTATGAAATGCAATGAGCTTTCACTATATTTTGGTACGTAAACAATATTATATTCTCAAATTAAAAATAAGGAATATTTATTATATATTATATATAATGCTGTATGTAAAAATCTTTATTTTAAAGCAAAATCACAGTGATTTTTCCATTTTAAAAATAAAATATATGGCACTCCCGTTTATGGATATATCGAGGTACATATACCAAATACGAAACACATTCCGTTAAATATATATATATCATCATATTTTATAAACACTCAAAGTTAATTATATATATAAATATATATATATATATATATATATATATATATATATATATATATATATATATATAACAACTTCCTACAAAACTAGTATGGTCTGAAGTAATTTTGAATCGCATTGAATAAAAAAAAAAATAATCAAAATGGCGGCCGACAACACTTCGCACATTTAATCAATGAATTACGCATTTTTAGCGCGCCCGCTTTACGACCTTTACATAGCGACAAATCGGCGACAACCATTATAATAATGCCACGTTCTAAAAAATGTGAATAGAAGAAGAAGAAGAAGAAGACTTGGGGATAAGAAGAAATAGAAAAAAAAATACGAAAAAAAAACCGCGTTCGCAAGAAACGTTGCGATTCCCATAATAAGGCAAAACGATTCATACACAGAAAACGTAATTATAAAACGACGCACAATACACGCGACTGTATTTGTTAAAAAGCGTAAACGAATATACACACATACATACATATATATATACAGATAGACAAACCGACGGACGGACGTCGAACAAGGCTGGTAAATTGATCTTAATCTAAAAACCTCAATAATTTATGTAAGTCAATATCTGGGTCGAGCTCGAGTCGTTTCGCTAGCGGCCGCGGTTTTTGTGTTCGGCTTCGATTTGATTTACCGATTCGTAAACAAATCAAAATCGTTGCACGGTTAAAATAACGGACAATTTGTCTAATTTAATCCTTATATATAAAACTATTAATATATTATATATATATATTAAAGTTTATTACCGAATGCTTCCTGGGAACTATGTTGTGTAACATTTAAAAAAAAATCATTTCATTCGAATATATAAACGTTACCAATAATTTGTTGTTTTAAAATCAAAATGTTAGAACATCGTTTTATCACTTAAAATTCATATTTTTATTCTTATTATTATATTATACTATTAAATAGAATTTTTGAAAATTATACTTAAAAAACAATGAGTTTGATTTCAAACTCAACATATAAAAATAACAATATTTTTTTTTTATAAATATAAATATGTTAAAATATTTAAATAATATTCAAATTACTTATAAATAAAATTAAAATAATTAATTAATAATTATTATCTAAACGTTATATTATAAATTCATTTATATATAAATCATATCTATAATATAATATATATATAAATATTTAAAATATTTTTGATTTCTTTAATATAAACGCGCAAAAATATTATGTAATCGATTTCATCACCTTTGCATAATAAATATTTACGTGCATCTTAGATTGTAATTATTTATATAAAAATATACATATATATATATATATATATTTTAATTTTTTATTTGCGATTTTAATTGTTTTTCATGGAAAATTGAAAATCACAATTGAAGGTCTACAACTTAATACGTAATTTTTATAAGTGAACTTTGTAGTAAATCGACAACATTATAAACTAATATTATAAACAAAAATAACTTAATTATTTTCTATTAGTTATTTTTAATTCAAAAAAAATATATCGTTTTTAAATAATAATAATAATAATAATAATCGAGTAATTAAATATCAAATGCATATTTTTGAATAAATTTTATAACGGATTATGTTTTGAATATTAATAAAAAAATATTTAAGCTTTGAATAAAAATAATTAAAATATTTTTAATACATTGAAAATTACAAAGTGAATAAGAGAGTCGAATAGATTTAAAAAAGAAATAATTATAGATTTTTCATTCTTGACCCAGAAAAAGATTTAATTATATTGTGATATAATCTATCACAATTAAATCAATTATTATTTTTAATATTAAGAAAAATTAGCAGTGACAGAATAAATTATATATATATTTTTCTTTTGCTAAAAAATAATTTACAGTTTCAATGAAAATTTATTTATTTTTTAATTAGAATAAATTTATTTTAAGATTTTTTTTCATTATTTCAGAATATAAACAATCGTTAATAATATTAATTTGAAAAACGGTTTATTAGAGCATTTTTCCGATGAAATCGAGAAAATTGTGAAATCGATATAAAGCATTTTTCACACACATTAGAGAACGAACGGTTCGTCGACCTGAAACGTATGTGACACGCCCGTCTATTAAAAACCAATACAAAATACTAGATACTCGTTGCACTTTTTTTTATTGCATTTGAGAAACTCTTATATGCAGATAAAAAAATGTATATAATCAAAAAAAATTAAAATTCACAACGAATCCTTGCAGGAGTTGAAGAGCGAACTGCGATTTGGTTCTATATATATCGTTTCATATATATATATATATATATATATATATATATATATATATATATATATATATATATATATATATTCTCAGAAATATGTCAATAATAGTTAATCGAATCAAAGTCTTTTGATAAATAAATATGTTTATTAGTTGAATTAAAATCATAATATTAGATATTTAAACGATAACAGATCGATTGAGAGTTGTAATTATAATTTTATTACAATCTAATGTAATTAATAACATTAGAAAGACATCTGTGTGTTAATTTGAAATGTAACGGAAATGTGGCAATATGTTAAATCTTCGGAAAATCGTTACGAGTCTGAAAATTTGAAGTAGATCTGACGGTTGAATAACGAAAAGGAGGCCTTGGCCTCTATAAAGCTGTCACGCTATCAATTTAATTATAAATCATAAAACTGATAATTTATTATTAAATAAAATAGGATGAAAATAGATAATTTGAATAAAAAAATGTTTATGTAATATATTTTTAAATACATAATAATATTAAAGTCCTTTTCAAAATTCTCTTATATTTTTTTTTTAATTTTATTATATATAAATATTTTTATGCTATTAAAAGATTGTTTTTTGTGTGAGAAGAATGTTATTAAAATTATTTGTTTTATAATAACAATACGTTTTTGTAATTTTCCAATGATAAAAACGTGGAAAAGCATTGGCAAAGGGACATTTATCAAGGATCTAAAAATTTTTAAAATACTCGGAATATGATTAGAAGTAAAACATTTATTTGAATCTATATTATTTAATACTATAATTATACAAAAAAAATTGTCTGTCCTCTAATAATGTACAATATATATATGATCGCTTATAAATTATATTATAAACTACTATTTTTTATATTACATTAATAGTTTAAAATTCAAAATATATCAAAATCAATATTTTTTTATATATGAAAGACACTAAAAATAAATGATCTACATGTTACATATAATATATAAAAAGTCGGCGATCATTTGTAATCCGTAAAATCGTGTAACGTACGATAGATTTAAATCGTCGCCATTTTTTTTTTTTTTGTTACCAATATAATCTTCGTTATATATATATATATATATACACACATTTTTTTTCAGATTTCCTTATAACGAAGTCGTTATTTCGGTGACGTTTCGTGTGCATGCGAACGAAACCGATTCGGTTTCTAGGAACGACCGGTTCGTCTCACCTGCGCGAAAACGTGACCGACAATTACGCGCCGAACAATGCTATTTTGAAAAATAAATAAATAAATAAAAATAATTAAATAAATAAACGGGACCTATATTAAATTATCCATTGCGCAAATGTCGCGTTTCGTCGGAAAAATTCGCGATCGGAAAAAAATCGGAAATGTTTCCGATTGTGCAAACGCGAATGAAATATATATATATATAAACGGTATCTGCTACTTTCGAGACGAATCTGTGTAATTATGCTCATTTATATATATATATATATATATATATATATATATGTATATATTATTGTGTATTTATTATATTAACGAAATATTTTGTATTATTTAGGAACGTAAATAGTGTCGTTGTGAAGCGTATAATATGTATTGTGTTCAATATCTGTTGAAAATATTTTATTAGGGACATTAATTTTATTATGGTTTAAAGAAATTAGATACACTATAAATAAAAAGTTTATTTATTTTTTTTATATTGTTAAATAGTAAAATTTATACCGAGTGTACGATATTAAAAATTATTTTATATTCAAAATTATCGAATATTATCTAAAGAAATAATGTAACATTTTTCTTTTTTATTGCTGATTTTTTAGATAAATTTTGTAAAAATATTTGAATGATATTTCATATTAAATATATTAAAAATTAATATATCCTTAGTTAAATTTGATAAAAAAAAATATAATAAAATAAAACAAAAATTCTTTAAATAATTAATGAAAAAAATTGAATTCAAATTATATATAATAATTTTTCACGTTCATTTGTTTAAAATATCTAATTTACTTTAAAAAAAATGAATAAATAATATATCGTTGTATTTACAGTATAAATACTGTCAATTTGAGTAGTTATTGTTAAGATTGTTTAAATATAAAATATTTATGTGATTAATTAAAAGTAATATTATCTAAAATATTTTTTAGTATATTTTCAACAATTTACAATAAAAAAAAATTACTGTAAAAGGTATTTTTTTAAAAAAAAAGAAGTAAACTGTATGAACGTTAATTATTACATAGCATTTTGGTACCGTTTTACGCTGAAAAAGCGGTCATACTGCGTCTAATACTATTTATCTATAAACGAAACGTACAATTATACACACACACACACAAACATATATATATATATATATATATATATATATATATATATTTGTGTACACTTATGGAGACAAGTTTAAGCCTAGAATCGAGAGAGAAAAAGATGAAAATGTTATAAAAAAAAAGTAACTGTTGGTTAACTTTAACACACCACGTCTAACGGATATCAACGAACCTGTAATAATGTCATGAATTTATTTGTGAGACTGTCTGTGAATCTGTTTTTTTTTCTCCCGGATTATTTATCGTCGGTTATAAATATTTGTGATTTAATCGCCGTGGCACTTTTTCAGGTTTAGGTCGTCGTGTGCAATTAATACAATTTTACTTAGGAATGATTATTAGTGCTTCAATTAATTTGAAAATCACAGAAACTTAGAAATATATATTTCATAGTAAGTTTTATTTATAAATAAACCTTTAATTTTATTATTATATTAATAATTGATATATTCATTTCAAAAATAGATTAAATATTTAAAACTTATGTGAGAAGATTTTTGTGTGAAATATAATATTTTTCATTTGAACTGAAATATTAAATAAATAATATTTTGTAAACAAGTTTTTCTAGATAAATATAGACATTATATAAATATATTTATATATCAAATTAAGTGCAGATTTTTAATATTTATTTTAAATCAATATTGGGCAATAGTAGATTAAGATTTCCGAGGTTTATTGCGATTATTTCAGTATCATTAAGACAAAAAAAATGACATATGCTATTTATTTTATCATTTAAACAACGCGTCCTCAATATTTTACCTGATTTAAATCGATAAAAAAATTCAATAATTGTAAATTTAGAATGAATATAATTTTATATAAAAATAACGTATTATTTTATAATGAAATAATTAGCGAAAAAAAAATGTACACATACATCCCGGTTATTCTGATAATTTCATATCTAACCTTTGACGAATTTATCAAAATCGTCGGACCTTATCTCAAATTAAAAAGGTCAACTGCACTAGCAAACGCTACTTGGTAAATATATCGAAATAATTAAAATTACCTCGTTACTTCGTTGAAGGGAATGGCGCGTGAGGGGGGGGGGTGAGGGAGAATTTTGTAGTAAATATTTGAGAAGATTTGTTCGTTTGCACGTCGCGTTCAAAGTGCATAATGCACTTTGGTACATGCCGCAATTCGAATTGCATAATTTCAAGGTTCGCATATTATTATTATTATGTTGGACTTGACTGAATTTCAGCCGAGAGTTCTATAAATGGCGACGCCAACAAATGGTCCACGAATCCGCATAATGCTCTACGTGTTATCGTCAATGCGACCGATATTACGATACAGTCAATAAAATAATAGTTTTACATCACATACAATTAAAACTAAGTTAATTGTTAAAAATGTATACAATATAAAAATATTTTAAAATGAAAAAAAACGCTAGTTAATAGTGAATGAAACTGAAAATAGGTATATTAAAAATATTTGATAAAACGCTTATTAATTACACAACATTTTAAAACAAAGATCAATAAATATTAAAATATAATTTTGATCATATAATAATATTTTATTCAAATTTATATATAATATTACATAACAAGTATAGTTTTTGATTTTTATTTAATATAAAATATTTTTATTTTGTGATGTATCATAAAAATAACAATAATAATGTTAGATAATTATATATATTTTTTTATTTATCACATTTCCTGCAACATATATATCATATATATGCGCAAAATGTTCAAAATGACGTCATATAGCATATTTAATGAATAATTTTACATATATAAATTTGACATGCAATGTGTACCGAGTATAAATAAATTTTTCCATTTGATTTTTCTTTATTATTTTAACTTTTCATATTTATATATGTATGCATGTATGTATATGTATATATATATATATATATATATATATATATGTGTTTGTATATGTGTGTGTGTGAGTACGTGCAGTTTACGTAATTCATGCACAATCTGAACGGGTCGCGGCTAATTCGCGTTGCCTTTCTAATGAGATTTAGAGGGTTTTTTTTCAGCCGGTCAGCTTACTGAATACACAGAAGCCACTGAAGTATTTTCAGGCTTCTGTATGTGCAATGAACTAGTGCAGGATTTAGCTGAAAATTAGCGAAAAGTACGCTTTTGGAAGCCAATGCGCTGCAATCGATTTCCAACTAAAATTAAATAAAAACGTTTTTTTTTCTTCTTCTAAAACAATGTAAAAAAATATATATAACAACGATATTTTTGTATTTTTTATTGTACGTAATTAGCGCAAGAGGTTTTTTTTATCGTACTTATTATTATTGTTACTTTAGTCGCTTTGCGATTAATCAATCGAACAAAAGGTTATCGTTTTAAGAAGTTTCACTTAAATGAATTAATAAATATTTGAACATATTCATAATAATTATATATTATAACAATATTTAACAATTACTAATTTATAAAATAGGAAGAATACAAAAATTTAAGAAAAAAAATAATAAATATTTATATATCTGTGTGTATGTGTTATTTTTTACATTTATAAATATTTTTATGATTTTTTTAGAGTATTAAAACAAATGTATTTTGACCTTTTAATAAAAGTTCTTCTATGGAATAACAATAAAAAAATTCTTTAGAGATAAATGTATTAAAAAAAAAGTGAAATTTTTATACATAAACCTGTATTAATATTAAAAAAAATTATTAAAAATATAAAATATATTTTTTTAATATATTTATATTACAATATATATATATATATATTATATGTGTATTATGAAGCGAAATTTGTATGCGGTATTCAAATATACAAGCGTTTATAGACTGAAAACGGCAAGTGTAAGAATAAAACAAACATTTTCGCACGAAAGGAAATAGACTTTCGTCGCTTTAGAATTTTCCGTTGAAATTTTGACATTTTCCAGCGATTGTTAAAATGTACATTTGTAAGGTTTTCAAAGCGTTTCCAAAGCCACGGACGACAACAATCGTCGTCACAAATACTGTACAGGAAATTCAACAACACCCAATATATGTATTAACTAAATATTCGTACGATATATTATAATATATATATATATATATATATATATATATATATATATATATATATATATATATATATATATATATATATATATTATTTATATATGCGTTTTCGCACTTTAAATACGTCAAAAACGTGTTCAAACTAAGCGGAACAGTTTATTTTATATGGTTCCGGTTTTAAATATTGGACGTTTATTTCGACGTGTCTATCGTTATCTTTAGTTTTGAATTAAATTTTCCATTATACTCATCTACTATATATATGCCTATTTTATATATTTAAAATTAAACTACGTCGAGAATATTTGAGATACAACGATCTACGACACATTTCAGACACGTGTTCAGATATGAGCGAAGAACAGAATTTGTTTAAATTAGCTCTGAATATAGAAAAGTAAATTTCTCGCGGCTTTTATCTTAAAATAATATCGTATATTTTTAATACATTTCGGTAGTCAATGTGATGTACATTTTTCTTTATTTAATTGCGAAAAAAAAATATACTTCAATACTTAAGTTTTACTTCATTCTTTGTGGGCCGATGTATTAAATAATATATAGCATTTTTTTTATTTTATAAAATTTAACATTCCTCATGGTACATATATATAATATTTTGGTATTCAAGTGACATGTTCCAGATAGCGCAATCTTCGTATTTTAATGAACTTAATATGTATGATTGTCATCATCATTATGTTTATTCTAGTAGGCATTCTAACAATTATGTTGGTATCGTGATCGTATGTCACGTACTTAAAAAGATCCACTGCAAACCTGAACTATAATATTTTTTTATCTTTAAAGATATCCAGTAATATATATATATATATATATATATATATATATATATATATATATATATATATATATATATTTCATAAAATATATATTTTTAATTATATTATAGAAATAAATTGATGCAAAAAAAAATTAAAAGTGCGCCTAATAATATATATGGATATATATAATACTTTGATATGTGAAAAAAATATTTTAAATATAATATTAATATGTTTTATATGATTTTATATTAATTTAAACATAGCCAGTGTGTAACCAGCTTAACCGTTCGCATACATTCAACGCGCGTTGATTGAAGTCAATTGTTAATAATTTCGGCGGCTGCGATTCAAACGCAGACACAATCTCCGTTAATATAGAGTGACAGTTAATACATATCGCTCTATTAAATTACATTTTGCATTTGGAGAATCGCTGACACTGTGCTTCCGAATTTGCAATCCGAAAACGGCTGAAATACATTGGATTTCATGACGTGCAACAATCGATTTGATATCGCGAATTATGACAATTATAAATAATATACATACATATATATGAAAAAAAAAATAATTTTTCAAATCGATTATCAAATTATATATATTTTAATTTTAATTATACGAACGTGTTAAGAAATCAAACTTGATTTTGCCGACTTTATTCGCACGGTTGAATTTATCGCACGCTTATATTTCCGTTCTTCGACAAACGCAATAAGTTAAATTTAACGACATGATAATTAATGGAAAATTTTCACGATCGTCATTAAATTTTAACTATTTGTTTATGATGCATATATATACTTTTTTTTTTAATATTTCGAAATTAAATTTGAAATTATCAAGTCAACGAAATTAGTAATATTTAATATTATTAACCTTTATGCGATTCATATGGCGGGTGATTTTGCATTTTGAATAATTGCAAAAATGTTTGAAGCAATTTATATTTTTTTTTTACTGAATCGAATATTGAATTTAAATATATTTCTTTTAAATTATATATTCTACAATAATAAATCGGAAAGTCACAGATATTTATGATTATAATTATGAACGTCGCAACGAATATTTATATATATATATATATATATATATATATATATTGTTCAACACTATTCAACGTTATAAAATTTGCATGTTTCGACTATCAAATTAATTACGAATGTTGAGGACCGCTGTATAAAATATATGCGGAATACATACGTGCGTTTGCATCTGATTAAAGATCGAATTATGAGACGGGTTAAAGTCTCACACGACTAGGGGGTAAATAATGACTTCACCTCGTGACGATGAACAGGTGCATACAAAATGCGTTTCCTATGCGATTCCATACTTATATATAAATATATGATGTGTGTGTGTGTGTGTGTTATGCCATAACGATAAATATATAAGCGTTTCGGTACGGTCTGTCAGATAGAGATGAAACATCTTTTATAGTTTACACTGTTGATTATCAGCATGTCGTTCATGAATTTTACGTTTCAAATTAAACCTTATAAATATAAATGTTAATATATATGAAAATACACGTAGTGTTTTTTTTTTAAATATTAATTAATAATTAGCAATCGATTTAGTGTTAAAGTTAGTTTATATTTTTTTGCGATGAAAATCATTTAAAAAAAAGGTAAATTCTACGTCTCGAATAACGCATAAATCCGTATTGAATTATTTATGATTGTTCTAAGATTTTATTTTTTATATTTTTCGTAAATATATTTTTTTTAATTCTATTACAATTTTCAATGGACATTATTAAGAATATATGATATCACATTTTCCGATATAAAAATTCTATAACAATATCGAAATTGAAAAGAAATTACTGATTTATACCATGTAATCAAAAATTGAATCTTATAAAATGATTATCAACATAAAGAATACTACGATAAAAAAAATTTAGTTATCCTTGAAAATATTATAATAATATCAATAATTGATACCGATTCGGTATTGAATGTAATATATATATATATATATATATATATATATATATAT
Organism: Leptonema lineaticorne; assembly: GCA_024500535.1. Taxonomy (NCBI): domain Eukaryota; kingdom Metazoa; phylum Arthropoda; class Insecta; order Trichoptera; family Hydropsychidae; genus Leptonema; species Leptonema lineaticorne. The sequence continues at coordinate 1,724,885 of JANIJI010000004.1, read as the reverse complement.
ATATATATGCGTGATTGACAATGATAATATAAGATTTATTCCCGTTGAATATTATCATGGTTTTAGTGGTGAAAATTTCATTTTGTGTGAATTGAAAGCGTTCCCGTGACGTAGTGAGGAACGTCACGTTTATGTCGCTTTGTCGTAACATTCATAAATCATTCATGAATCTGATCAAGAACGCGATGAAAATTTCTCAATGTTCGAACTAAGCTTCTCAATTGTGACAGATTCACACGGACATTAAGGATACGAATCGTATGAATAATATTGATTAAAGTCCTATATATATATATATATATATATATATATATATATATGTGTATATATATATATATATATATATATATATATATATATATATATGTTATAGTGATAAACGCGTATAGATTTTCTATATTATAAATTCTATCGTATGTATGTTATTATACTTGCTAAATCTGAAGCTGAAGTTGGAAAATATATTTTTAAAATTTATATATATATATATATATATATATATATATATATATATATATATATATAGAATTTATTTTATTAAATTTTAAACAATTTAAATTAAATACATTAAAATAATAAATTTCCATATATCTAAGTATTTTTTGAAATAACAGATATTTTTAAACGATTTCATAGTTTTTCAAACGGTTCAAAAAAATGTACTTTTTTTTTGTATTAAAAGTCACCACAGAGCTTTCTCCGTTATACAATATAATGATATATAATTTTGATAAATACAAGATTAAAACACAAAATGCATTTTCTTTTACAACCGAAACATACTTTTACATAATAGTATGAAAGAATTCGTCAAATTGCCGGTTAAACCCGAGCATCCCTCATAAATTAAAAAGCAACACACAAAATTGCTTCTGATCAATATTTTATTCGCTCAAACACGAAAAAAAAACTGATCGCTTCAAACAGCGGTTCAACATTGCCATTATCGTAATGCACTGACATGTTTAGAATTTTTTTTTCTCTTTAGAATTCTATTTTATTTTTATTTTTTTTTTATGAAGGACGTCCTCAACTCTCTCTTTTTAGCGCTGGGTCGTCATTTATCGCACTTTCAGAATGTGCAGGCGTACATTTATAACGTTAAAAATGCATCGATACTTAAATTGTGGTCGTTAAATCGCTTTGATGAATTATTAAACGGAAAAAATGGTGCCGGAAAAATCAAAAAAAAAAAAGATAGAAAAAGAAAAAATATTCCGCATTGTGAATATTTTATTGATAAATTTCACGTTTACTTATACGAAATGTATTGTTTTAAGTATTGTGTTGTTAAACGATTTGTGTCCTTTTTATGGATTGCTTTATATTATATACCTTTTTCAAATTATAGTACATTCATATTGTGATTATCGAAAATTACAATATATGTAATTCAGTTTTATTTTTCGATTTCTTACGTAATATTGGAAATAAAAACTAAATATAAGGAAAATTATTATTTTTTTTTGTTAAATTTAAATTTATTTCCAACCGTATTTCTATTTTAAACACGATCACAATATTTTTTAATATATAATAGATGATTTCATATACAAAAAATAAATTACTATTTGAACGCATTTTTCTCTATTTAAACGCTCGTATAATTTCTAATAAATTCGATGAAAATATTTATATTTTTTGTATGAATTTTGATCGAGTCGATTGATAAATTATATAAACTATATTTTTATACGTAAACATTTTCGTTTATGAAAGTGTTTTTTTTTTCAATTAGGTAAGGATTCAAAATATTCCCTCAGATTTATTTTCTTCTGCTTTTACTAAAATTGTCCAGAACTTTATAAATATGAAACATGATTTTTTCTTTAGTAAATTGCACTCTTGGCATGTTTCTTTTCAAGAGCATAGAAATTTAAATTAATACAATTTATGATATTTTTAATATAAAAATATATACTAACGATTATTCGAATGGTCTATACATATACGATTTTTTTCCAAATTAGGATTTTTTGGAATACATAGAAAGTTAATAATATAATGTATTATATTTATCACACACACACACAAATATATATATATATATATATATATATATATATATATATATATTTGGCATAAATCTATAAATAAAACGGCGAGCACTATTTTATTGAAGCGGCAATCTAACACAGATTTGTCAGCGGCTGAATAAATCGGTTTTATCGGCGAAACGAGTAAAGTTGAACGCGTGATATTGAACAACCGGTAAAACCTGATGATCGACTCTGGATTGATTTCGCAGTATTCCGCAAAGCGGTGACTGATCTTGAAGTCGGATTTCAGTGCCAAGTTGACAATTTAAAACGACGATTTCCCAACAGGCGATCCAATGAACAATTGTTCTCTTGCAATTCAATTTCAATGCGATCGATCGATCGATCCGCGTAAAACTCGAATAGATTTAAGATTTTGCAAACGAACGGATCAATTAAAATCGGTAAACGTATTATCAAGACTTATAAAATATATGTTGTGTAATTTTCTGTTTTGCGTTAGTTATCCTTTTTTTTTTAAATACACGTCTTGGTTCATTCCTTATACTGTTCATTGCTTTTACTGTTCCAATTTCATAATTCTTGATCCATCGCTAAGTTGTTTAAATTTAATAGTCATTTTTAGTATTTGTGATGTCATTCGTAATCATAGCATATTAAAATGAATGGATGATTGATCTCTCGCATTCTAATCTTCTAATAAGATTGCTTTCTTAAGATCAAAGGATCTTCATATATTAAAAATTTTTAGCATACTTTATAAACTGAAAAAAATATTAAAATTATTGTATCAAATATATTTATTTATAAATCTACATAAAAATTGCAAAAATTATAATTAGATTGAATTTTGTAATCGATCTTCTAACAACGAAACAATTTACAGAATACAATTTTGAAATACAGTCCCCAATGGATATTTGTCTAGTTTAGTAACGCTATTTCTAACTAGTGATGGGGTTCCAACAAGAGCTTCAATAAAACCCAGACAATAGTTATAAAAGGCATTATAAAACTAGACAGATTTCTACTAGGGGATGGTACTCAACTAATGAACCGCTCTATGTACGATTTTTCTATACTTTTTTTCTATAATTAAATCGTGATCTCAATTCCAAGATACTTTAACATTTATTAGCATTAACAATATTTTTTTTATTGTTTATACTATAGAGCATAAAAATTGTATATAAAAATATTACTTTATTTTTAATACTAAATATGTGTTTTAATTTTTTTTAATTTATAATTTTGAAACTTTGTAATGCTGATTCATATTAGTTCAATAACTGTTAAGATAATTAATATAGATTTTTTATTATACTGGATATTTTGGTTGATTTTCCTCTTAATAATTATTATAAATTTTAAACTAATATAATTAAAATTTAATTAAGATAATATTGAAATTAGAAATTTTAAGATTCTCTCTTTCGTATAATTCGTATGAGCGCATAAATTAACCGACACGTATCTGCGCTTAAAATTATGAAATAATTTTAAAAAATTTAAAAAAAATCCACCCGGTTAACAGTGTGTTGTATGTTATATTTAACTGAACATTTTAATAGCTAACAAATATGCCGTTTGACTGATAAATCTCAAATTTCCAGTTAGTTTCCTGCGTTAGCGCATTATAACGGATATTGTTGATTGCAGATGTAAGAACAGAAACTTGCGCACACGAATAAATTTTTGTAAATAACTATATATATATGTTTATAAATACATACATATATATATATACAGGTATGTGCGGTAATAACTGGCGTATTTATGTCGGGGCGTTCGCTTGTAAAACTTATGTTAATTAGTTTTAATAAGTCAAATAATGCCGATATATGTCCGTGTTCTGCGCGTAATTTCGATTTTAATATCGCCGCAGTAAATTCTTGAATATTAGCGATCAATTTGTGAATTTTTCCGGAAAATATTCACACTATGTATTGTTCATCCTTTTTCCTTGTAATATCGCTTTTTTTAATATTATTAATATATATAAAATTATGTCAATTCTTAAGAAATAAAATATGAATATTATTTAATAATACAATATATGGATGAACATTTTATACATATCTATGCTTAAATATGATTCATTATATTCTGAATTTCTAATTAATTTTTTTTATGTATAATTTCAAATAAATTGTGAAGTATATAATGTATAATATATACCCATTTATCTTTAATAGAGCATAAAATCGTTTGTTATAAAAGAAATAGGTATTCTCAGTATATATAAACATATGAAATTACGTAATATTTAAATACTAAAGGAGACTGATTAATCATTCTTCGACTGTTCCCCCTATTTAAAAATATTATAACAGAAATAATAATTCGAAATAGAGAGAAAAAAAATGATAAGGGGGGGGGGGCAGCTTTGCAAAGTCATAGAACCGTACCATTGTGCACTTAATGAACGAGCAAACGCACAATCGCAGGGATTAGAGTAGGTTTAGAGGCAGGGAAAAAAAATGTGTTGCGTGTGGTTTTTCCTGTTTTTCTGTTTTGCTCGCGAGGGTTGATTGAAAATTCTGTTTGTGCACGCTCTCCTCCATACTTTTCCGACGTATTTCCCTTCAATTGCAGTTTTTCACGTTTTTTTTTCTTCCCTCCCCCCCTCCCCTCCCGAGCGCATATACCATACACGGATATTTAACAAACGCGCGATATAAGCGATTATCAAAAATATTTTTTTTTAATATAAAATTATTATTAAAATATCATTTTTATATTATACATATAAAATAAATCGATTTTATTATTATTATTATCCGATATATCGTATATGAATAATATTAAAAATAAAACTATATGTAAAGTATATACTATTTAAAAAAAAAGTATATCTATGTTTTTTTTTTGACGATATCACTTATGTCAATCCGATTCCGATGTTTTTATATGTGTACAGTCATCCAAGTCATACAATGCGAGTGCGTTTTCCACAATGGCCGTTCAAATGTGGGCCAGCAATACGTACTGCATGAACCCATTGAGTAAGTACTGCTATGTACCCTTTGTGCCTTCAAGTGATCGCTATGAGGCTTTCGAAGGTTGCTTTGGTGATGGATGGTGATATTTTTTTTCCGCATACATACAATTTTTTTTTTCATATTCAACGTATTGACCGTGTATAGTTCATTAGCGACGCTCTTTACATCGGATTGATATCAAAACTTACTTCTTATTCCGATTGTTTTTATAAAACAGCGATTCTTAAATTATTAAATAATCACTAATATTTTCCTTATATATATATATATATATATATATATATATATATATATATATATATATATATATATAAGGAAAAAGATTTTTTTATTATATCTATTTAATTTTAATTTTATTTATATAGGCAAACTTTTATTGTATTTAATGTAAAATAATCAAGGTTCAAGAAATTATATCAGATATATATATAAATTCATACTAAATAATCGTTTAAATTAATTTTATTCAATGTGATTAATTTTATAATATATTCAATAATTTTATTATATTACATTTTTATTAGAAAATTGATCAATTTTTATTATGTATTAATTTTGTATTTTATTTTATAATATTTAATAATGAAATATCAGTGTTTTTAAAACATTCTTCATCGATTATATATATATATATATATATATATATATATATATATATATATATATATATATATATATATTGATTGATTACAATATAAATCATTAAGAAGATTTATTTAAAGTAAACCACTTTCAAAAGTTTAATTTAGTGAAGTATATCGAAATTCGAGAATTGTCTAAATATAAATTCCACTAGTTCTGAGAATTTATATTGTAAAATTTCTCATTTAGAGCAAGTAATAGAGTGTTCGTTGTGGAGTATTTTCACATTGCACAATCTCGCTCACATCTCAATAGACTATGTCGCAATCGTTCCGTCGATTTGCAGTTCAAATATTTACGAGTTAATGCTGAAAACGAAAGTGCTAACTCGGAAAAGTCGTAAAACATCAAACGGTCGATGTACACGGTTTTTACTATGAACAAACACGACGTCCGCCGCTCATAGTTTAAGAGAAGAAGAAGAAGAAAAAAAAGATATCAACAACAACGGAACGGCAACCGAAAGCAAAAATAGCAAAAGTGATCCGTAAAATGAAAGAAAAAAGAAAAAGAATAACAAAAAAAAACAACACTTGAGGGAAGAAAACAAGCGCAAAAGCTAAATAACATGGTTTCGACGGAAAATGCCGTCTTGCATCTCTTGTAATTCAACATCCGGTCGATGGTAGAATTTGAACATATGTATTTTTTTTTGATTTTTGAACTTTATTATTATATATTTTATAAAGTTATATCATATGTAAAAAAAAAGTTAATTTTATAGGCAAAATTTTGATTAAAATTAAAAGTAAAATATACGTATAATTATTTTTATATGAAATAATAAAAACGTATTTTAATAGCAATCCTTAAAAAATAACACTATTTTATCCATTATATTAAATCGATAAAGAATAAAAAAAATAACTAATAAAAATTTTCGGTACAATAGAAAAATATAATAGTTATTTTTTTCAGGAGAGAATCAAATTTATATATTTATTAAATTTCTAAAATAATAAATTTAACATTTTTTTTATTTTAATTGACTCTTTTATCAAAAAGTTTTATTTAAAAATATGGTCAGAATAAATTAAAAAGACCTTCAAACTTGAAATCCGTAACAATGACCAAGTTTGACATCCGCTTGATTTTCTATTGCATAACCACAATCGTAGATTATTTTATTACATCAGTAATATTTATTTTATATAATATATCTGAAAATAACAATTAAATAAAATATTATATAATATTTAATAAGATCTATATTAAATGAAAATCTTTCAAATATATTTATAAATTTCAGAGTTTTTTTTTTGATAAGTTAAATTGAATTTTAGCTACTAATTAATTTATTGAAAAAAAAATCTCTTACTAGTTAAAGAAAACATAGAATGTATTTATTATTATAATTATAAACCCATTCGATTCCGCAAATTACATAATGAAACTCGAAATGCGACGCTTTTAAATATTCCTCGAAATTGCGGATGGCAGTAATGATCAAACGTCTTATTAATTATAAACCGTCATTATAATCATTATTATTATTATTTATTTCTGAGATGTGGTACGCGCAAGAGTGCCAATTAGTGCCCTCGGCATTGAATGGGTTAAATTGGCCTCGCGTGTTTGGATTATTTTTTTTTAACTGACCCCGTTTGCGAATCTAAGACTTATTTTCTTGACGTGAAACATTCTTTGATATGTATGGAAAATTGATCGTTTGAGAAACACTGTGTATCTCTGTTATAAATTGCGGCAGATGTATCCATTTTAATATCTTTATAGTATAGTGAATTTAAGTGTTAAAAAAATGACTTCCTTTTCAATTTTGATAATTCTATAAATCTCATTCATACTTGGATTAATTTAATTTTATTAATCCTGACTATTTGAAATGATATATAATGATTCTTTATTATGAAAAATTTTTCAAATATATTTTTTTGAAAAAATATATTTTTATTTATATATATATATATATATATATATATATATATATATATATATAATGTGAAAATATGGTTAATAATTAAAATTTTGTATTGTTCGTGTTCAGTAAAAAGAAACAAACCCGTCAAATATAATATCATTTAATTAACCCTCACCTGAACGATCGTATATGTATATATATATATATATATATATATATGTGTGTGTGTGTGTGTGTGTGTGCGTGTAAACGTGATGTTTTAATAGTCGTAAAGTTGTCGGCCGTGCGAATTCAACATAAAATTGCCGCAATAAAAAGCGATACTGGTTCGCGTGTGCGAAAAAGGAAAAAAAATGGCGTCATATTATTACGTTAGGTTAGTGCCGCGACCAAAATGGCGGACGACGAAAAAGTTCTGAAATACAATTAACGCCAAAGATGACGATATAAAAACAAACATACGATAATGTCAATAATAAATTATTATTTTAATATCTTAATAAGAACTATACGTATCAGTATTTTTCAAGTGTTAAAAAAAATATTTTAATTAAAATTATTATTTGAATATACATTAAATTATATAAAAAAAATGATTTATTAAAGTTATTAAATAATCAAAAAAATATATTAATGTGACATTATTATTTGAATTGTATTGAAATGTTTATCGCTTTAAAATATTGATGTAATCGTGTATAATTTTTGATTATTCCGCATAAATCGTAGCTCGTCCGACTTTCGGCCGCGAAATTTATATACGTAAGCCAAATTGCGGCGCGTGTGCGAGAGTATGCGAGCGCGTAATGGTGTGCAATTGCAGCTTTCATGTCGGTGGCCTTGGCCGCGGACGTTGAACTTGCGCACGCAGCAAAACGCGAAGTCTCCTTATTTCGGCTTTTACCAATACTTACTTGCGCCACGGCCGCAATTCGCCGTCACAATCGCGGCCATAACCGCGGTCCGCAATCGTTACGGGGGGCCCCGTATCTCTTCCAGTCTGTTCTTCCGCTTTTTTTATTTTTGGGTTTTTTTTTTAGCCGCCACTATCGCGCCGTCGTCATGGCGACGATTTGCGCGCCAAAAAAACGCGCGCCAATTCGTCTATTTCCCGTCTGCTAGGGTGGACGCTTAACAAAATTGATCCAATTATTTCAAATGGTGCAACGCGTACGAGCGACGATTTCATATTGCAAATCTCTGGTCGTTATAATATCATAGAAAAAAAAATGAACATTACAATATTATAAATTATTTTTTTCATAAATTATTTCGATTTTCATCTATAAGAATTCCGGAAATTTACTTAATATAATATAAATGAATATTTTATTATAAATAACCATTACTTATATTTAATTAAAATTATTACAATTATTCCATTTTTACTAATGACATATATAAGAAAATATTTGATAATATTGTCAATGTATGGAACAAATAAAAACCCACAGAATATGCTTGAGTCAAATGTATTCAGTTTATTTTAATTTAATTCATAATGTAATTAAATTCTTTTTGGATTTTTTTTTTTTGGAAAAGGAGAATAACTTGAACTAATAATAGAAATTATTAGTTGCAACTCAATTATATATTAGGAGACCGTTTTTAAATCAAGATCATGAAGTATGATTATACTTATTATTTTATATCCTTAAAAAAATGGTGATTTGAAATAAAAAAAAATTGAGCATTAAACAAATTTGCGATTCACTAATAAATATAAAAAAAAATAACAACGATTACGTAAAATAATTTTATTATACTGAAAATAAGATATAAATATAAAGAGACAAATACAAGACTTGAAGCATTCACAGGGATTATGCTCGAGTGCCCTTGTTTTCGAATCCTTCATCGTCTGTCTGGCTCTAATTTTAGACTGTTATTACAGACTATTTTTTATTGCATAATAAACGCATCGCATCCGCCATATTAGATACACACACACACACACACAAACATTACTAAGACTAAATAATATTAAAAGCTAGTTAATATAAAAGCGCTGAGAAAAAAATATTATTATTTATCGTGAATATAGAAGAAAAATATTTTAATATACAATGTGTATTATTATTATTATTACACGCGGATACAATATATTATTTAATATTTATTATGACGTCGGTTTGTTCGAATGTCATAACGCAATATATTCGTTCGTTGCGAATATACAACTTGTGAAATTGCATATATTCGTCACGTTGCAAATAATTGATTAACTTCGTTGCCATTTTGTTGTACGAGTTGACCTTGAAATGTATTATATATATATATATATATATATAATATTTTTTTTAAAGATCAAACAATCATATAAATACCTACGCGTATCGTTACGATTAAAATTATAAAATTAAAATACATATATAGACGCAAAAACCGGTAAAAAAAAACGTGATTGACGTCATATTTTATAATATTATAACTAATAGTCTCCGAGTGAATCTTATTAAATATTAATACAAAAAAAAAAAACGATCGCAATGTTGTATAATATAGTTTAAAAATTATGTTATTTTCAATCTTAAACGTTATTATAAATTCATAAAATGCTAAAGCATCACATCGTTTACATAATTATGACGCTATTATTTTATTATGCAATAAGAACTGAGTATTTTGCTCGTTGACTTTCGGTGTTTTGCACTTAATATTGAAATAATAATCGCTATAAATGTATTCATGATGAATAATATCATCTTTCAGCTTTTCTCTAATAGATATATAAATAGAAATTTATTATTTCATAATAAAAATATGCACATGAAACTGATTTGAACTCTAGTTTTTCGTTTATATAATTAATTATACGTTATTTATAAATTATTATCTCAGCTAAAATACAATGTATTTATGAGATTCAATTATCACAATTATAAAACTAAAAAAAAATGCTAATATAAACAACGTTTTCAAATAGGATTCAAATACAAATATTTTTCACATCGTAAACCAATTTGATTTATTTGTTTTTTTTTCACCTTATTATAATTTATATATATATATATATATATATATATATATATATATATATACTATTATATATATATATATATATATATATATATATATATATTAATTATCAAGATGTGTTCCATAACTAAGTTATATTATATTATAGAGTAAGAAAATTTCACGACGTCAGATTAACGTCTTTTCTCATACAACTCAAAGCAGTTTCACAACACACATCATTCTTTATATACGTTTTCAGACCATTTTTAAGCGAATATGTCGAGTTTTTTTTTATTTTTCACCTTATTCCTTCAGAGGTACTACGTTTTTTTTCCTCTATCTCTCTCTCTCGAACAATTCCAACCGTACACAATATATCCATATTCGGAATCGAATAATGAAATTCGACTTATCGGAATGCAAGTCGACACGATAAAATTGTATTATAAATATATTGTACGTAACACACACACAAATGCATGTGGGCATTATTATTATTTTATATGTATTTTTTTTGTTTATATTTAACCATTTGCACACAACGCGAACGACGTTCCCGTAGGTCAGTATTTTCGAACAATGGACGACTGGTTCGGTTGTGTGTTGTTGTTGTTGTTGTTGATGATGTTGATTTTTTTTTATTTCTGTTGCTTTGTTTCGTTTTCTTTTGTTACTGTTGCCGTTTGTGTTGTTCAAGAATTCGTTAAACGAACGTTCGCAAAACCGTCATTCGTCATCGGTTTTCTCGCATCGACCCCACCCTGTATATAACAAAACGTTCTTTTCTTATTGAAATCTTTTCAATAACGATTATTATATAGACGTGTTTACTATTTACTACGACACAACAATGAGAATATTTCATAAAATTTCACATAAGAAGTGTTCGATAATAATAAGTACGTTTTTAACACAACTGAACTGTCAAGGGTGAAAAATTGTAAGATTTATTCATAATTATTGAAAAATAATAATTGAAAATAACAAAAATATACAACCGGTTATTTATCGTGTATATAAAATTACAATAATCAATTATCTTCATTTATCGGCAAATTGAGTTTAATTGATATTTATAAGGCATTCATATATTTTATTTAATATCGGAAGGATTAAAATTTAAATATACGAATAATAATTTGAATTCGTAGAAAATTATCATTCATGACAATATTTTCATAATACAAAGAAAATATTAAGATTCATATAGGATCTTTAGTTTTGGCTGTATATAAATTTATATAGATCCTATAAATAAATCTATAATCTACCGGAACAGCATTTCCTGTTATATAGTATAAATATTAATTTTTGGATATAATAAATAAATAATAGGATAGACAAAAATCACATAAAATATACGCTGTTCATTTCTATCGTTCTCGGAAAAATTTTAATATTTATTTTAAATATTAATCAAAGTTTAAATAACACTGATTTTATTGGTTTTATTGTGTGGTTGACAGTTCAGAAAAGCTCAGCGCGCGCGTTTGTATTGGTTAAGTTTGAGGTGGGTCAAGTAAACTTGCACGACAGCGATCGACAACCGTTTTTTTTTTCTTTCGCTCCGTCGACGCATTTCAAATTCAGTTCGACGTGTTTGTATGTTGTGCGACGTGAAGATTTTCCACGAAAACCTTACGAGAAAGTTCAATATATTTTTATGTCTCACATTTCAGTCGCAATTTTTGATTTAAAAAAAAAAGTATATAATAATTATTTTATATAAGGAAAATGTTGTAAATATGTAATAATTTAATTTATATATTTGATATTTTAGCCGATTGTGTGTTTATTTAATATACAATAAATCGAACGATTGAATCAATGGACTTAATGAATAAATCCATTGCGCGAATATTTTGAATTTTGAACATGGTCGATCGTAATAAACGACATTTGTGGATGTATAATAAAATTGTGTGTATGGCGGTTCCGGCCGTTGCGTTTGGGCCAACGTCAACAGCCGGCCCCAAGGACGAGCGAACAGCGCCAGACGCCATTTTTAAAACAACATAATTACATACATACACACATACACATATACGGAATTAATTTTTCACACACACACACGCGCGCATGCACGCACGCACACGCGCACATATATTTATTTACGACATTGACACTCAAATTGGTCTCAACATGCACGTCTTCCGTCACGCTTGCTTGCCCTCGCTCGAAAGGGCCAAAAAAAAATGTGCGCTGAAATATTCAGTATTTTCTACGAAATATTCACTAATTAATATTTATATCACGTTTAAATTGAAGCTTTAATTGTACAAATATTTTTTTTTTTTTTTGCTTTCAATGCGTCGTAATTATAATTGCATTAATATAAAAATGTAAGGTTAATATCGAGAAATTATTATTATTTTTTATACAATATCATTTATGTCGATTTTTATAGCACAATTCTGAATTACAAAACTGATATTAATATATTTTTTTTTTTCAATTATTTTTACTCAAAATATTAGTGATTCAATTTATTAGCTGTGAATCAACGATTATAAAAATATAAAAATATTTTTTTTTATCCAAAGTTTCTCTTATATTTATTGAAACTTGATATTTTCAAATATACTATTTAGGTATAATAGATATTATATGTTAACTCGACTTTGAGAAAATTGCGAAATCAACATTCCAAACCTTGAAACAGAGATTCATTCCTAAAAGGATTGTTGCAACTATCGATTCGTTTTTATGCTATACATTATAATATAATTGCAATTATATATATATTGAAATATAAAAACATTTTATTGATCTTTTAATTTTTTTTTAATATTTTTATTTAAACGATGTAGGTAGGTAATTATATTTTTCATTTTCTTAATTAAATAGATAAAACGAGGACCACCTGCGATGTTAAAATTATACGATTCTGTTACGTGCAAATCATATATTCAATTATAATGCTTGTTTACTACGAGTATATTTATATGGAATAAATTGTAAAATATTAATAAATATATTTTTTCGCTTTTAAAAAAAATATAATAAAATAGCGGAATTAATATTGAAAATATTTTATAATTATCACACGTCGAATTCAAAATTCACATTCGACTATATTGTATCAAGCAATATATATTGTAATATAATAATTAATAATGAATATGTATGATGTTAATTAGCTTTAGAATATCGACGATTGAAAGGGAAGGGTGGAATGGGGGGGGGATTGCTCTATTTTGGTACGAATCGATTTTCCATCACTTTATAAACACATTTTATCGTATTAATTAGATAGAAGCAATAACGTATTAGGTACACGAATAAGTAATCGCATTTGCATTACACAAAAGTGAATCACTCTGTATACCTTATGTGTGCGTGTGTGTGTGTGTGTGTATGTACGCTTTTTTTTGTACATAATACACGTTTGCTTAAACGGCTGACATAACAAATCCTTTGTGTCGAGTTCCTTTTGTTCGGACCACTACTCGTATTTATATATATATATATATATATATATATATATATATATATATTTCGATTCCGCTGCGTTCGGTTAGAATCCGAACGGCTAAAAATTGAAAAAAATCGACCATTGTTTCTCGAAATTTTCATATCTATCGTAACACACATGCACAAAAGTCGCGCACGTAATGTTTAATGTGTGCATGTGTGTGTGCGTGCGTGATTGTCCCACATTCGATTCGTACTTGTCGCTATAACAACGCTCTATTCTTGGTTTCATTATGCTAAAAATATTAAGCTTTCACATGGTGCGACGACAATTTCATGCTTTTTTTTAACATTTTGAATTATCGTACAAAAAAAAATGTATAATATCACGCATACTATAATATATATTCGATCACTATTGTTATGTTTCATTAAATGAATGAAAAATTTCTTTATTTAAAAATCTTAGGTTAGTATATAAATTATTTGATACTTTAAAATACAATATAAACTTCAACAATTTAAAATCTGAATTTATTAACAACAAAAATATATCACATTTTCATCAACCGTACGATGTATTACGATAATTGATACTATCGCATTTTAATTAACATAAAGAGATTTCAAAGAATTTCATGATATTTCTCATTAGTGTCCACGTTTCGTTTGAACCGATGAAAATATAGTAGATATAATTACGCTCTTTTCAATTTGAAATATCTCTTCAATTCGGATGCTTGAAGTGGATACTTTGTCGACTTTTATGAAAAGTCAGTCACCGTGATCAAAACAATCTCTATATGTATACGTTTATATATATTATATACCACTGATCAAAAAGTAAGGTGAAATTGTCATTTAAAACTTCCGGACATTAGGAAGGCAGGTAAATTGTATTTTTTTTTCCTAGATTAGTAGGACTGTATATAACATTTGCCAAGCATTTGATTGTCAAAAGGTTTAATTATCTCCGAGTTACAAGTGTTTTCACAATTCTCGGTTCCTTCATCACGAAAATGCACCATGTCATACTGCATTGGTTTTTCGCGACTTTTTTTGACAAAAACTCGACTCATATTGTTCCGCAACCACCGTATTCGCCCGATTTGGCTTCGTCCGACTTCTGGTTATTCAGCAAACTTAAAAGGATTGAGAAGATAAAAACCGAATCAAAGATGGACTTGAAGACTATACCCGAAAAAGTCTATTCCGACTGTTTCGACGACTGGAAAAAGCGTTGGCAAAAGTGCGTTTTATCGGAAAGGGATTACTTTGAAGGGGATGAAATTGATTTGGAAAAGTAAATAAAGAATTTACATTTTATAAACAAATTCACCTTACTCTTTGATCAGTGTTATATTATATATATTTTTAATGAGTATTTTTCATTCATGAAATTTGAAAGAAAATAAAAAATTATCACGCATAATATTGTTTTTTAAGCAAATATATAAATATATATTTATACGATGATTCTGTCGTTTTGAAAATAGCCGGTTTGTTTTGAGTTTAATTTTACTCACGACGCGTAACCACAAATCAATCTCGAACATTTTATTGTTGAAACGTACGTGCGAATCGCTCGCTCTGAACTTCGATATCGTTACAATGGCACATTAAAATGTGAAAAAAAAACTATATAACTATATACACTTATACAATATAAATAAAAGCAACGGCTATATACCGACACATTTCAGCAGTCGAAGGATTCTCGGGAATTCTCGAGTTTTCGCTACATTTCATTTTTTTTTTTTTTGTATTCGATCGTTTAACATTCAAGATGGATATGTCGATGAATTTCCTGTATACACAATATTTTTAGTTAAATCTATTTTAAAATGAAATCGTATTATTATTATTATTATTATTATATTAAATAAATATAAGACAGTGTTATAATATAATCGATTTTATGAATACGTATTTCAAACCCGCAACATGTCTCGTTATCGATGTATATAAATAGTGACGCAGGCGTAATTATTTTTTACCATTACCTAATATATTGATTTCATACGTGAAACTTAATATATTTAATGACATGACGAATTTCCGCATTGTCAACTTCGATTTTCCACGTAAATTAAAGATTAATATACAGATATAATATAATATATACATTATAGAATTTATTTGTATATATTATCTGTAACATTCAATCGTTGACCTCGAAATTTATATATATAAAAATATTATTTTTTTATTAATATTAATAAAAATGAATACAATGTAAAAAATTAAATGTTTTAATTATAGATACAATTTTTATTTAGTTATAAACTTATTCGCACTCTATTAAAAATTAAAATGAATACATTCAGATATATTTTTTTTATTTTGATTTAATTTTTTTGCTTATAAAACATACATTTTTTATCTATCAAATACATATTTTTGTTAACGAAAATAAATTTGTATGACATGAAAAGGGTATTCTATAAATAAAAGGTAAAAATTATAGCATAAAAATGGAATTTTCGTATATAAAATAACGAAATTGAAATTAAAAAATCAGTATACGTCGTTTTCTTTTATTCATTTTAACTCTAAATGAAGTTTTTTTTTGTAAATTGAAAATGTAAAATATAAAAATTGTATAATAATATTAAATTTATAATTTATTTTTTATACAAGAAGTATATTGAATTATAAAAATATTTTTTTATCTATTTTTGAATGACACTTTTGTATAAAATCTTAAAATATTTCATAAATATATATTTTTTTTCATTGTAATTGTAAATATTTATGAATTATCAATTTATTCATATGTATTCACATATTATTATTATTATACATCCGAATATGGATGACATTTCATTGTAACTAAATATAACACATTTTGTACGGTGAAAAAAAAAGATATTCAAATTAGCCACTCATACGATTCGTATTATTAGCATACAATAGACGAAAAAAATATATACCAATCTAAAATCACCTACTTCAAACGCACCAATTCGGTTGTTCAAAAACCGATTTTAAACAAAACCGGTTTTCATCGTTTCGCCGCGCTCCCCTCCCCTTCCTCTTTCGCCCCCGCTTCATCGCTCAGAAGCGTTTCTAATAATCTAATCTCCCACCAAATGGTGTAGGTAAAAAAAAAGCAAACAAAATGGTTCCTAAAACTATATAATAGACGAATGGCGACGAGCGGTGGGGGGGAGGGGAATTACGCAATCGATCGCCGCCATTTAATTCGACATTTTAATCGCGTCGTTCGGTAAATCAGTGAAATCAGCAAAAACGGAATATCACAGACTGTTTAAAATGGAGGAAGCGTACGAACGCTTCGTAGCGTCGTCGTTCGAAATGTGGAAAAAAAAATTTTTTTTAGAAGAGAGGGGGGAATCACACTTTTGGCCCATTGTGTGTGTGTCCAATCGTGTCTAATTCTAAAACAAAATGGCGCCAACCGGTTCGACCAATGTGCGCTCGTCTTTCGAAAAAGTTTAAATTTCTTAATGGAATTTTTGTTACGTTGCGTCAATTAGCGGCGTTTCGCGACGTTGCGCAATTAATATCGCGTTCTATTGATACGTAATCTAATTGTGCCAGATGTGTATGTAATTTTTTTTTATGATCGTATTTGTTTAAAATGTATATTAGTTGTTTTTTTTTTTGATAATAAATCAGTAGTGCCATAATTGTATAAAGAAAATGATTTTTATTGAACTATATTTTAATTTCAAACATAGTTAACGAATAAATTTGATTAGAAAATCGATTGTATAATTTGCGATAAATATTCTAAATTTAAAAATAATAATTTCATTATATAAAAAAAATGATTACAATTAAGATTATTCATTAAAAATGATGAATGTTTAAATCTTTATTTCAGATAATAAATATTAATTTATTATTACCATTCCGGAATTTTATATTTTTTTTATTATATGTCTTTATTGTTCCTAATAAATTTATTGAAATATTTTTAAAATATATATATCATCAACTCATATTTAAATTCAAATAACAGAACATCTGCATTTCGTCCTTAATTCGCCTCAAAATAACGAATCTCATTATATCATTACAATAAATGAAAATAATTTATTGCGACGCATCGCCATTTGCTTCAAATTATATTATGAATCAAGCGATACGTCATTCAATTTTATTTTTTGACCCATTTAAAAAAAAAACATTGAATAATCGATTTACACCATTAAGCACCGTAGACAACGAGATCGTAATATGCATATAGATAAATCGTATTTATATATACCATATATATATATATATATAATATTTCCCTACATTATTGTTAATGCAATTTCTATTATTATATAATAATGTAATGTATTTTTAATGATTCAATTTACGCGATGAAAACTCATCGATCAGTTACACCCCTGTTGACACTGAAAGTTCAACAGCATCGACGTGTCACATATATACAAAAGTGTTTTATGTACACGTGTGCACAAAGAAATGTACGCTATAGGTATATATATATATATATATATATATATATATTTGTGTGTGTGTATAATATATACATGGTGTGGTAAAAAATATATGTACTTGCATATGCGTTCCGCTTCTGAAGACGTGGCGCATTTCAAAACCGCAACCGCAAAATATGTCAGTTTTATACAACACGTGAATGGGAAAAAAAATATTAAAAAAAAACGAGCAGAAAATAGACTGATCGATTGACATCACAGTATTTCTAGTATTACTGATATTTATTCATTTTATTTTTTTTTGTCAGAAAAATATCCAAAAAAAAATGGTAAAATAAATATGCAATTAGGCGTATTTCTAAGAACGAATTGATCGTGTAAAAAATATTTAGGTATATATTTGTAATACTGAAAATTTTTTATTGTATAATGATTTCAATAATATAATAAATAATGTAAAATTATTATTTTTTATATTAAAAAAATATATAAAATTAATATTCATAGTTATCGTATTTTTATACTAGAATTTAAACCTTTAAAAAATGTTTTTTATATCATGTAATTAATTTTACAACGGTTTTAAGATGTTAACAATTATAATGAATCAAACATTAATTGCATATAATACAGCTCAAAATCGGACAACAATCAATCTGAAAAATATTTTTTTTTGAATAATTAAAATACAAATTACCAATATACTGCATATTTCGAATTTACTAGAATATAAACGTACAAAAGAAACGCACTAAACGCAAAAAAAAGGCACAAAAACATGTTAGATAAAAGCAAAATTTTCCGCACGGTATTTATCGCAAAATTTTGACGTCATAGAAAAACAATAAAAGTCTCGTTAATTGAATTTATGCATTTTGCATAAAAGATAGACTCGTAGTGGTGTATGCAGGTATAAATTATCGTAATTTTCATAAAGTCGACCATAACGACGTTTTACCGTGTGTACGCACAATAAATATTGTTATTTTTTTTTTGAAATTCATATATTTTTATCTCACGAACGTGAAAATTTCAGTCGCGCGCGCCAGATGTGTTAAACCGAATATTTTATTTTTTTTTACCAATTTTTTACAGTAAAATTATTTTTAGCAGTCAGAGAAATTCAATAAAAATTTATAATATTTTATGATATCTTAATTATTCTATTTAAAAAAAATATTATACTATTGTATTATATTATTGTTATTTGATATTTAAAAATTATCAAAAATATTTTCATATATAACATATGTAATAGACGTAAAATTATTTATACAATTTAATAATATTGTTATATAAAATAAATTTTAAAATTGATTTACTGATTTATTTTTATATCATCTAAAAAAATTTTGTACATTTATATAAAATAATATTTTTTTTAAATATTGATATATTTTCACAAGAAAAAAACTCGTTAGTAATTAGGTAAGATTTAAACGATTTCTATTAGAAAAAAAATGTTAATTATTGTATTGTTAAAATGTTTTTTGTTTTATTCCATTCTATTTTATGTTAAACAAAGATAGACAAGTCATCATAATTTGCACAAAAATGGCGCACATCATTTTATTCAGTGGCCTGATGCGTAAATACCAAAGGTGATGACTGTGTAAAAAAAAAATGAAAAAAGAAAAATTAACCTGATTTTCCGGTTTTTCTTGCAAACGTCTATTCAAATTTCAGCAATTAATGCGTAGAATATTTCCAAACGTGCATTCGAACCGATATAATCTCTATTCTCGCATCGTTTAAGGTTCAAATTTGCGTACACAATTCGCCATGAAATTGTACCGTAACACTTCGATGACCGTCAGGGGTATAAACGCGTTTCGAATATGTTTCTCATTTATTACCCCGGTCGTTACTATTATTATTATTGCTGAAAAGGCCACGGATTATGCGTTTTGAATTTTAAATTACGACATTTTACGTGCATAATTTTTATATCAAAAAAAAAAAAGCAAAAAGGAATATTTTATGTGGAAAAAAAAGTTGAATAATTAAGAGCGCCGTTGCAACTCACGCATAGAATTTTACTATAAAATATACGGGTAACGTCTTATTTATTATTATATGTTAAAAACGAATAACAGTATATTTTTGTATATATAGAATATTTTCTATTAAATATAATATTTTATATAAAAATATATTCAATCAAACATATTTAATTGCCTTAATTTTCTATCGTTCAAATTTTATTTGTATATGTAAAATTTATATTAGTCGTACGATTTCAAGAAATGTTATTATTTTTAAAATAAAATTAGTAAAAATTGAACGATCTGCCGAAGAATTCCGAGGATGAACTTTTAGCAACACCCGGTTGTTCGCGTAAAAGAAATATAAAAATCTAAATTGCGATTCTAAAAATTTATTAACCGTGTCAAAATCATATTTATACAAGTAACATCAAAATATTTTAATTCTTCTATGATAATTATCGTAATAACACCAACGTTGCACTACGCATAAATTATTTTGTATAAAAATAAAAATAAAAAAATTGAAAATATGCTCGAGAATATATATATATATATATTGCTAGAACAAAATTATTAAAAAAAAACAAGATAAATTTCCTGTGTTCAACAGAATTCGTCCATATTAGGAATGGAGCGCGCATCAATTAAATTGTTAATAAAAATAAATTAATTAATCGCAGTCGCCGCAGTGTTAAGCGCATATCTATATTATAATTAATAAATTTTATTTATATCGAATGAGTTCCCACAATTCTTTAAATAATATAATTCGTTTCGCTCCGCTTCATTCTTTCTATTGTTTAATAATGTAATCACTAACAAAATTGTTAGCCTTATTAAGAAAAGAAAGCACAATGGCTTATATATTTATATATATATTTTTTTTTCTTATTAGCAATATATATTTTATAATTATTTTTCACAATTAAAAATATATTTTGTGTCACTATGTATGAAATTATTTTAATCTTGAAAAATCTCAGTAATTTATATCGAGT
This sequence comes from Leptonema lineaticorne, assembly GCA_024500535.1. Classification (NCBI taxonomy): domain Eukaryota; kingdom Metazoa; phylum Arthropoda; class Insecta; order Trichoptera; family Hydropsychidae; genus Leptonema; species Leptonema lineaticorne. The sequence goes on along the minus strand of JANIJI010000004.1, from coordinate 1,703,583 downwards.
ATGACCTGATTTTTATTTTACTCTTTTTTTCGTGAAAACGTTAATAATGGAAGCCATTACAGAAACGAGACGTCCCGCTGAAAATGTTCTTGGAAAAACTGTAAAAATATACGAACGCCTATTATTATACGTTCATTTTTATAAAATCAATCTCATTTGACCTATTAATATATTTATATATAAAATATATATAAAAATTTTAAAATTTCTTGTCATCAACTAACTTTTGACTCGGATATCCTTTTAAAAATCCGTTCATAAAAATTGCACTAGTATATAAAAATATTATTATTCGTCAAATTAGCAAATTGAATTAACATTTTTTATTATATTTTTGTATATATATTTTTTTTGCTATCTTTATTTTTAATACAATATTATTATTACATAATGCTCGTGCCCATATTGAATTTTCTATTTAAAAAAAATAAATTATTTGATATATTTATTACAATATAAATTTCTTATTTCTTAATATATTATTTATTGCAGATAATTATATATACGTTTATTTCAATATTAATTACAATGTATGCTGTTTTCAATTAGTGCATATTGAAGATCAAATTCTTGTAATTATTCGCACTATACATACACACGTTTGTATATATAAATTATTAATGTTTATTTTATAATAAATAATGATTTAATCGTCGTTCGTTAAAATTTATAATATTATTGATAATTATTTATTATTTTAATAATTTACAATTTAAATATATTGAAATAATATTTTTAAATATATTTTAATTTTCGAGTCATGTTTTTATCTCATCTGGTTCAGTATATATATATATATATATATATATATATATATATATATATATATATATATATATAATGTTCTATAGAATAGAATAATGCATATTAATTAATATAGAGTAAAAATACGATTTTTTTTTCACAATTTTCTCGGAAGATTGATTGACGTAGTGTATAATTAATTAAAAGCATAATATAATATTTAATATTTTTCCGATATTATTATTTTTTTTTTCTTAAATGTAAATAGCTCACACAACCTTGGCACTTCGACACGAACACGAAATGTTGTAACGTCACATTGTAAACGGAGCTCGTAAGGAAATAAATATTTCAACGCGAATTCCATATTTATTGACGCATTCGCGAATAGACAAGCTTTACGAGATACAAGATGTTTTATTATTATTATTATTATTAAAATACACTTCGAATGCAAATTAAATTTAATAAGTATAATAATAATTATATTACATTGTAATGCGAGCGGTGCTTAATAACGTCTCGGTTAGATAATGAAATTATTATGTAGTTCCAGTTAGAAAATGTCGCATTGTTTTTTTTTTATTATTTATTGTAAATAAATTATGCGTAAATTGAAATGTTTAATATGATGTAACGATTTTAACAATAATAATAATAATGTTCAAAATTTATTTTTATTTCTTTTTGATCATTTCAAAGATTTTTTTTCGTTTAAATCGCATTAATATCACAAAATTGTAGACTATTTTTTTATATATTATTGATATAATTTTTAATTTATTATATCAAGAATGTTGATTCTTTGAATAAATCAATAATAATGCATTTATTATTTGTTTGATAATAACGAGTTATTTTTTATATTATATGTATTATTCAATAACTATATTTTATATTCAACTTTTGATCTTGATTCAATAAAGTTGTACTTCATGTTTGTCAAAAAAAAATTAAAATTTTAGAAAAATATTTAGATGATACTTAAAATCATTTAATATTGATGAAAAAGACTTTTTCTTCGTAATTAAACGGATTTTATTAAATATTTTTATGAAAAAAATTGTTTTAAAATTTCAATTACCAAAAATTTACATCCAACGTTAAATCGCCTTCGAGCAAATCTTTTCATTATGCAACGACGATATTTACATAAAATAGAGACTTTAAACGAATCGAAATCGATCATTTTAAACGGCGCCGATTCGCGAGACGTCGCCGCGTCACTCGTCCGAATTCGGCCGAAAGTTTGAGAAGCGTTCGCATCGCACATGTCCACCGTTGAAGAAGCGCAGAGTCAGCAATGATCGGTCGTTGCACCGAGTTGTCGACAAACAAAAAAAAAAAAAAAGCGGTCTCTCGGCCCTACCACAAGAGGGTTTCGTGTGTGCGGGTCAGTTCAGACCCAAAGAGGTTCATATCACCAATACATAAATTTGTGTTTGCACATGCGCGTGCACATTCGCGCGCATACAACTGTATAAATCGAGCACAAAAGAATATCGACAATTAAAAGTCAAAAAATATATATATACACACACATATATATATATATATATATATATATATATATATATATATATATATATATATATATATATATATATATATACACCTAAAGCATTTATATATACAAAAGAATCGAAGGCAAACTCTTAGGTTTTTTGCCATTTGTAAATTCTGAACATTTTTGCCGCGCCATGTTGAGAATTTTCAACATAGTCGTTAAAATCGTTGAAACTGTATAAAAATTAATTAAAATTCTATTATTATTTCTTCTTGTAAATTTTTAACTTATACAACAAACCTGTAAAAATCAAAAATTTTTATTTCGAATATCATAAGATAACATTTTTATGTGATTGAATCGTTAATTTTATACGCAACATCAAAATATAATAATACTTTTAAAAAAATGATGTAATATCGAAGAATTACTTTTATTATTCGATTAAAATTCTTATCATAAATCTAAATCTAAAATAAAATTGATTCGCAATTATCATGTTTTTTTTTGTCTTTTTTGTGTCGACAATCGAATCTTAATCGTCGAAAAGAACGTTCTCAGTGATTTATCAGCATTTATGTCGGATGCGCATTTCGTATTTTAGATACGCGTTTTACTTTCTAATTCCAAAAAGGAATTCGATTGTGACCGGAATTTTACGGCATTCGGAGAAAACCGGCGACTCTCTACTTTAAAATAAAACTTATCTATCCGAGTAAAAGTCTATCGTCTTTTTTTCCATTTTTTTTTAATAGTCATTTTGATGTCCTTTCAAAAAAAAAAAACAATAAGAACGTCTAAAAATATTAAAGAATAAAATATCAATTCAATATTGATTCATATAAGAATATGATACGAGACTTGTAAAGTAAGTCATGGCATATCGTTAATATTTATTGAATAAAATAATATTAGACGTATATAAAATTGTATAATAACTATCTGAAAACATAGATAGATTGATATTTTCCTAAATTCTTCGTATTATAATGCCAATGACCATTAAATAACATATATGGTGGATATGATCAATTTGTTGTCGCGCGAGAAACAATCGCCGTTGGCATTATTGATGCGTTTGTCAGGAGTTGGAAGACCACTTTTTCGAGTGGATTCATGTCCATGTCCATGTCTGCATGTGTATGTGTATATATATATATATATATATATGAACGTATATACGTAATTACTAAAGTGTATATGTGCACTCGATTCGAACACATTTATATGTAAAATTATTGACACCATTATTTCTAGTATTAAAATGGTAATATTTTTTTTATATTTTAATAAATATGACATAATGAAGAAAAATGTGGTTTATGATTTTAAAAATAATACTATATAATAAATTATATAATTTTTATACGCTACGACTGAATAGTAAAATTTATTGAATATTCAGATTCATGTTATCATTGCATACTATTATATCTAATTAATATTATGATAAACATAATTATAATATTTTTTCCATATAATTATTAATTCAAGTAAAACATTTATGTTTTTATATGTCGTATATTAAATATGCAACGATAAGTCAATTCTTATAAAGAAGAATTAAATATTGTAATGGCGCTTATTTATAAACACTTGATACATTTAAAATTTAAATTAAGACATATATGAATATTTATAAATAAATAAAATCGATAATTCTAAAATTATATAAAGACACGAGCCTATTTTCTAAAGTTTGTGACTTAGATTTTATTTTTTATAAACGTCGTGTCGTCAATTCTACGTCCCATCTTCGAATATTTTTTTCCTGAAATATTGTAAAAATATTATTATAATAATATTTATACACACATGTGTCCGAATTTTTTAATACAACGCATGGTCACCGCAGTGTAAGTGCGTGCGCTCATGAATCGCGCAAAAAGTTTTCGACGGAAGATGGAACCGGCAGCTACGACGACTACAATTGAAAGCGCTCGGCTGCATTTTATTTTTATTTTACAAATTAAAATATATATGCACAACGATTATTTTATTATAATAATTTATACGTTAATTGTTAACAAAAAATTTCAAACAATTATAATTGAATATTTTTTTTAATCAAATTATATGATATATTATATGGTTTTTTATATCTACTATATATTAAATAAATATGTTATAGGTATAAACATATTAATAATTTGTTATAGAAATAGTCAATGAGACTTATAATATGTAAAATTACTTTACAAATTTAATCTAAAATAAACATGAAAATAAAGATAACCTTTTGATCATAGAAAATAATATTAGAAGTGGAGTTTTTTTTTCATTTCATTGATGCTTCAGTTATGTTCTATTGTATCTGATGTATGTGAAGTCCGAAACGGCAAAGCGAAAGAATTTCGTGTTGGGTTAGGTTAGGCTGGAGACCCTCTGAGGCCGGTTAAAAACCGGTACCGAGGACGTTAACTGCATCGCATTTTTCGAACCCGTTTCGAAACGTCGAAAAGCGCACAAAAAACGAACGAAACGCACATAAATAGAAGCCGGAGCGGTTGAAAATGCGAACGAAATGAAACACGAGAAGAAGAAGAAGCGGCAACAGCAGCGGAAAAAGAAAAAAAATCACAGAAAGAAAACAGAAAAGGCAAAATGAAAATAAGCGAAATGAAGAGAAGAAGAAAGAAAAAAAATGGCAGCCGAGAAGAAGACGAGGCGAAACGGACGCGGAAAATGAGAAGAGTACAAAATAAAAAAGAAGCAAAATGGCCGATCGACGAACGCTCAAGATGGCCAACGTTACACACAAAGACGCATTTTTCCGAATCGATTTAGTGAGACCGGTTTTGAAAACGTCCAGCATCGCGATGATGAAAAGTTGCATGGAATCTTTTAAAATCACGACCGCCGATGATTTTATGCGGTTTGTCGACCTCCTTGTCGACGGGCGCAAAACGTACGCATTTTTAGAACAGTCAGTCCGGTTAATTTGTGACCGCACCCGGCTGAAAGCATCATCGATGGGGGGTGCGTTTCAATGACTCGTGTCTCTATTGTTGAGAAAAAAAAATCAATAAAATCATCGTTTTATATTTGTAGTCGTAATTAAATTTGTAATAAAGCATATATAATATTTAAATTAAAAATATTAAATTATAATCCTCTATTGTCTTATAGTCTATGAATATTTTGATATACCAAAGAGCTAAATGTGTTAGACAAGGAGCCAAATGCATTGATTCACTGTAATCTAATGCGATTAAGATTGGCTGGACATGTACAGAGATTTCCGGATAATAATAATATAGAAAATACTATTTGACATTTATAATATATAAACTACTAATTTCTATCTATTTATCATAATGTAAAATCAATATTATTATTTCTATAATGGAAAATATCGATTTTAAATTTATATAAAAAAATATTTTTAAAGATGATAATTTAGTCTAATCAAAATTGACTTCAAAAAATTAAGAAATTATAATTTTTAAATATATTAACATATTATTATTTTTTAATTAATTGTGATAAAACATCTGGACTAAAATAGAAACAAAAAGTATATTAAAATTTGGTCTATAATCCGAATACACTTGTACATCAATAATTCTTCTTATCATATTGCATTAGAATGATTGTATTTACGATTCAATACTAATCATCAATTTTCAATTATGTAAAAAAATACATAAATTATTTCAAATATTAAAAAATATGGAAAAATGTCGATATAAATGATTAAAAAATAATAATTTAAATTTTACGACGAATTTTTCTACGCACAACGAGAAACACAAAGAAAATTGCACATTTCTATTTTAGCAATATTTCACAGAATATTACGTCAACAAACGGAATTAATTATATTTTTACGCCGTTAAACTTATTCGATTTTATCGATATAACAACAATAATAATTATATTTCGCGTCAATTTTATTATTATTTTTTTTTTAACGCGAAAAACAAGGAAAAGTCATGAACAAAACGAATTTTCATTCGATGATTCACGCGCGCGGAAAATACGAGTCATCACAATGTATCTATGAACGCCAAAGAAAATAAAATAAAATGCACGAATCTATTTGTGTGTATGTAATAGCATGAATTCTAAAATAATAACAATAATAATAATAAATACACTTGATTCAGGTGTTCGTCGAGATGAATTGCGATTTTAACAAGTGAGAAATCTTGAAATATCCTTTCGATGATGCATATTATAGGTTTTTCTCACGATTTTATATATCTATATGTATTAATATGCGCGTATATATAAATATATGTAAAGGTCGAAACGATTTATTACGAGTAAAGTGTATCTATTAAATGTATTTATTTTATTATTGGTCGAAGGACGTCCGAAAAGTTCACGTCTTTTATTCCAATTTTTATCCTATAGTTAATTATGTTTCAACAATTACATTTTATTTCTATATTCTATATTGTATACTTTACTTTTATAATAATAAAATACTTTTTAATATATTTGAAAATTTTAATATTTCATATAAAACTATAATACAATAATATATTTAAAATGTGATAAAAATCACTTTTTTTCAATTTTTTCTTTAATAATATTAGCACTAATATTTTGTACATTATAGTATAGAATAATGTATCTGAAGGTTGGCTGTAAAGCTGACGTCTCAGCTTTTATAAAAAGTTTAGTGGATGTTTTGTATTTTAAAAGAAAAGTCTTTTGGCTCTAAAAATTTTGATTTCATTTTTTTTATAGTATAACAAAAAAAGATTTTATATATTTATTTGAAAAACACAAATAAAATAAATCATAAAAAATATATTTCATGGATGAAATATATGTTGAAATTAAAATTTGATTTTATTTATTTAAATTTAGAAAAAGTCCAAGTAAAATAATAAATTTAAAAGACTTAAAAAAATAATTGACTCGTGATATTGTAATAGTATTCTGTTTATTAACTCATCGGTACGCCACTGGTTTTGACTACGTCATAAAAAATACATCCCTAAACACGAATTATAGTCCGTCCGATAAAAACAAATCTACGTTACTTATATAGAAATAAACATACAATTTATACACAATTTATAAATATTTATGAATATACTATACGTATTTTTATAGAACAACAATCGAACTATAAAAAAAAAGTTAATAAGGCGTTCGAATAATTAAATCAATTTATATTATTATGCACGTTTTGACGACAAGTTTTATTTACCGTGTGTCGCTTAATTTGCACTAATCAGTTTCATTTCTGTCTTTTATCTTTGTCTTTTCCTGTTATTTTATTCATTTTTTGCATTCATCATCATAAATTGTGTGTTCATAATCATGAATTCAAAATGGATTTAGTTATTCAGCGTTAATCGTATATAATTTGTTCGATTATTTCGTATAAATTATAAGTGTGACATTTCACTTTCTAGCCGCTTTATATTGACGCGTCTCGTATGGACGAAGCTTTATGTTTGTCTTATTTTTATTTATTTATTTCGTTTTTAATATCGCGTTTTAATTTATGTTAATCAAAGCAAATGAGTTTATTGTTGTCAACTATCGGCGCCAAGGCTAAAGAATCTTTCAATATTAATTATATAATTGAGAAAAATTTGCATCGAAATTAAAAGTTGATTAATATTGAAAACAAAAATACGTAAAATAAATTTTAATATAATTTTATATGTATATATATATTTTTTTGTAAATGAAATAAAAATAATGTTTTATTTCTCGTGAATAAAATTTTGCTTTTCTTTTCAAAAATAAACGACGGAAATATAATATATAATAATAATTAACTATTGTTTTCTAAATTATATTTTAATTGATATTGCTGTCTCTTTTCATCTGATAACGAGAAAAATCTATAGTAATATGCTAGACAATGAATAAAAAACAATTAGATATTTATATATGAAAACGACATTTTTTTTTAGATTTATAGATCCAGAAAAGAAATAACGATTAGTATTTCAACCGAAAATATAAAAAAAAAATACATAGTTAATGATCTACGATTTATTCTAAGATGTTAAAATGTTATTTTTTATATTAATTTATATCAATATAAATTTGGAACTATTTTAAAATTATTAGAAAATTCTTATATTTTCTATACGTGTGATTAATAATTTTCTTATAAAAATTTTAAAATTGAAATATTGACAAATTTTTATATAATATAATAAAAACTTGAATAAAAATATGAAAAAAATAAAGCAGATTATAATAAATAATATATTATGATTTTCATCATATATATATAATACGCGTATTATTATTATCATATTCACAATTCTTCATTTAAAAAAATACTACATTAATTAAATTTAATATACGTATACCTGTATATATTAAATCAATTAACAAATTCAATACCGGCTACATGTTAGTTACATTATCATTGCTAGGCTTTGATGATTGAACACGAGTCGATTCGCATAATGTGATTATAATATAATCCGCATTAAATTAGCTATTCTGCGATTCGAGCTTAACTTCATGGCTTACGGCTTATAAACGTCGTGTCTCGGCAAAGGGGTGACACGTTTTTATTCCCAATATTGAATAATAATAATAATTAAAATTAAATATGATTTTATGATATTTTTAACATTTTTTAATATTTATTTTTATTTTAACACCGCAACGCGTAGAATAGAATGTGATTTTTTTTAGCGGCAACACTATTTTTGTCGTCTTTGTCGATTGACGATGCGATCATTTAGTCGAAGATTGTTCCCGCCGACAATGGTCGATATTTGTCATAATCAGCGTAATCGTCGTATGGAAAATTTTGAGTCATGTGCATAAAAATACAATGCACAATAAACGAAAGCGAACCGAATATCGTATCATTATGGCCAAACGTCACATCACGCCATTCTATAATTTCGCTCTGAAAATTACGTGAAAATATTCGACATAAAACCACATTCACAATTTTTTTTTCATTCCAATATATAATTTTAAAATATATTATATTAATTTTCTCAATATCGTATCGACGATAAAATGTTAAAATATTTTGATTTTTTTTTTACTATTATTATGAAACACATGTGGTTTATTATTTAGGTACGATACGTCGAAAATTAAAATATAAACGATAATCGACAACATTCGAACACGAAAATGCACTTAAAAAAGAAAATTGATTCGAGTAAAGTGTGTCTGTTAAATACTTCAGAGCGTCTGAAAATTGAACGTGCAGCCGATGGTTCGATATTTTAAAAATAAATTGACATTATAATGTGTCGAAACAATAAATTTGACTTCAAAAAAAAAATATATATATATATATAATATTAATTATATTATAAAAAAAATATTTTTTTAATAAAGATTGAATATATTTACGTAATAATATTTTTTATGTAGATATATATCTTTTATAATTTCATTACTTTACACGTATGTATGTGTGATATGTGAAGTTTACTGCTATAATAAATTCATTGTGCAAAGTTCAAAGTTTTATACGTCACGTGCAATTATCTATTAAAAATTCACTTGTATTTTATTTACAATAAATACAGTTTTAATGCATTAAATTTAACTATTTAAAACTAATTATATTGTATATAATAATTATATATAAATTATTATTATTTTTTTATATATTATTTACATAATCAATAATGCATTAATTACTATTTTTGAGGACGATAATAGGAAGCAATTATAAAATATTATTCTTATATTAAAAATTATATACGTCGATGCCGTTTGGTCACCACTTAGATTAATTCAAAAATTCATTTATAACAATTTTTTATAATCGTTTTATATAATATTTATAGATACTTTTAAATATAGAGAAGATTTTATTATATTAAATTAGTCCGCAATTACGTAATCCCAAATTGCATTGAATTTTCGGATATTAAGTTCAATTTTTTTTAATCAAATTTAATAATCTTGCAAAAAGTATTGTTAATGTTAATTTTTTTTATAAAAATAGAATGATAAAATGATTGTGTAGATCAGTATATCTCAATATAAAATTTCTGATTTTTTTTTAGGTTTATAAATCAATGTATTCATATAAAATCATTAAACAGTAGATATATAAAAAATATACTATATTTTTTTTATATAATAATTGTTGAGTTTGGACTAAAAATAAAAAAAAAATTCGCCAGTAAAATAATAATATGAACAAAAATGAACATTTCAAAAATTTAACGTGTCGTTAAAGCGGCACGTGTGGACGCACCTTAACGCGTAGCGGCTTCTACGTAAGTCGGTGACGTAAGTCGGTTTTTGTTGTTTAGAAATATTGAACGGTCCCGCGTTGTGTCCAAGTCATCACGGGGGCGGCCGTTTGGGGGGGGGGAAAGAGGGCGGCATGGTGAGACGGGGGCGGGCGGCGAGGAAGAAGCGGGAGAAGGGTGGCGAGTTCGCACCCCCAACCCCTGGGCAGTATCGTGAATTGGTCGCGTAAGGGTTAACGAGCCGACGGGTCGACGAACCCCATTCGAACGGGCAAACCCTCGTCGCCATAACCTACCCGACTAATACCCGACCGCAACCACCGACTATTGTTTTCCGATATGCCACCAATACCCGCTTATTATTATTAAAAGAAGAAAAAAAAACGCACACACGAAACGGTTAAACGTCAATGGATACAAGTGCGTTTTCTTCACACGGTCGACATATGCGAAATAATCATTCACACACACATAAATTTTTTTTTTAATTTTAAATATATTTAATGATCACCCTGTATATATATATATATATATATATATATATATATATATATATATATATATATATATATAATCTTTAATGTATATGAATCGAGTACGAATCAATGAAAATCTAATCACACATTTGCGTGATGATAATCATTGTGTTTTATGCACGCATGTTTAAATTACATATAAATAAAAAAAATTAATCGCTTTTTATTTCACAAATCCCCTTTTTTATTTTAAATATATATATATACTTTCTTTCTATTGTATATGAATATTATATAATGTATTAATAAGATTTGTAACGAATTCAGATATATATTTTTATATTAATTAATATAATTAGTTAATTATTTATAGATTGTTCATAACGATAATATAATAGATGACATTACGGCGTCACTGTCAATATTTATTGCTAAATAAGAGTGTTATTAATTAATTTAACCAATTGGCGAGTATATTCGTCATTATAATTGAGACTTTTTCAGTTCGAAAATATTTTTAATTGTGAATAAAAACAGCCATTTGAAGAAAAAAATATTAATTTTTAATATTTATAATCAATAATTAAATCATTAGATTAGTTCTATATAAAATATTGTAAAGTTGATGTTATATAAATTACATTGAAAAGATGATTTTACATATATATTGGACAATAAAAATCTATTTTTAAATTTAGTATTAAAATAATATAAAATATTCTAAGACAAAATTAAAAAAAAAAGATTTTTTAATTAAGCACTATCAAAATGACATGTAGAAGTACCTTGACTTCCGTACTCTGTTATGACCTCCATATATAAACCTTAATATTTCCGAATACTATAAAAGATTTAACGTTACAACTTTGAACGTTGAATTTCTGCTAAGGTTATACTTTAACTAATAAATCGTTTTATATACAAAAATTTCGAACTCAACATTACAATCATATAATAGTCGATATGTTTTCGTATTTTCGGTTTTATAAACTCGATATATATATATATATATATATATATATATATATATATATATATATATATTTTAATTCGTATTTACGGCGAAAATCGGTCGATTTTTTCCGGATTTTCCCGTGATTATTATTTTCCAGCGAACGTTCAATCAAACAGGCCGTCATCCAAATAGATTCCAACTTAGAAATTAGCAATACCGCGAAAATAAATGAAATATTAATTCGACATTCATTAGTGTACACGAGCACGCATTCACGTGAATTCGAAACGAGGCTCGGACCCCCGTTATTCGACAGGCGATAAAATCGATCGTTTTTCCAACCATGAAATTTCCACTTCTCTTCCGTTTTTTTTTTTCATCATCATTATTATTATTTAACTCGGGTCTTTTATTTTATTTTTCTGTTATATATATATATATATATATATATATATATATATAGCTATTTTTTATTATTACTTTTTTTTTGCCCTCACTGTCGGTTGTTTTTGTTGTTATTAACGTGGACACACGCAAACGTCGACTGAAAAATAATAAAAAAAAAAAAAACCGGGGTCAATATTGTAGTACTTGGGATAGGTCCATGACGTGACAATTAACCGAATAACCATTGAAATTTTATTATTCACCGATCGATTCCGTGTACAGCAATTTTTTTTATTTAATTTTATAAATAGGCAAACAATATATTTTCGTTGAATATATAATCGCGTATTCCTTTTATTAAATATATATGACCTTATATTTTTTTTTATTCCATAAAAAATGATATTGATTTTAAGTGTGACATATAAAAAAATAAATAATAATCGAAAATATTCAATATTAAAGATTAATATTATATATAAAAAATCATATTACGCTATTAACTATTTCAAACATTACACATTTATTAAAAAAAATATATTGCTATAATCATATAGAAATTAAGAAGAAAAGTTTTCTTTGAAATCATCTAAATATAAATTTATATTTTTATATATAAAATAATATTTCATATTTGCCACATTCATTAATTCGAATGCATATATGCATAGTTTTATTTGAGAAAAGCTTATTTTATTTATTTTAGAAATATACGAATCCGTTTTAAAAATAAATAAAAAATAGCCTGCGAATTATGAGTTTAACACGAATGGTGAATTATTATATACACATATTTTTTTTATGGAATATATGTGACAGTTTGTACATATTCTCCAAATATTTGAAAAGTAAATATATGATAAAAATTTCGAATCGATTAAAAAAATATTAATTCGTATATAAAATTATGGACGAATATTTATTATGATACATAAATTTATAAAATCATGTCGACATTCAATTTAACGAGATTTTCTAAAAAAAAAAAAAAAACTTATCCAGTTTATCGACTTAAACCATGATTTTCGACCTTCATTTCGAATGATATAAAACGTTATTAATAAAACCAGTTAAAAACACAATTTGTACCTTCTATTTGCGCTGCGAAACCGGCTATATTAATTTATACAAAATTTATTTGTTAAAAATCATAATATCTAATATATTTAAAATTATAAATTTATCGATAAGCTAGTCGAAGTTTAACTATTGGCATGATCGACGATGTTACGGTACATTACTTCTGATAATAACTGTGTATATATATATATATATATATATATATATATATATATATATATATGTATATATATGGTATCCGGTATACTTGTACATTGATATTGTTAGATCTTATTAAAAAGAGATCAAACCGAAAGTTACAACGGAGGTTAAGGACCCTTCGAGACAAACGAGACCCTCGCTAATCAGAAATCGATAAAGAACGACCGTAGGACCGGTCTTAATACTCATTACTCACTCTAGCGAGAAAGAACGAAAAGATGGATAGGTATATATATATATATATATATATATATATATATATATATATATATATATATATATTTGCAAGAATAAAAAATAAATAAATAAAAAGAATAATGGCGAAAAAGGAATGGTTGAGTCGATGAAAAAAGCGTATGCGGTAAATGTCATCGTGTGGCTTCACCATTATAATTGATTGTCTTTTATTGTACTTTTGTCATTCTGCACGAGATCGATGTATTCTATTATCGATCGATTAATTGTATATTCGAACGTTTTTTTTTTGTGGTTTTAAAAAGAAAAAAAGTTTTGTGTACGATTTCGAAATCTGACAATTGACCGAATAAAACGTTTAATCGATCGATGATAAAAGTTTCGTTCAAAATATATATATATATATATATATATATATATATATATATATATATTTAATATAGAGCGAACGAACTAAGAACAGCGGCGTTACTAGGATTAGCGTCGTTCGGCGCGATAACTAATGATGTCGTTAATCTTTTTCGCGTAGATTTTCATTCGTACCGTCGGAACTGGGATTTTTTTTTAAAATATATATTTTTAATAATTTTTAAAGATATATAAAAAATATTTATTATATATTTTATATGAGATATCTATTAATATTTCCTTTAGTTTGTATTGTTTATAGAATAAATATTTTAATATGTATAGAGTTGTGTTTCAATTTTAATTCAAATATATATTGTTTTTATTTTAATATTCGAAAAAATGTATGTTAAAAGGTTAAAGACTTCTGAAAAAAAAATCGCCTGAAAATTTAAAATAGAACTGTAGACGTGACCTCGTAATAACGTAATCATTATCAAGAATCTTAAAGCAGACATTCGAGCATATATAGACCATGTGTACAACTGATTTACTGATATATATAATATATTTATATATAGTATTAATACGATTTATAAATTTTTTGAACAATATATAAATTATTTGTATATTTTAAAGCTATTCTAGTGATGATATTGCTTTGATACAATTATATTATAGCTTCATTGAATTCGCACTACTTATCAAAGTCGACCATAAAGATTTATATATATAACAGACACATCAATATTTTTAGCGTTACACACACACATACACATACATATATAAATAAATATATATATATATATATATATATATACGATCACATGTATTGGTTGTAATTTGAGAAGCGTTGTGAACGCCCGAAGAGGATAAAGGCCTCGAAGACGTAGACGCAATTTGTCACTGTCATCGGCTTTTCTACGAAGTAATGCAACGCGACAAATCTTTTTGCGCAGAAGCCTTCGAAAAGAAGAAGAAGAAGAAGAAAAAGATGAAGAAGAAATAGTAGAAGAAACAGCAGCAGTAACAGTAGAATCATAAGAAGAAGAGGACGAAATCGCGGAAAGAAAGAAATAAATAAATAAATAAATAAAGATAGAAAGATAGACAAAAGGAGAAAAAAGTAAAACGCGAAAGAGACGAGACTCTAATGGTGCATAATTGAATGCGAATTCGCGAAATGTGCAGAATGCGCACCGCTCGCGGTTTCGCAATTAAGAAATGACACAACTCAATAAATACGACCGTGATTTGTTTAAAAGCTTCTCATTTCGCAAATAAAACACAATTGTTCTTTTAATTATTTCGATTTACTATTTGTATACTTTTCGTATTGAATTAATACTAGAAATTTTCACGATTTTTACAAATTTAAGCTATTGATTTATTTAGATCGAAATGCTAATATTTTTATTTTATCAAAGTATAATTGTATTTTGTAGATATTTTTTTGTATGAAATGTTATGCACAAAAAAAAGAATAAATTTTATCTTCAATAGTATATATAAATAATATTATTATTTTATATTGGAAAAAAATCATGCTTATTAAAAATATAATAGATTTTGAAAATATATGTGGGAATAAAACATCTGTTTTATTCATTTTTCACTTGAGTTAAGCAGTATTAAAATATATTTTATTTCGTTAGTAATCGAAAAATTCTATTATTGAAAATATATGCAGTATTTTAAAGCTTCATAAATTGTATAGAATAATAATTCTTCTTTATCTGAGCTTTTACAGTATCATTATATTAATATATATAAAAAGACGCATGCATTTTATAAAATTAAATATTTAGAAAATTTTATTCCTTTAAAAATATTATAAATTAAAATGTAAAAAAATAATATAATGCTATTATTTATAATGAACATGATATTTACACACAATTTATTAGCGCCATCTACATGACATTTTTATAATTATTTATATTTATAATATTTTACATACTAAATTTAATATGTATTTTATATATAAAAGTAAATAAAAAAAATCTTAATTAAAAAAAAATATTAAACAATATTTAAATAATCCTTTATAAAGTTTATATTTATGAAAAAAAAAAATAATTTTCAAATTTCTTAGAATATTATATTCAGTAAAAACTTTTAAGATGTTAAGTAATTATTTCATATTTTAAAATAAATTAATGATGTTACAGTTTCTACGAAGTCAAATATGTATTTTCTTTGAAGTTCATAATGCATTTTCATTTTTCAGAAAATCGCATCGTCAATCCTATTATCATTTTCAAGAGGAAATCTTTTTCTTAGAAATTATATTTAAAAAGATATATTAAAATCTAAAAATATATATTATATCATAAATCACATTTTCAAAAAATTTAAAAATTTACATATTCCTGATAATTAAATCTTATAATTGATAGTATAATTTGTATAGTTAAATTCAAATTTTCTAAAATTTAAAATAATTATATCTCGGTGATTTTTTATTGACGATTACGCGGTGGTTTCCGGTTGTCTTCCTTCATATTATATTATTTGCAATCATAATCTTCGCTGAAACACATTTATGACATAAATTTTGCTTATTTTTATATATATTCATATTTTGAAACGCGATAACCATATTTTATACGATTAAAAATGATATAAACTATATGTATTAATCGTTTTTTTTTTACTCAAATTAAAATATTAAAATTAGCGGTTCTTAATTTAAACCGAATAATACGTTTATTTACGAAAATTTTTTTTTATATGAATAGAATTTTCCTCTGATTTTTTTATAATATAATTATTTTCTATATAATCGTTTTATCTTTCCATATTTATAGGTATTAAAAATTTTAATGTTAGTAATCTTTTTGCTAAAATTTTCAAGTTTGAACTAAAAAAAATGTCCGATTTGTGATTACGTGGTTGCTAACTAATTTAATAAGAAAAAAAGTGTCATTTTACATTTCATAATATATATACAATAAGAGTACAGGAATTCGTTACAAATAAATTAATATATATATATATATATATATATATATATATATATATATATATATATATATATAATTATCGTCGCGTATTAAGATTTCAAGATCAAGAGAAATATTAAATTTAAAATCGTATATAAATATATATATATATATATATATATATATATATATATATATATATATATATATATATATATATATAAGTGTTGATTTGTCGCGTTAAAGTAATACAGGTAAATGTATGGTATATCGCGTTAATATTCGTACCATAAGAAACCGGTTAAAAATTGAAATATTTTACATCAAATTATATAGTTAAAAGTTGAATTTCAGCATAACAATGATCCATATTATGAATTGTAAATATTATTTTAAATTAAAGTTGCGTTTGATGAAAAACAAAAAAAATGCTACACCGCCGCGAATCTTGTATCAAATATTATATGTACGATCATGTTCGAGTTTAATTTTTATTATATTATATTATTTAAAAAATAAAATAATAATAATCGCATTTTGTAAACACACTGTAGTTTTGTACGTGGGCCCCCGGAGTGTTTCGCGTGTATAAGTGTCGGTTACTGACCTGCCCTAAACGTCGGCCCTATCGCCGGGACATGCGCCTACAAAAATAACATCTTTGGACGACAGCCCTCTGATCGATACGCACACGCGAACGCACACACAAACGCACCCGTTGCACCCACGTGTCCCGCGCACTGGCGCACTTTTACGTGCCCCGTGCGCTGCCCGGTTCGCGGCGAACGTGCACGTTTTCGCGAAAAAAAAAAATTCAAAAAAATATATAGTACTAATAATAATAATAATAATAATAATAAAAAGACTCGGGTGGAAAAAAAAACGCTCAACCCTCAACCGGAATACTCCCACTCCCCCTACCTAACCCTTCGAGGACTATAGAAATGAAGTCGACGCGGACGGGGTTAAAAAAACCGACGGAAATACGACGAAATTCCGTATCGC
The DNA here is from genome assembly GCA_024500535.1 of Leptonema lineaticorne. Lineage (NCBI taxonomy): Eukaryota > Metazoa > Arthropoda > Insecta > Trichoptera > Hydropsychidae > Leptonema > Leptonema lineaticorne. The sequence goes on along the minus strand of JANIJI010000004.1, from coordinate 1,685,575 downwards.
GATTTATTTTTATCAGTTAAATCAATAAATAATATTTTAAATCAATTTTGATTCAATACAAGATTTTATATTTGATGTATTATTTAATTAATAAAATTAATTTATATTAATTCGGTATATCAATATTAAAGATATAAAAATTTTAAATATAACAAAAAAATATCATAATTTCACAATAGTTTGAGAATTTGAAATTTTAAAATATATATATTTATAGTATATATAATTTTTTTCTGAATATAAAACTTAACTTAAAAACGAACGTTATTATTATATAAAACCAGTATAAAATATATGAAAAATTCTATCAAAAAAGCCATTCTAAATATGTTTTCAGCGTTAAAAGAAATCATCTATTTTAAAAATAAAGTTTAAAATTATTTTTCATAATTAAACTTGATCCTTATGAATTTATATATATATATATATATATATATATATAAATACACACACACACACACACACATACATATATAAGAGGAAATATATGCAGTATCCATCATTGTTAGAGGATTTATTGTGATCGTTCATTCCTCTTTTATGCCATATGAAATGAAGTGAAATGAAAAAAAAAGTTAATGCGTTACGCACAAGCAATGCAATTATATGAAAAATACGGGGCGAACTTTTCACCGCCCCTCCCCCCTCTTCACCTCGTGTCCCCCATTTTTCTACTATTACCCTAGTGAGTTTCAACTGCGATTTTTTTTATATCCATTGTTTACCTTTTTTCGCTTCTTATACAGCCTTAATTGTGAAATTCTCCCTAACGATAAACAATGGCATATCATCCCCCGAACAAACTATCCGTACACGGGCGATCGCCATGAACAACAATAATAACTATTATACAGCGTGATAGATTTTTTATCACTCTAAAAAAAATAATTTTTTTTATCATATTTAAATATGTATATTATAAACGATATATTATTTGATCGATTTGAATACGATATATTCAATCTAAATAAATATCGCTTACATATCCTAATTCCAAATTAATATTATATTATATATATTAAATAAATATATAATAAAATAATTTTTAATTAATAAAATTAAAATATGTAATCATTCTATATAAATATATACATACATATATAAACAGATACACGAACATTTTTTATAAGTATGTATTAGTTTATATATATATATATATATATATATATATATATATACATACATTGGCGTGTTTGTGCGTTGCAGTTTTCCTGCGTCGGACGGAAAACCTCGCATCCGTATGGAAAAACCTCGTATTTTCCAATCAAAAGGCACACACTATACTACCCCATTTTTCAAACATTTTTTTTTCACTTAGTACTACTGCCTACTCGGCCCTTTTAATTTTAACATTCTCTCTCTCTCTCTATACACACACACACACACACACACACACATATATATATATATATATATATATATATATATTATACCCTCGTATCCTTTCATTTCAAACTATGCGATATGAAAGGCTGTGCGTAAACGTTTCAAAAGTGTGTGTGCTTGCGTGCGCGTATTAGTAATTTTGTACTAGTATGCGAATAGTAATAATAAATCGTTGATATTACGGATCACTCTTGATTCAAATATATATGCGTATGAATAGTTCAATAAAACCGAGTTCAATTATAATTAATTATTTTTTAACCAAAATGTATGTCGAAGACGTATCGATTCCATATAAGTTTTTATGGTGTTTCATTTTAATTATACATTTATATATATATATATATATATATATATATATATATATATATATATATATATATATATATATATATATATATATATATATATATATATATATATATGTTAAAATTCTGAAGAAAATCGAGTGCGTGTTTATGAAGTAAACATTCAATCTACTTGCACATCTAATTACAGTCCGTAATTAAAAACATCTAGTGGAAAAAAAAATATATATATATACGAATAAATAAATGTACGAATGTTGCTCAACAGGTTGTGATGTCTTACGATGTAAAATACGCTTAATGTGATCAGACAAAATGATTTATATACGCTATGTAGAGAAGATTTTTTTTTTTTGTAGTATAACATTTTTTTCAGTGTGACATTCCGAGAAATCATCAGAAATCTTATACTCAAAATAGACATTAAAACTACTAGAAATATTTGTTATACATATGTTTCTTTAAAATGTCATTCCAGAATATAAGAAAATTATCTTGAAAATTTGCAGAATATCTAAAATATTTAATCCAAAATATAGTATAGAAAGATTATTAAATTATCATATAAATATCTATAATAACGATTCAATTCGTAGATTGCTCATAAAATTTTCTATTCAAATATTCACGTAATAATTATATTATGAATTGAAATGTTATATATAAATGCACATATGAATAGTATGTATTATATTCCTTCTTTATCACGTAGAGTTAATGAACAAATTAATTTAATATAAAATTATTTTTTTCCTTTTAGTTTTTCGTATAATTAAATAGTGAATTAGAAAATTATTCATGTTCTTATTGATCTATCTAAAAACTTGAAATTATTTGATGAAACTCGCATAAATTGGCGCCATGTTGACGAACTATCTATATAGAAGAATAATTTAGAATTATCATTATATATATATATATATATATATATATATATATATATATATATATCATACATGATACATTCTACGATAAGAAGAAGTTTCAATTGTGAAAATATAAAATCGCACTTTGAACAGCTTTATTTTACAAGTCACGTCAGTGCGGAAAGATCAGCGCACGAGGAGAACTTTATAACGGGGCACGAAGAGTTGCACGCAGCACAGTAGTGGAGGGGTCACTTGCCATCGCGTCGCTAAATATATTTTTGCTTGAAAATTGTGTTAGTGGTGGATGTCCAAGTTTTCCCGGTGTTGGTAAGGGTGGCCGCGTCGTCGACTATGGGCGGGTAAGTATTTCGTTGCGAAAAAGCCTTGCAAGGGAGTTAACGTCTGTCCGAGTGTCGAGGACATGGTATGAGTCGGAGGCAATTGTGGGCGTGTGCGGTAATGGTCGCCGCGTAATGAATTTTTTTCCGCGAGAGCGAGCCGAAGGAGAGTAGGAAGTCCTCCTTAAAATCAATACATTTTTACGGCGGCACGCAGCACCCTCTCTTTACCACCCCCGGCTTACACCCTATAAAACCTCCACCGAAACCCCACACGCCTCAGACGGCCACCCCGCTTCGTTTCGAGCTACGCCGAAACCCCAACCCTCAAGCTCGACGTTCGCCAATCAATCCCCCTCCCGCACTTGTCCCCACCTCGACTGCATCAGACGCCAATAAAGAACCAAATCTTATCCGCGACGTATGGATGTGTTGATGGAGCTAATGAAATTTCGGATAGATTCGTCTAATGAAACTTACTAATAGTTTCATTTCAATATCATAATTATAATACAATTAATAAATCAATTGAAAATATTGTTAGATTTTGTTATTATTAGCTGAAAAGCTTTCAATAATATATTAAGATCACAATCTTTTGAATATAATATAAATACTAAATCATTCTAATAATTAATATAAATTGATTGAAAAATATATGGTTATTATTTCAAATATTTTTTCATTATTTAAAATGAAAAATTACAAAGAAAAAACAAAATCAAATTGAGAAATATATATATATAATATAATTAAATAAAAATATTGCAATGATTCTCACAGCATGAGAGCACTTTTTATTCAGATTCACCACTGTCGTTCGTTTTAATTCGCACCGTTGAATAACATCCCTCCTTGATGCAATCTCAAATTAATCTTTCTCGTTTAATTTCAATCGTTCGCATTTAACTATTCTAATTAAACATAATGAAGCTAAACATTAGTCGCGTTAACGTCGACACGCTTCAACAACAACGTATTGACCTACCCCATCGGGAATTTCGTTGACTCCGGGGGGGTGTATGGTTGTTTCGAAACACACGTACAACACAATGAATGAACGGTCAAAGTGATTTTTTTTTTAAATTGTGATTTATAAAGAAAAAATTATCGTTATCGATAATTTTATGTATTTTTTTTAAAAATAAAAAAAAATGGAAATATGTGCGTCGCAGTTGAAATATTGTGTACCCCGGGCACACTTGAGCGTTTTATGAAATGAGTTCCATACACCTGTCCCCTTCGTTTCCTACGCCCCAACGTCCTGTTTCGTGTGTGCGTAAACGTGCAAGTACATGTGCGAGTACTTTGTTTGCGATTTAGAGGGTTCATCAACCTCCCCTTCAAAAAAAAAAAAGGTCGATTACCTTTCTCATACCATTCCCTACAACGTGGTCAAACGGTGAATGACAAGAAAAAAAATAATAATTGTACGTTTCGAATTAATCGAAGAATTTTGTTTTAAATCGATAGAAAGAAATTAATCTAAAATAAGAAGTGAAATGTTTAAATGTTCATCAATATAATTGCATAAAAATAATATTAAAAGCATATTTGTTATTTAAATATTGACGTCATAATAACGCATTTATTTATAAATAGAATTTTGTTAATAATCAAAAATAAATTGCAGTTTTTTATATATTTCTAAAATATAGTTTTAACTATAAAAAAATTGGATTAAACTATAATAATTTCAGTTATATAATTGTAATAATGTCTATATAATATAAAAATGCAGTCTTAATAATAATTAAAACTATTTATAATATTTTCGATATTATATTTATTTAAAAAAAAATCAATTAATTATTAGTCTTCACAAATTATTAATAACATGTATTAACAACAATATCAATGGGATTTTTCTATGAATGCTGTTGCCCAAGTTCCACACTTTATATCAACATTTTTAATGTCAACATCCAATTTGGTAAAATGTGATACGGACTTAACAATTTTAGAATCAAAACCTAATTGTCCATATTTATTACAACCGCTACTCCAAATCGTTCCATCGTCTAATTTAATCACAGTATGTTTAGAACCACAGTTCACTTCAACTACATTCTTTTCAACGATACAATTATTAGTACCATCATATATGTCTATTAAAACAGGTAAAGCATAATTAGCCAATACTGGTAAACTCTCACTATTGTTACTTTTTCTTATTTTATTCGGATGAGGCGCTTCAGGTATAACAGTATCAAGTTTTTTTTCTAACAATTTACTATCACATATATCTTTTGATTCTGAATTATTATTAGAAGTATTAAAAATACCTAATTGTCCTCGTTCATTCCATCCCCATGTATATAAATCTCCATATTCACTGATAACACAACAATGCCAACCTCCAGCTGATATTGATACAATTTTAATACCGGATAAACCTTCTACAATTTCAGGCCAATCAGCGTTATCTGTATTTCCATGACCAAGTTGGCACCGGCTACAAAAATATTTTAAAAAATCCAATCACATAAAAAATTATCATGTATACGAATTTCTAAACTAGATATACATGTTTACATATATGTATGTAAAAAGTAAAAATATATATATAATAATAAAAATCTCATTTTCATTAATTTATGTAAATTGTGTATATAATAATAAATATAATAATAAACATTACAAATGTTTTTATGTAATGTTTATCAAAGGCAGTACTTTTCTTTGATATTCAAAAATTTTAATCTACTGAATTTACAAATATCTCATTACAAAACAAAGTATATTTTGAAAAACAAATCTATTCATATAAAAGTACGAAAAAATACAGTATACGAACATCTGATTATATCGTGATTTAATATAATACTTTATATATAATAAATAATTAATCAAAAATCACGATATAATATAGATATGTTATAAATGCTTATTGATTGACAGATTAGTTAAAAATGTGATAAGATTAATTGTTTTGTAATTACATTTATTTTTTTACAATCACTTTACATTATAAATGTCAATTAATAAATACTTAAAAATGAATTTATAATTGTTTTTTATTACCTGCCACCACCCCACGTATAAACATTGCCAAGATCTGTTAGTAAAATTCCATGTTCATGTCCACAAGCAATGTCTATAATTTTTCCAATACAATTACAATTTATTTCATATGGAATATTAAATAATCTTCCTTTATTCGACAATGCTACATTCATTCTTGCAGAACTAACTATTTTTATAATACTTTCGTCATCATTATCTTCACCAGTTTCTTCCTCATTTTCCAAACACAATCTTTGATCGGTTCGAATAAAATTTGGCAACAACTTCCATTTCTCTTCCATATCTTTACTTAAGTAATACTTCCAAACATAAGAATTTGAAGTATTGTACAATAATATAAAATCATCATTTGAGACGAAATTTGTAATGAGATCGTTTCTTGGATTGACAATTTCTTGAATAACATCTAAATTGTTTAAATGAAAACCTCTGATGAATATTTTATTATTAACAAGATATAGGTTATGTGACCAACTAATGTGAATATCGATTGTGTCTATTTCTCCATTTATTGGAAAAAAGTTCTCATTTATTTTTATTTCTTTTACATAGTTACAAATATGATCGTCACCACTTTCCCATTGATTAAAAACATTAAATCCACAATAATAAAGTCTCATTGTCAACTGTCACATTTGACGTTTATTTAATGAACTTAAAAGCAAATTTTTCTACCAAATCCATAAACATCCTTTTTGATATTAAACTATAAAATTTCAGCGTTTAAAAGTTGTATTATTATTTTATTGTATGTATTATCAATTTTTTAATATCATATAGTATTATCATATAGATAATTTAAATTTAAAATAATTAATAAATATTGTTTATTTAAAATTATTCTTTACTTTTTGATATTGTATTTGTTTTACAAATAAAAAAAATCATAATTTTCTTTTCAATAATATAAAATTGTGGTGGTTAATAAATAAGGATTTTAATATGAAAATACGGATACTTTAAATTCAATGAAGCAGATTGAACAATAGAGTTTAGTTTTTATATAAATATTTCTTTAATTAAATTGTTAACTATTTTTTAAATTAATTTATTAAGCACACATCCAAAGATATTTACAACTAAAAAATATTATAATATTCTAAATACATTTGAGTAATATTTTTTTAATAGCCACTATTTTTTTTTTGTTTTCAATAAAGGGAAATGTTCAAAAGTAACATTTTTAAAATATGGTTCCTTGAAATACATTGCACTAACGCTTTTAATCCAATTATAACACTATGACTGGCATTCGGGTGTTACTATGGAGACTAATAGAACCACATATGAAATAATAATAATAAGTGGCATTAATGACTGCACTGCAGATGTTTATGATTATTTTTTAAGCAACTAGATGGTAAATATGACAAAATAATTTATTATATTAACCCAGTAATCATGTATAATAAAAAATGAAGTAATGCATATTTTAATATTTTCAGGGTCTTTTAGCTTTATTAAGAAAATTGCGCTCTGCTCCTGAAAAGGAATTGCGTTTATTATTATTAGGTTTAGATAATGCTGGAAAAACAACACTTTTAAAAAAATTAGCATCTGAAGATGTCACTCATATTACACCGACTGCTGGTTTTAATATTAAATCAGTTATGTCTGAAGGATTCAAGCTGAACGTTTGGGATATTGGTGGACAAAGAAAGATAAGGCCATATTGGAAAAATTACTTTGAAAATACTGATGTCCTTGTATTTATCATGAATTATTCTATTTCTAATACAATACCTAATATAATTTTTTTTTTAACTAATAACTGTTTTTCATAGATTTATGTTGTAGATTGTTCTGATAAGAAACGATTGGAAGAGACGAGCACTGAATTATCTGAATTATTGAACGATGAAAAACTAAAGGGAGTACCGTTACTTGTTTATGCCAATAAACAAGATATTCCTTCTGGTAGTGTTAAAAAAAATATAATGAAATATATAAATAAACGTTTAAGTATATATTAAAAATTATAACATCGTTTTTAGCACTGCCAGCTAGTGAAATTGCACAATCCTTAGGGTTGCATCTATTAAGGGATAGGGCATGGCAAATTCAATCATGCGTTGCAATAGAAGGAACAGGAGTAAAGGTTGTTATAACATTTAATTGAAATGTTAAAAAAATAATACATAAAAATAAATAATTTTAATTTTTTAGGAGGGTATGGAATGGGTTTGCAAAAACATTGGAAAAAAATAATCTAATTTCTAATCAATATCTGGTACAATTTATCATTATAATATTATATATTGTGCAATAAATATTGTATAATTATTAAATATTGTGTGTTTATTTTATTATTACCTTGTTAATATTGTTTTGTTTTATTATATAATATTGTGCGTAGAGATGTATACAGAAGCACTATGATAAATTAATCAAATTGATTGATCAATCTTAGAATATTATCAGACATGCATTGCCATGTTAAATGCTCATAGCAGATAAATGCATAGTTGAATAAATCTGTAAAAGAAATGCTGTAAAATTTTAATAAAAATCAAATTTCAATCATAAAACTGTAACATAATTGTTTTTTTATAGTATACAGATTGAGCTAAAATATCTTAGATCAGATTATAAAATCATAAATTAAGATTGAATATTCATATAGCAAATATTTTTATCTATATTGTAAATATATACACGTATGAGTTTTTTTATTGAAATTGAAAAAAACATGCGATATACATTTTATTTAGATATTTATAATAAATATATATATATAATTAATGCATCTAATTTATTTATAAAATGATATCATTCATAGACATCTAAATCCTATAAATCAAATTTTATATAATTATTAGATAGCACCCATGTAAGAAAACAAACACTAATTAATTATCATAATTAATTAAATAAAAATAATAAATTATATATCATCAAGATTTTATGATATAATATTTTGAATTTGTATGACATAAAGGAATTGAAAAACGAAGCAGATATAAATTATTTAAAATTATAGCAATCATATAAAATTTTCTTTAAAATTTTATGATACTGACTTATCAAAAAAAAAAATAAACAGATATTTCAACTCAACCTGTATGCATAATATGCAATCATTAATTTCAGACTACACATACACACATAAAATCTACATAGATTTGTAAGTAAGAGTATATACAAGTATACATTTAAAGAGAAATCTTTGATAAATTAATTCAATATCTATATAATCTTCTGATAACACGAGTTGATGATAAAATTCACTTACTGGCTGAAATTTGCATCATTGTTCAGTACATTTAGTTATACACATCAGCGTACACATACACATATTTTATTTAATTTTAATTGTATCTCGGTAAGTAGAAAAAATATAATATTTATCTGAATCTAATATGTTTATAACTAGTATTAGCGTATTACTGAAAACGATATTCTGAAACATGTCAACTAAATAATACAGTATGAAGTGTGTATTACAATCTAAATGTTTTATCTTTTAATCGTTCACGAATACAATAAATATTAATAATGTTTACGTCACATATAATTTTTATTTACTATGAGAGAAGGTTAAACATTCGGTGTAAAATTGAAAATATTCAATTTAACATTTCAAATTTCATATCGCTTAAAAAATAACTTAAATTTTTTATTGTAAATATGCGATAAATTATAAGTACATATTTAAGATAAACTTATCAAGTTTAAACTATTTCTACATGCCAAATTAATTTTAAACGATCTTTATAGACATCGCAACAATGTCGAAATTTTTCAAGAACATCTTTTCTACGACCGTTCGAGGTAAACGATCTGAAAAATCAAAGGAAACGGAAGAGGAGAGCAGCAAGGATAATAATGTTAAAGAATTCACACCGCCTTATGACACAAGAAGAAAATTGTCCATGTCACGTTCTGGACGATTAAAACAAAATTTAAAAGCTAGAGGAAAATTAGGAGAACTCTTCAGCGATGAAGTATGTATATTGAACATTTATCTGTTTATATTTTAATATATAAACGTCTATATTTATATTTACTGAAATAATATAACAATAGGATTATATAATATAATAATTATATTTAAAATGAGGAAAAACTTTTTTAATTCATTTGACAATGGCTAAATATAATTTCAATAATTTTCATATCATAAAATGTTGATTTAAAGGCGTTTTAATCTTTCTGAATCTAAATATCTTCAGTAATTTCATAATATCATTTAAATATAATTAAAATATAATTTAAAAAAAACTATTATTTAGTTATGAAAAAAAAAGACTCAATCTTTTCCAACTATAACCATGATATATATATATATATGTTATCAAATTTTATATACGAATATAACTTTGAAATTAATTATTTCATTATCGATAAGATATCTAAACATCAATTGGTACAACTAATTTTATTATACAAATAAATGATGATGGTAAATTTTATTACCGCGAAGAATATTTTTTAACAACCATAAATCGGAAACACGATATATTTAGAGAGAAGAACGTAATATTCAATAAATAATATTTTAATCGACATTCAATAATCGATCGTTTAATATTTTAATACAGATGAAACTTGCGAAACGCGAACGGATAGCGGCAATAAAAGATTACCTGGTCTATTTTTGTTTTAGATTACAAAAAAAAAACATATACGTTTATCTTTCTTATTGTACTGTCGTATTATCATATATGTATGATAAAACCGTAAATACACGGGAAATGTGAAACGATTGTAAATTTGCACACATGCGCGATGTGCAATTGAAAAATGCAAAAAAAAAACATGTGAAAATTCGTCTCAAATTAAAGGAAAATTCGGAGCGTTATAAAAATAAATATGGCGAAATGTTCTCGTGACGCGTTATTTGCAACAATTATGTTTTTCAACTATTCTATAATATATGAGTAATGAAATTGTATATAATTTAAGAATAAATTGCAATCATACGATATAAAACTGATTGTTTTAGATGTTTATTTTTCACATATAAAAAAAATAAATCACTATAAAAATATTATTTGACTATCAACTATATCTAATATGTTTTGATTTACAGTAATAAAGTATATACTATATACATTTAAATTCAATTCACTTTTTAGAATTGTTTATTTTAAAAATATATGTTTCTATATAAAATCGTATAAAAATGGAAAAACACTTTTTCACCACGTGATCATCAAATCTTAACATTATTATTTATATGATTACAATGATTTTTATTGTAATTACAGCCACAAAAACAAGTGCAAACGTTGGAATATCGTGTGAACAAAAGAGATTTTTACGAAGACGACATACAAGACGATCACAAAGAAAACAGAATCGACGATCCTCAATCTCGATTAGAAGACGCTTCGGAACAACTGAATCATCGCGACGAGAAAAAGAACAACGCTAATGCATCGAAAGAAAACAATAATGAAAATCATCTTAATCGCGATTTAAACGACGACAGTGACGCTGAATCGTTAGATTTATCGAAATTTGATAAAGACATTGAACAAATTTTACAATACAAAGAGTCGAATTTTTGACGATCAGTGATACCTCCAATGTACCGATAAAATTATAGTGATTGTAAATTATAGTGATCGTAAAATTACCCATCAAAGAGATGTTTTGGATGTTAGGCTATCGTTTAATTTATATTGGTGCAGGTGTTTTCTGATGAATTTAAAAAAAATCGCTAATGAACGATGCTAAAATATACATAGGACATGAGTATTCTTGGTCTCGACAACAATGATTGAAAAAAAGTATTTTTTTCTTAAAGTATGTTCTGCAGAACGTTAGTGTTCTTTGGAGCTATCTTAAATATTTTGCAAAAATAGTAATAAATAGTTTTTTTTTTTTTGCAAAAGTGAAGAATGTTGAAAACTATTTTTACTCTATAATAAATATTTAAATATGTTTTTATTTCATGTGAAATTCATAATAGAAAAGTGTTACACGATTAAAAAGATTGATAATCATCAGTCTAATATATAAGTATTAATACTGATATTATAAAGCAGAGTTTTTCCAACTGTGATCCAAAATGTAATCGTGCATTGTAAACTATAATAAAGGGATCTTCCTTTCATTAAATATATTTTTTAATAAATTTCTTTTTCTTTAAAAGGCTGTGAAATATGTCGCTGATAAAAAAAATCCCCACTATATAAAAATTAGAAAAGCTGCTATATAAAATAAATTTTGTTGTTTATAAATTAAATTGACTAAATAAAATTTATTTTCGTGATAACTTAAATTAATTTTATTGACGTTAGAAATAATTAAACAAAACATATTGTGTTTCATCTGTTCTTATCACATTATACTATCTAATCACATTATAGTACTTATGAAATAATTGCCAGTAAATGATTGATGATTTTAATTGCCGAATTACACTTTCATTTTTTTCTTCTTTGGCTTTATTGGCAGAGCGCCGGCGATTTTAAAAACAGTGCTGAAAAAAAAATAGAAACTTACTCAATGACGTTATTAGTTGCGTGATTATTATTAAAAAAAGCCGAATTTAGAATTTTTATGTTATCTAAAAAATGATATTGTTTTTACGACTGATAAAAGAATTGTAAAATCAATTGTATATCCGGTTGATATTTTTAAACAAACGATTTATTTAATATATATTTATATATTTTTGAAATAATGTGAAGTTCAATATTTAAGTAAACTAATAATTATTGTTGGTAGTTGGTTTCTTAATATTTTGTTGTAAACGTTAAATATTATTCAGAGATAATTTTTAATATGATAGAAATTTATGTAGTGTTCATTAGAAATGCTAGACATTTTGAATAAATAAAATAAAAAATAAACAAAAATACTTACTGACACGTGGTGCAAATAGGACTAAATTTACAAAAAACACTAAGACAAACAGAACAAACAAATCCAATTGTAATAAGTTCCCTATGACAAAAGCACGCAGCTCTATAATCGACGCGACCTGCCGGTGGTAATACTAATTTTTTTCTCATTGGACCTTCAGGTAGAAAAACCCACTAAAATTACAAAATAAATTCGTAAATATGTTAAATAATGCTTTTATTGATATAAACAATAAGTAAGGCAATAGGAAAAATAATAATTTGTGAAATAAAATAATTAAACATACAAGTAAATACTGCAAAAGTCCATCTAACGCTGGTACTTTGAGATA